>JBAKGM010000200.1:17786139-17814541 GCA_037177215.1 Asparagus racemosus
GGGAACCCCCCCCCCCCCCCCCCCCACACACACACACACACACACAAAACACACCCCAAAAAAAAAAAAACTCCAACCAAACCACCCAGGGTTAAATGTTTTTGACCCTTTCACCCTCAGGCTCACAAAGTTCACCCACAGACCTGTCAAATTTTCACGAAGGACAAAACTACAGGGCACTAACTGCAAAAACAGTGATGTTAGAAGGGGTCTACATGCAATTAAATTCATGCACTCAGGTCACAGTCCAAGTGTCTTACCGATGATCACATTGGTTCCCGAGTTCTGATTTCTTAAAACCAGCTCGTGCTTCTTCAATCCAGTCCTACAATGCAAGAAAATATGCAGTCCTTTCATATAATGATCTAAGTTCATATTTTGCCGTAAACAAGCAAGTTACTGGGACATTAATCCAGGCCTGTGATCATTTAGTTATTACCTGGCGCATAATTTGGGCACCCCACATCTTCGTGTCGTTACAAGTTAACAAAGTTCCTCGTATTGGAGCAGTGTAGGGATTTCCTTTCCAATAAGCTGTGGCCTCCTTCTGCTTCCATGTCATGGATTGAGAACCAAGCTTGATACCTTTGAACTCTTCTTCCCAAGATTTTATGTTTATCTCAGGCCTATAAAAGTAACATGCTACTTCAGAGGCAATTTAAAAAGGGGTTAATTGCGGATACATCCCTTGTATTGTTGTGGTTAAGTTTGAGCTAATTTCCCATCTAATTTTATGGTTGCAAATTGATCAGTGAGTGAAACATTTTTGACTCTTTTACCCTCAGAGTGATTATTTATTTATTTATTAACAAATAGACCTCTTGAGGGTAAAGGAATCGATAATTTTCCCAAAAGGGTCTATCTGCGACCATAAAGCTAGACGGGTAGTTAGTTCAAAATAACGATGCTATAAGGGGCCTGTCTGCAATTAACGCTTGAAAGATGTCAGAACACGGAGACAATGTATGAAGCCACATTACTAATAATCTTACGACTTATCCTATCCGGCGCATTTAGTGGTCTTCATTGTACATGATCAAATTGATTCTTCCTACATTTTATCCTCAACAGGAACAACTTCTGTCATTCTACAAATGCACTCATTTGTTTTTAATATCTAGTCAATTCTCATTTCTTTCCAATTACCTAACGTTCCGATCCATAAAGCATTGTTGGCCTCGAAAATCAAATTCAAAAAAAAAAAAACTGCACGCGCACATTGAACTGTAGCAACAAGAACATCACGAACCATAAGGGAAAGGGCGAAGCTTGACGTACCACCCCCAAAAGGACCAGTCCGGGAACGGAATGTCCAGGTGCTCCTTAGTGGTACAGTATCTGAACAGCGGCGGCGCAGGCGGCAAACCCTGGGGATTCCCCCCATCACCATCATAGTACTTCCCCCTCTCGATCATCGGCCGGTCCATGCAATCAAACATCATGTCCGCATCCGGCACCGCCCCGGGGTACCTCCTCAGCAGCTGCAGCAGCCCCCATATCGTGAACATCGCCCGGGGCTGCCCGCACGCGTAATAGAGGTCGACGTAGAGCCTCCGGCCCTCGACGATCACGACCCTCATCGCCGCGTGCCGCCGGGCGTCGTCGAGCATTTGCCGCGAGATGCGGGAGCGCTTCCAGGGCCGGAGGTCGCGGTGGATGGAGCGGAAGAAGTAGGGGCAGGAGCGGCGGCTCTTGGGGCGGCGGGTGAGGTTGGAGGAGGCGGTGGCGAAGGAGGGGAGGCGGAGGCAGGAGAGGTAGGAGCAGCGGAAGATGGTGGATGGGGTGTGGGGCTGTGGGTCCTTGTTGAAGGGGTGCCACGGTGTTGGGTCTAGGTTGTGGCCTATGATTGTTCTTGTTTGCAACGCTACGTTCCCTGCTGCCTGCAAAAACAAAAACAAAAACAAAAAAAAAATTTATTATTATATTACTAATATAGTACTGAACATCAAGAAAGAAAGAAAGAAATATAGTAGAACGCTCAGAACGCCTTCTGCTAGAGAAAAATATATATTTTTTTCAATTATTGTTAAAATATAAAAATATAACCCCCGTTTCTGATCACAATCTCGGAGTTTTCGAATGCAGCGACACGGATTTGGTGGGATTAGAGCAACCACATTCTAAACTTATTGGCCATGAATTTCTGGAGCGGATAAAAGTGAGAAGATATAGCTCCATAAATCCTGATTTTGGCCGTGAATAGAATCGAAGAAGTGGATACTATACTTATATTTATACTTCCAATGATTTGTCAACAACATTGTCGTTAGAAAAGATAATTTAGAAAAAAGTGGAAAAAATAAGTGACAATCTCATCCCAAAAAAAAAAAAAAAGAAATTTTCAAAATGTCAATGCAATTCCTAAGTAATTAAATAAAAGAGAGAAAGAAACCAAAGACGTTAGCTTTTCAAACAGTGGATCTAAAGTAGAGTCTCTCTTTAATTTGCAAAACTTTCGGGAAAAAGTCTCCCTGAAATAATTAACAAATTGAAAACAGTAGTCCTTTTGTGTATGTCGGCTGTTGCTTTGCATTAACGAAGTTGACATAGTTCTGTAATTGATCGACCAATGAGAAATTAACTAATAAAATAATAATAATAATTAAGTAAGTAATGGTACTAACCGTATAAAGGGAGTAGGCAGCGATGAAGACAGCCGCAGAGAAGAGGAGGAGGATGGCGAAGGGGAAGCCGCGGAGCCAGCGGATGAAACTGGAGGAAGCCATTCGAGCGTTAATTTCTGCAGAGTGATTACTTGGATCTCGTTGCTAATTTATTTATTTCAAATGCGGGGGGAGGAGAATTAATAATTAACTAACTTGGTAATAAATTGAATTGAATCTTCACGGGGATCGTCTTTCTGTTTCCCTTGTGTTTTTTTGTTCCTGAGGGAGAAAAAATGACACATGAGTTTGTCGCGGGGGGAATGGTAGCTCAGCGGCCGCGTTGGCAGGTGGGTCCCCCGTTGTCCTGGTGTCTCGCCGAGTGTTGCTGCGAGCCTTGTTTTTATTGCTACGTGGGTGGGACCCAACCAAAAGAGGAAAGACAGATCCCTCGTTTCTCGGTGGTTGTGCTGTCCGAATTCAAAATAATTACTGCGGCCAGAGAGAACACAACTCTCTGCTGCTCATCGCTTCTTCTTGATTTCCACGCATATTTACTCCAGTTACTATTTGTTCCCTGAATTATTTCATGTCTACGTCTCTTAATCAACTATAAATTCGTTTCCTGGTTTACTTCTGAATTATATTTTGCCCCAGTTTAACCCTTAAACTATAAAATTCGTTCCCGCTAACTTTTGAACCATAAACTTTACTATCTAGTTAAAACTAATGAGAAGAAGGTAGAGTTTAGGGAACAGTGTGGGGCTTAAAAGACGAGGTAAGCGGAAAAAATGAATTTAATAGTTTAGAATGCGGTTTGTCACTAAAACTAATTCAGGAGATAAGAAGGAATAAACTATAGTTTAAAAGGCAAATAGGGACCAATTTTCATTTAACACGTTTACCTTAGAATAGGTACTAATTCTTCCACTAATATAATCTCTAAAGACTCTGTCTGTTTGGTAACAGGTTAATGGAAGGGTTAGAGAAATTTAACTCCTCCTTAATCTCTTAAAGGACAAATAATATACCTAAGGCTTAACAAAATACTTTTTCATGCAAATTATAAATATGTATAGTAGCTAATTTGTTGTGTATTTACATTTTGGAGAGAGCCGGAATATAATTTTGCACGATCATTAGTAATTTTTTTCCACTACTTACAAAATTATATTTGGTATTTTTTATTAAAAAAAACTTAGCAAAATTACATCCTTAACCCTTCTTTAATTGCCAAACACAAAAAAAAGCTCTTCACCTTAACCATCTGATTCAAACAGAATTTAATTATTTCTAACCCCTCATGTATGATCAGTTAACTAATTCAATCCTTCTCTTTAATCATTTTCCCTCAACCCCTTGTCAAACGACACCTAATGTAATAATTGAGAGACCTAGAAAGATTTTGATTTGATTCTAGATTTGGTATTGTAATTTTCTAACAAAAAAATCTTACCACTTAATTCCAAATAACTCTCACTATTTAGTCGTCTTCTCATATTTGCAATGCAATGCAGCAGATCTACTTGGGGCCTACAATTCTGCAATTGGTAGGAAAAAAAAGCTTAATTGCGGATAGACTTCCTGCATTATACTTTATTATTGTTGCAGATAGATCCCGGAGTGGAAAATTTTAACCATTTTCAAGGAATTTTTCTGCAACAATAGATTTTTACCCAAGACATTCATTTGTAACAATAAAACTTTTTTAAGGGATCTATCTGCAACAATAGAACTGTAATGATAGTAAGTTTAATTTGGTGATAACACGTGATCTATCTGCATTTAACCCTAAAGAAATTCCATTCCTCGGGTTACAATCCGTAGGGGGAAAAAAACAAAGAAATTACAATGGAACTCTTTGTATAGTCCAAGTCAATAGACTGAATATCTGACACCGAAGTTTTGAAATTCCATTCCTCAGGTTACAATCCGTAGGAAAAAAAGAAATACAGTGAAACTCTTTGTATAGTCCAAGTCAATAGACAGAGTATCTGGCACCTAAGTTATGATTTCGCCACATTTTCTGATTTTATTTAGCAAAATAAACAACCAAAATGGTTGCTGAAAAATTGCTCTCACAACAACTAAAATCTTCCTTCTACATGCACCCTAGAGAGTTCTGAAACCATGCTAGGATTTGGGCTCACTTGGATTGATGAACGACTGTATGGGTCAAATTGATAAAACATCTAATCACTTTATCATTTTTCATATCCATTTTAGCCGGATTCAGATCCTCTCCACTATAAAAAAAATAGTGGAGGGATCACTACGTAATCACAACTATTAATTATCTAGTTGGTGGTTGTGATTTTTTCTTTGAGTGCAAATTAGAAATGAGTACAATACACTGTGGTAGAGTGAGTGTTAGATTTAGATTGTATCACACCCGCCAATTAAAGAATCAACGGTTAAGATTAAAAATAATGATCTCTCCACTATTTTTTTTTTAACGGAGAGGATCCAAATTCAGTTTAGCCGTATCGCCTCATTATCGATGTTGACTATTAATCATAAAAGGCTCGATTTGAGATTACCTGCTTCTGTTGTCCATAGAATTGTCACGCAACTTCGTCTTCACACGATTGTCATATCACTCCCGCTATTAACGCATAAACAAGATATTAAGGAGGAGATGATGACTTTAATATTTCTGTGCATTTTCTCGTGTTTGTGCAGGTTTATGTAGGGTAGAGATCAAAGTCCAACTTTGTCCTCATTTGAATTATGGATTAACTAACTTATCTCAAAACTCGTATAGACTAAAGACAAAGTGGCCCACCCACTCAATTCGGGTGGGTCCCACGCTCTAACGGTCTACCCAGAAACGAGGCTGTTACCTAATTCTAAATTATTAGATTACCGGTGTCAGGGGTATAAACTCTACAACCGAGAGAGAAAACGAGAGAGACAGAAAAAGATCACAGCAAAGAGAGAGATTCTATGTGCAATTAGGTCATTATCCCCTTCTTTCTTGCTCTTCTCTTTGTTTTTCATTTCTTTGCCAACAAACTTATATTAATACAAGTTTCAAGATAAGCAACAACGTAGGCATGCTGTTGGCTACTAAATTCCAAGCGCACAAGATTTCAAGAAAATCTCAATCGCTGGCCTCTGGGCAATCACCTTCTCCTATTATTGCCGCATCCTGCACCAGATATCAAACCTGCATCACTCAGACTGTAAATATCTTTCTCACTTTCTTCATCCTCTTACGGCAAATGGGACAGGTACCCGCCTCATCCGCTATCCTGCAGTATCAATAACTGACTCATATCAGTCTCCACCTATGTGAATTTAATAATTGCAGACAGACTCCATGTGCTGTCACCAAATTTTGAATAGACCTCCTGTAGTTCTATTTGTTGAAGATAAGACCCCCAGAGTGAAACTTTTTGCCTGTTTGGCGGTTTACTTGGGGAAGAGAAAGGAAGATAAAATAGAAAGGTAGATAGAGAAGAAGAGGGAAAATATAATATGCTGTTTAGGAGTTTAGTAGAGGGGATGCAGGTGAAACTTAAATCATCTTGTTTGAAAGTAATAATAAAAGGAAGGGGAGTGAAGAGTTAACCAACGATTCGGTATGATAGATGGTGAAATTGTCTCTATAAGTTGAAAATTTTATGATACGTTCTCTTCCCTTCCACTACCACCCGGCTTGGGGGGCATGAAATCGCCGAAACTTTTATAGAAACCTCCCCTCCCCTACAGGGATCTAACTGCAATTGGGTGATAGTATAGGAGATCTATCCGTCCGTAGTTAACCCTTTATAGGGTGTAGCTACTTCTCGCCCAGATTTTATTCTACTAGTATATACCCCTCTGGTTCCATGACATGTTTTTTCCTTTGTTTTTAATCTATAGAAATCTTGTGGGAATTTTTTCTTGGAAAATACTAACTCTGACCATCATGTATGCGATCCCACGGGAGCTTAAACACTAACGGACAAAACATGTTCCACTGGAGCCAGGCAGCGGCGGATCTACACAGTTTCTAGTGGTGTCACAGGACTCCATCGGATTGCCTATAATAAAATTAAACAAAGATGATAAAATAGCTATACCCCAATAGTGCAAGGGGTGCATCTGCAAATAAACCAAATTTAAAAGAATGCCAACTTCATAAATCAAATCACCTCGTTGCGCAAGTGAAACATGTTGCACAATGCCCACAAGGGAGGAAGAAGCTATCCCTCTGAGCATCGCAACAAATTGCACAAAGTCGAAGGGTTTTATCAGCTTCTCCCTCATTTACCAACCTCGACGAAAAATTGAGAGGTTCTTCAACATCTTCATCATTGGAAGCAGAATCATGTGATGACCCCAAGCTTGAAGAATCATTGTCCTTATTTGGTAAGGGGGGGCTTCTTTCTGTTGTGATATTTGTATTCTGTTGACTAACACCATCAAAGGAGCATAGAAGTACACTGATCTTGAAGGCCAACAGAAACACTGTAGTCATCACACCTGAATTAAGACATAAGGGATAGAATAAGCAAAAGGGTAAGTTTGGCATGTGGACTAAAGGAAAGTGCATTACCTGAACCGACAATGTAGGATGTCCATCGCGGGCCATACGATAGTTTGACATACCATTCATCGTTCTTGGCATCCTGAAGCCAAAGGCAGGTTACCGAGTATTGTAATGGAAAAAAATCCAGGTACAAAAGTGTTTACACTATTGCAGGATATACGCTAATTTACTGATTGAGAGTATAATAAGAGGTGCACATTTTAAGGCCCAAGTATATGAATTGATTATACTAGCTAGGCATCTTGTTAAGAGAAAAGAGTAGACATCCGAAAATTGAGAACATAAAAGGAGCCTCTCATCCAAAAAATGTTTATTGCAATTTAGGGATTTCAAGAGAAGCATCTGGGGCTGATTCATGTTTAAAATTTATGTAAAATATGGATCATAACAGGCAATACTAAAATCATGTCAGATCAATTTTTATACCTGTTCTGGTCCAGATGTTGTTAGGATTGCAACACTTTCACTCAGAAAGAACAGCCTGGAAACACATAAACTGTGGCCTAAAGAGCACTTGTAATATGCCCCTGTTGTATTGTATAAGAGAGTCTGAATTCTAAAATCTAAGTGAACCTGTTTTGAAAAGGCAAGAATTAACCTTAGATAGAATTCAGTATACAAAAAATTAGTTAAATATTAAATGCAGATACAAAATCAAATAGAAGATGGCCTGTTAAGTGTGTTAACTATGACACCATTCGAAATATTACAAATCAAGTTTAAAGAGGTAATGTGAAGTTAAATATTTTCCCCTTTTCCGTGTGAGCATCACGTACGACTATTTAACTGGAAGTATTTAAGTCAAGCACCACATTTACGTGTAAATTGATAATGGCAAATGCCTCAAATAATTGGGAAGCGAAGCAATAGTAATAAACTTACCTCCATTTCTTGTTCGTTGAGGTTGCCAACAGCGATATAGTAATCAGAAGGCTTTTCGATGGTCAGCTGGATGGTATCATTTCCTATAACAATCAAATTATAGCTCCATAAGGATAGAAATGAGATGTTTAATCCAGCAATTTTGAAAGATTACATAATAATTACCAGTTATTAGATTCCAAGATAGCTGGGTACTTGGATAGGATGGGTCCTCGAGCCATTGATTTAGGCTTTCACTACCTAAACATACCCAGTCCACAGAATCAGCAATTTAATGGATTTCTAAGTGGTGAAACAAATGGAAAACTGCAAATGGATGAGTGTTCTTGCAAGAATCTTTTGTTTACAAGATGATATATGAGATGTGTACTCGACACAAGCATCAGTATTGAATCATTTCAACCAAAGTTGATGTTGAATAGTGGATTCACTACTTAAAAGTTTCACTTAAACCAAACCAAGAACAATGTTAAGAACATGTGCATATATACATGAAGACGCATGATGTCAAATAGAGGACATGCAATGCAAAGCTAAGCTGCTGCAAAACTCTCATATCGGCTCGACTAGCACTAAGAGAATAACTGAAAATTGTAAGGTGATTTTTCTGACAAGTTATACTTTTCATGAAAAACTCTAAAACAACAAACACAAAGTAAAAATGCACGGTGTTCACATCCATGTAACATTCAAAACAAGAGGGCGCTTACCTTGGGCAACAACAAGGATCAAAGGCTGAGATGTGTTGGCTCTCACAGTGTAAGAAATATTAATTTGTGCTTTATCATTGAGATAATATATCCATTCCTGTCAAAGTTTCATTAGCTAAACTGGTATCATTCTCTCTGAAAACAAAACATTAAAAAAATAGAGCACACAAAAATTTGCTACAAGTAGCTCAGATATAAAGTAGTAGAGTTCTTACCTTGTGGAAATTTGGTGGGATGGACACATTATAGTTTTCTGACCATGTAGTTTGTACATCAAGTGGTGGAGGCTTGGGAAATGCATAGAGCGTAGCAGTACCATGTCCAGACTCTCCAACCGTTTTCACCTGGATACGAGAAAGGAATCCAAGCCAAATTCATTCTGAAGCACGTCATCAGAGTTCACGTCAACTCATTATAATCATATGTTAAAACAAATTTATCTTGCAGGTGGATTCAATTTATCCATTAAGAATTTGCAACTCCTCAACAAAATAGAAGAGGGAAACTGAAGTATATGCACACCTCCATGTCTTGCACGAAGAAGGTATTGGCCTGCACGAGCCTAGAGCAATTAGGACCCAACACAAGATCAACCGAGCAGTAGATGCCAACAATCGATACCAGAGAAACTGCTTCCATAAAAATTACAAAAGAAATATCAATCCGTCAAAAATAAAGCAACCAATTAGAGAGAGAGAGAGAGATAGGGTTTCTCACCGAAGAAGCAGAAAGTGAGGAGAATGACAATGCAAGGGAAAATGCCTTCTCTCATGGTGGTGGGGGTTGAATTGTTCACTGAAAAGCTGACACGGTGCGAGATGGATGTACCAGGCGGCGACGGTGGTTCTTGATTAGCATGATGTGATGAGGAGGGGGAGGAGGAGGATGGCGAGAGTGGAGAGGTTATTAGGAGAGAGTCAAGAGAGTGTGAAAGAGGGGTGACTTCGTCCATGGAAGAGGAGTGAGAGCGAGTGAGTAGTGATGGAGAGTGTTCCTGGCTAGCTACTGTGTATTGTGGTTACACAAACACACACACACACACACACACACAAACAGAGAGAGAGAGAGAGAGAGAGAGAGAGAGAGAGAGCGCTAGCAGTCGATGTTGTGGAAGGAGAAGGGAGAATGGCGGGTGATAAGTGCTTGAAGGGAGCATGAGCAGAGGAATGGTGGATGGTTCAAGGGAAGAGGAGACTGGTAGTTGGAGACTGATTATGACGAAAGAACTACTCTATATCCTATGAATTATGATTGACATTGGTTCAATCTCAACACATTTTTTTTGTAATTAATCTCGTGGAGAACTGTGTCTGCAAAGGCTTAGGCTTTAAAATGCTTTTACAACTATCAGGTTATGTGACGCATATTATTTTACAAGCTTGAATGTAGTCAATCAGTAAAGATAGTCTCTATTTTGTATTTTAAGAATTGAACATCAAGATAGGGACGGTCTCCGAAAATTTTACTACTCATAGCATCTCAAGGACTTGAAGTTCAGGAAACAAAGGCTGGTTCTCCTTTGAACGGTTGATAATGCAAGTGTTTGTCACTGGGGAATGATGTAATAGCCACCACGAGACTCAATTTTGCTGGAAGAAGGCTTAAGCATCTCCTTCGGATATTTGTATGATTTCATGCTTTCTATTCAAAAGAGGATACAGCGCAAAGTGTTGAATACCGAGGACCTCATAAACCGTTTCCGGAGACAAAGGTGAAAAATCAACACTAAAAATAACCTCCCACCATTAGAGAAGTCTCAGGCTCTCAAGCAAAATCATTCTACTCAAGTACATCTTCAGATGAGCAACACAAAGAATCAAGAATTTATAACAAAAACTCATTTGGTTCTTTCGTAGCTTCATTTTGTATTTCAGCAGGTAATGTGACACATCATACTCTCAGACATAACACTTTAAACTAACTTGAACACAGAAACAGCAGAGAAAAGCTCCCAAAGGTGTTCGGTATAACACTTAAGAGCACTCTGAGCTACAGCACCATGGGGTCTTGCATCGTCTAACATGCGCTAACACTGCACAGTAAAAAGGAAACGGTGAAAGAATAGACATTCTTTTTGAAGTCGCGAGATGTCTTCTTCTTGGAATGAAGGTTAGATTATGTTGCACATGCATAAACACATAACCTTAAGCTGAAAAACCTGGAGGCAGTTGCAATTCCGATATATCACGCACGTTCAAAGGGAAAACAGGTAAAATTTTATGGCAATGTAATTTCTCAAATGAATTTATCTGAAATTAATCTCTAAGCTGATTGCTGCTTCAGGTTATCAACACATATTGCTGTGTTGCAGACTAAGATCAGGGCACTTGCAATTACCAAATGTCACAACAGGGGGAAAACAGGTCAAAGTTGATGGAAATCTGATTACTCAATTGCATTACTTCAAAATTACTCTTTGAGCAGAAGCAAAGTAAACAAATCAAAAAGTTTTGACAACAATCTTCTGTCAGGTTCACAAAAACGCACAAATTTCAAGCGCTATGCACGCGCATTGGCCTTCTTCCCACCATCCCTTACTGAAAAACTTACCATTCTATTCAAAACTGAATATAAGCATATGGAGCTTGTTATACCACCAGAAAATATGCAAGATTTAAGCAAATTGTCACTAACGGCGAATGTTCACAGAGACATTCACTTCATTTAACATGCATATTTGGTTGGATGGTGTTGCAAAAGCAAAATAACTTAAAAATGCAAGAGTTTTTGTTGCATCCAAGTGAAAGTCCAACAGCAAAAGTTGGAACTAAATAATGGTGTAGTGCATTTGGTGTTTCAACATCTCATAACCAAACACACCATACAGAAGAAGAGCACAATGCTTTAAATAGCACGTTGTTACTAAAAAACAAGTTAATTTATGTTTTTCATGTGGTCATAAATGTATGAAAAAATATATTTTTCGATTTTGCTTGATCATAATAAATTTGCTCACTAATTTCAACTTTTTGTTTCCTGCAATGCATTTCCACGTTTATCCTCCTAAAGCAATGATCTCCTTCACAAATAAGATTGAGAGCCATGGGCTCTCTAAAGCCTGGGGATGTTAAACCTCAACTAACCACATAGCAATATAGCAGTATATATCGACACAACCATTCGAATAAGTAAGAATAAAAATAACACCTTCTTTGTATTTTAAGATACTCAAGCCACCCACCTTCAAAGTTACTCCGTAGAAAGAAAGCCAGTTATAAAAGAATAGCAAGCATACATACAAACAGACATTCACCAATAACTATTCATGATTACAGCGACAACAACTAAAACATTTAATTCTCATGCATATATTACTATATTCCATTCACAGAAATAAATATGTAGAAGGAATTCTCATTATACACACCTTGCTAATCCCTTATGTCCATCGAGCTCAAAAGGCTTCAGATCAATTAAAACAAAATGAATTATCCAGTATTTTAAAACCAAAGTCATAAATAAAAAAACATTAGCATAAAAGTTCAAACTAGCAATCACCCAAGATATTTGTGTTTACACTTTATAGTTAATGCGTTGACATAGCAAAGCACATAACTTGCATAATATGACCATAAAACAAACTTTAGATAAAAACTAGGTTACCTCGACACTTCATCTAGGCTCACGAACCGTGCTGCATTTGTGTTTGACACTTCCCGTATCTGTGTTCGTGTTCAACACTCCTTCAGCAATTCTTGAATAGATACATACATGAATTCAGACATGTACTCAATTATATATACATGTTTTAGTTTAAACACTCATGATATACTTCTTGGATGTATATCTTACACTTCACCTCAAATTTCTGCATTTTGTTGGACTTGGGCGGGGTTCATTTCAGCCCGTACACAATTCATGACTATGATTTTAAAGGGTCGTTTGGGTATCTAGTTAAAAGGCAAGTGGTTTTCCTATTTATAATCTACTCTATAAATGAAACATAAAAATGTTCTAGTTTAAACACTCGTGACATATACTCCTTGGGCACTTCTTGAATAGAGACGCACATGTATTCAGACATGTACTCAATTATACATACATGTTTTAGTTTAAACACTCGTGATATACTTCTTGGATGTAAATCTTACACTTCACCTCAAATTTCTGCATTTCGTTGGACTTGGGTATG
The DNA here is from genome assembly GCA_037177215.1 of Asparagus racemosus. Classification (NCBI taxonomy): domain Eukaryota; kingdom Viridiplantae; phylum Streptophyta; class Magnoliopsida; order Asparagales; family Asparagaceae; genus Asparagus; species Asparagus racemosus. The sequence continues at coordinate 17,799,004 of JBAKGM010000200.1, forward strand.
GTTTGCTTCAGCCCGTAAGACAATTCGTAAGCATGATTTTAAAGGGTTGTTTGGGTATCTGTCTAAAAACAAGCAGTTTTCCAATTTATAATCTACTTTATAAATGAAACATAAAAATGTTCTAGGGATTTTAGTTCTCATAACATATGAATGAAAATACAAAATGGATCTCATATAAATTATTAATTTCAATATGTCTACATATAGTCATGTCCCCATATCCTAACTTTTACAAATTTGTCATGTGTCTTGTACTGCACCCGTGTCTGAGTCCACATCCGCACCCGTGCAACACAAAATATAACAAACATTCCAAATTCCCTACACCCTACAAAATGTAATCCAGCAAAAACAACAACAGTTTACCTCACTTCTGCTTGTTTACTCATTGATATACCCCTCCTTTCTTCCTAAACCCTACAAAATGGAATCCAGCAAAAATGGGGAAGGAATTCTCATTAGACAACCCTTGCTAATCCCCCTATGTCCATCTAGCAAGGTTTCACATCAACTAAAACAAAATGGGTCTTTCAGTATTTTAGGACCGAACTCATACAATAAACTAACAGCAAGAACTTATAGAAGTTCTAGCTAGACATCATCAAGATAATTTACTCTAATTGAAAAGGGCTAAAGCACGAACCTTGCATAATTTAACCATAAAACGAACTTCAAATATAACAAACATTTCAAAATTCCTACACCCTACGAAATGCAATCCATCAAAAACAATAACAGTTCTCCTCACTTCTGCTTGTTTACTCATTGATATACCCCTCTTTTCCTCCTAAAACGCTACAAATGCAATTCAGCAAAAATGGGGAAGGAATTCTCATTGGATATCCCTTGCTAACCCCCCTATGCCCGTCTAGCTTAAAAGGTTTCACATCAACTGAAAATGGGTGTTTCAGTATTTTAAGACCAAACTAATATAATAAACTAACAGCAAGTAAAGAATTTATAAAGCTGTAGCTAGACATCATCAAGATACTAGTGTAAACACTTCATAGTTAATCTAATTGAAAAGGGCTAAAGCACAAACCTTGCATAATTTAACCATAAAACAAACTTCAAATATAACAAATATTCTGAAATTCCTATACCCTACAAAATGTAATCCAGCAAAAACAATAACAGCTCCCCTCACCTCTCAATCACCAAGCTCCTTCACTCGTTAACATACCCCTCTTTTCTTCCTTCAAACCCCGGCCTCATGAGCTTCTTCTCCCTCTTCTCGATCTTCCTCATCTTCTTCTGATGAGCCCTTTCTTTAATGTTATCGGTCCTCGTCTTCTGCTTTTCATTCCTCACGCTCTCCCTGCTCTCCACCCTCTCCTTCCACTTCTCAGCGTGTTTCTTCTGCCTCTTCTTCTCCTTCTTTATACTCTCCTTCAAAAGCTTCGGGTCATCGTGCACCTTCATTCCCATCGCCCGGCTCTCCGCTGCCTTCCAAGAATGCTTCTTGGCAACAATCGCGCCCTTTTCTGGATCCTTCTTCAACTCTTCAAGCTTCCTCGCCTTCTCCAGCTCCTGAGCCTTCGACATCTTCTTCTTCTTCTTCCTGCTCCCATCCTCATCCCCAATCTTCACTTTCCCAAAAGTAACATCCGCCGCCAAGTTCTCATCTTTCCCCTTCCCCTTCGACTCCTCCACCGATTTCTCTTCAATCTCCCTCTTCCTCTTCCTCTGATCATTCTTCATCAGCTCGTTCTTCGGCCGAGTATTACGACCAGACCGCAGCTCCTCGATCCGACGGTGGAGGCGCTGGCGAAGCTCCTCATAGGTAACCGATTTCTCCTCGGGCTTAGGGTTAGGGTTAGGGATTTCATCGTCGCTAGGGTTTTCTTCGTCGGGTTTGATGGATTTCTGGAGGAGGTCGAGGGTGGATGAGGGATTCTCGGGGTTGAACCGATCGCGGCGAGCTTTCTTGAGATTCTCGCGGGATTGCTTCTTCAGGGAGGCCTTGGCGGCCTTGCTGAGGCCCTGGAACCATGGCCGCTCGTCGGCGTCGGGGATGGGGAGGAAGAATCTCGCAGGGATGAGCTTGACGAGGTCGTCGATGAAGACGGAAGTGCCGTCGATTAGGGTTTTGAGGGGTTGAGAGGTTGCGGGGATTGAGGTTGTGGGTTCTTGAGAGTCGATTTTGGCGCTCGACTTCTTCTTCATTGCTAGGGTTTGTTTTTGGGTTTGGGGATGAGGAAAGAGGAGGACTGCTGGAATTAGGGTTTATATTAGAGTTATTTGCACTTGGGTACCATAAAGTCTATATATGTCATGACTTCGGTACCTCAATATTTTTCTTTGACACTTTAGCACCCCAAAGTTTACACCTGTTTTATAAAACTTGATGACCAAAAGTCTTTTTTCTGACACATACCTCAAAGTTTACGCTTTTTTTTAAATCTTTGTAACTTAATGTTTACACGTTGTGGGGTATCAAAGTGTTAAAAATAAAACTTCAGGATATCAAGTTTAAAAAAGTGTAAACGTTGTTGGTATTAAGGTGTAAGAAAAAAATCTTGAGATAACAAAGTTTGAAAAAATGTTTTGAACTAAAGTATAAAAAAAACTTTTGGGTGTTAAAATCAAGGATAAGATGATCAAGTCTCATTAAATTATAACTCTTAAGTTATGCTTGGCAACTGGGCGTTAGAACTAGTTCTAGTGAGAACCAGTTTAGTTGCGGATCAGCTCCCCGTTATCCGCAACCAAACCAGTTTAGGGGGTAAAAATTGGGCCACAATGGGCAAATTTTTTGCCAAACAGAAAAAACACCCAAAACTGGGTCGTGTTTAATCCTAGCCAGTGTTAAAGTGTTGCCAACTAGACCCTATAAGTGTCAGTTTGCCTGCTTTACCTCTTGAACTATGTGAATAGAATAGAGATCCTCTCCATTTAGATGGAAATTGGAGAGTATCCAATTATCTGAATCCTTACCATTTATTCTAATTTTAAGGGCTAAAATGACGCCACGTAGGCTCCAAATATTATATTGAAACCCATTGTTATCTTTAAAACCACTATTATGAAATTCAATATTGTATAAGTAGAAATTATACGTGCATTCATCTAAGTCATTGGAATTGGAATAGAGGGTAAAGATGAGATATTTGGATACTCTCCAATTACCACTTAATTGGAGAGAATCCAAATCCATGTGAATATGTCTAATATGACCATTTTGTAAGAACCAACATTCAAATATTTAGCAAATTAATAATGTGATATTTTTTGACTTTCTTGTATTTTTTGTGACTTAAAGAAATAATTTTATAATTCCAAAAAAAGAGATAAAGAGTAAAAAAAGTTTTGGGAAAAGGTAGTTTTTTTAGGAAAAATAAAAAAGACAGGCTGTAAAATCCATAATGAAATGCAAAAAGACACGGTCACATCATTAATCTATTAAATATTTGACGGTGGGTTCACAAAATAACCATATTAGATCTATAAATAAAGTTTAAAGTGCATAATAACTAAATTGATATTTATAGGGGAAGTTAAGAATTAACTAATACTTTAAGAGTGACTTAGTTATTTTGTCCTAAATTTATGTGTAAGCTTTAGGATTTAAAAGCGCAAATATATATAGTAAGAGGGAAATTCGGACCATATGAAAGGGATGGCCGAACAAAATGTGTTGGCCAAAGTAAGTGGTGGTTTTCTTTCACCTCTCCTTTTATTTGATTTCTTTTCCTTTCCTTTTTTAGGTTTTATTTTCTCCTTTTTTTTCATTGTGTTTTCTGATAAATGACCTCCAATTCTATTTATTTACAACGAATCTCCATAAACAAGTCTATTTTTAAAGGTCTCTCATTTAAGTCTATCAAATTTGATCGATCTTGTTGACTCCAGTTAATTCAACCACCGTTAGTGTTTCCCCTTATATTCTCATCAACTTTCAATATTTATATAATTAAAATATGTTGCAATAGCAAAATCGGCACATATTTTAGAAATCCACCGCCCAATTCAATTGAAGACTATGTGGCTTTAACGGAAAAAAAAGACAAAATTTCAAAATACACCCTTTTAAAAATTTAATAACCAAAATCAACTTAGTTGTAACTTATTTAGCAATTTCGACCTAGTTCAGTCATGTCAGCAATGTACGCTGAAACTGGATCGAAATTGTGAAATATGTTCTACGAACTCCACGGGATTGAGAATCCCGTAGAGTTTAGTAGAGAATTAATCTTTACAGGATTCTCAATACCGTGGAGTTTAAAACTCATACTAAACTCTACGGGGTTGTGAATACCGAGGAGCGTATAGCATACAAACTACACGGGATTCATAATCTCGTGTAGTTGGCTAAATGGTTAACTCCAAGAGAGTTAGACTTCAATTACTTAGAAAAAGTAATTTATTACTTGGCTAAGATTCTAACCCATGCCCTTTCAACCCATAACTTAACTCTTATCCAAGATTTGGTACAGAAAGAACGTATCTATTATCCAAGATTTGGTAAACACAAAGCGAGAACTGTTTAGAGATACTCTCTGATGAATGCAGTAGAACAAAAAGAATCTAAACTGGTAGCACGAGGAGCTGTATGCAACTCAAAGATTTTGTACGACTTACCACATCTGCAACACGTAATAAACAAGTCATAGTCATTGAATCCAAACATAACAGACATTTTCAACTTCACAGGATATCCCAGTAAAATAACCAGGCCAGCCGACAAAGAAATACCCGGCAAGTAAACATTTATTTTGCTTGACAAGTATATCAACAATGCAGCTCAACATATAAATAAGAACGCAAAATTTTCTGTTAATTTTATTTTTGTTAATTATTGAACACACCCTATACTTTCCAGGGTGTTAGCGTAGCAAAATAAGCAGAAAAAAGCTGAAGCTACCTGTGGTGCTTTAGCATACAAAATTTCGATATGGAAATCAAGATATTCATGAAAATCTGTTGCCAACGGATCTTAAATATTCCTACCATACAACATAACGTAGGAAAATACCAATGCTGCTTATTGTTACAACATCTACTCTTCGGTTGGTTTTTTTCCCAATAGTTAGGCTGCGTGCGATCTTCTAACACATTTACCATGTGAAAGAAACGTCAAGAGACCAGTGAATACTGCAGCAGCAGAGAGCATCGCAATTTTGATCGGAACTCCAGAGAAACCATATGATGTAAAAAACTAACATTTGAATAAAGACTGTCAAGTAGATAAATACAGTGCCGGCTAGTCAATGTTAACGTTCTTACAAATACAGTGTGTCGTGCCTCAAAATATGACCCAAATTATATATCAATAAATATCACGTCCTCCAATAAGAAGTAGATGTTGTTTTTCAATCTCACTGTAACGTTGCCAAAAACGTAAGAACCAATAAACCTCTGGGAGCAAATATGACTCCAAGAGATAATTACTTCAACTTCACTGCAGCAAATTTTGATGCAAGATCCATGGCCTCCTCAACTCCAGATGCTTCGCTTCCCTGCAGATGGTTCAAAAAGTTTTACCAGAAAATGAAACCTAGGATTTCGTTGCAAATAAAGTTATTTGTTTTTAAAAAAATGTTTTACCTGTCCTTGAGCCACGCCATTTTTACCACCACCTCCTCTCCCTTTAATAGGTCCCATTGCAGCAGTCAGCCACTCTAACACAGCAAGACCATCCTTCGATCTATTGTTTGGTACTCCAGCATATACAACTGCCTTGTTGGAGGCTTCATCAGAGCTGAATACCATAACTGCTAGTCCCTGTGATATCCAAAAAAAAAAAAAGTTAAAGTGATAATGTAATTATAAGCAAACATATCTATGGTAAGAAAATCACACGCAAGATATTCTCAAAAGTTAGATACATTATATGGCCAATCAAATACCCCACCCATTAACCGCACTTGTCCTAATCACTTGAGGTAAGTGATGTTCTTAAACAGGAAGAGAGACAGGAAATGTAAGATTGCAATAATTTTTTGAAAAGGTTTTGACTTGAGATTGATAATTGAAATTTCAAATTGTTTTTCCAGTGCAGTGTTAATTATCTACTTCAAAATCAATGCTGTGGAAGAGGACGCCTCCGAAACTATGGAACTCCCACAACATATTCTTCAAAGACAGGAAATGAACCAGAATGCAACAAAGACACAAAGACAGGGTTATCAACCTTTTTTTCCATGACTTTAAGAACTGCTTCTCGAACAGCAGTGGTATCAGAACCCACATCTACTCGGGTGATACAGAAAGATTTTCCTTCAGAAATAGCACCCTCAGCAATTTCTGTCGCTGCCTTCACTGCTTTTTGGATATTTTCCTCTCCGATCTTCTTTTTGGCCTTCCTTACTTTATCCTGGTTTTTAGAGATCACGTTTCATCAGGCATCGACTTTATCAAAAATAATAAGCTATTGAACAGATGATAAGGATGAAACAGATAGCTTCTTTAGGAACGTTAGGTATAAAAGTAATTGTTTTGTAAAATGTTCACAAACCTCCAGCTGGGATATCCTGGCCCGGAGATCAGCTTTTCTAGCTGCAGGAATAGCAGCCGCATCCGTCTTACTCTTCAGGGATGCAACTTTCTGCCACGCAAAAAAAAAAAAAAACCGAAATATAAGCCTCAGTTCTAAGGAAAGAAATGTTGTCTCTGAGAAGAGTTCAACATTCTGTAAAGAGGTAATTAACTGGCATACAGCACATTTTTCCAGGACCCCAAAAAAAAAAAGAACCTTGCTACAAAATGATAGTTCATGTCAGCCGCTACAAAGATGCATTTACTATTCTACACTAAAGAAAGTTTGCATAATCAGCTAGTTATGAATAAAAAATAAACCATTGCAATTAGTTCTATTGTTGACAAATTAAACCCTGTTTAAAATTTTTGTTTTAATGGTCTGCAAATGATATATTTAGTAAGGGACTCCACTTCATTTTCAGGCAGCATAACGTGCACTCCACTTCATTACCCATGTCATTTATGCACCAATTATAATCTTATGTAACTCATGACTTTCAAAGTTATCACTGGCATTTTAGAGTACCTTCTCCAATAAGCTTCCTTCGGCTTTGGAAGCATCGGTTATTTCAGCATCAAGGGAGTTTGCCAATTCTTTTGCATTGACGGCGCAATCAGTTGTAACAGCAGTCACCCTTCGAACGCCCTTAGCAATTCCCTCCTCAGATAGAAGGGCAAATGCTTTGGCCTCTCGAGTATTTGATATATGAGTGCCTGGTGCAATTCAAAAACATTACTTATGTAGATGAAATACATCATAGAAGAATACCCCAAATCAGCTAGACCATACGTTAATTTGGCAAAGGAACGTACCTCCACAAAGTTCGGTTGAGTATGAAAACCATTCCTTGTTCTCTGGATCTACTAAGAGGTCTTCAACTTTGCGACCAATTGATACGATTCTGACTGGGTCAGGATAAACCTACGCAGCATGCAAGATTTATTTTTTTTAAAAAAATTATGCACTAAATAACCTTCAAAATGTGCACATTTGCATAAGAATTCAGAATCATGTATTTTTAAAGCATACTTCTCCAAATACAGCTCTCAATCCAGCTACACGCTTTGCAGCAGCAAGACTTGCTTCATTCGCGAATACATCTAGTTCATCTTCAATTTGCTTGTTCACAATTGATTCAATTTTTCTCAAATCCTCGGGGTGAATAGGATTTCCTGTGACAATTAGAGGTTTAGGTTAAGGTTATCCTCTGTTTGCTGTTATAATGAAAGCACAAGTATATATTTTACCATGGGAGAAATCAAACCGCAATTTCTCTGGAAGCACTATGGATCCTTTTTGATCAACATGATCCCCAAGAACTTCCTGTGATACTATACAATGATAAGCACAGCAACACCAAACCTAGAAATGCAAACTTGTGCTATATAAACCTTAGATTTGCATACCCTCAGAGCAAAATTTAGCATGTGGGTACATGTGTGATTAGGGGCAATAAGGGTACGCCTGCCATAGTCAACCTGTTCCATTAACCGAGGACAGTTCATTTAACCAATAACTACAGATTGCTTTAAACTATAAAGCAGCAAAGAAACAAATATTTACGATTATATTTCACCTTGCAAATCACTTCATCACCAACTGACAAATTCTTGGTCCCTCCAGAGAAAGAACCAATATGAAGAACATATCCTCCGTATACCTGAACATTGCTGACTTGAATTAATCCAAATGAACCTTCAAGGAAACCAGTATCATATATCTGCAAGCAAAAAAATTTATCAGTCAAACTAACAAGTAACAATTTTTGTAGAATGCGTGTGGTAGTTAAATTGAACGTTATATCTTTTAAATGGCACACAAAATGCCATGTTCAACAAAATTCAAGATAAATACCATAAGCATAAAAGTTCATTCAGAGTGGATAAATTATGAAGCCAACAAATGTAATGGTTTTCCAAAAAGTTAGGAATGAAGTACCTGACCACCTTGTTCAGCGTAGAAACTTGTACTTTCCAACACAATACCAATATCAGAGCCAGCAACAGCAGTCTCTATGAAATCAGCTCCTGTATAAATAGCTTTTACCACAGTTTTATGGTCCTAGTAAAGGCAAAAAAATGAATAAATAAAATCGCAAATATATAAAATTTAAAAAATTGAATGTGTTTGTGAAGTTCACATACAACCAAAAAATGTTCAGAAACAACGGAGGAAAGCTCAAGGGAAATTTTTCATGCAAACATTAGAAATGCAATTTGCTGCATCAATAAAATTAAGGAAGCCAGTAGAATCTCTGAAACTATCAATAATAGAGGCAAAAAAGGGGAACAAAAAAGAATTGCATAATTTCCAAGAGACATTTGATTCACGAATCAATATAGGTACTGTTGCAAAATTACATAGACTGGGGTTTACAGGCATATGCTCTCATCATGTTCATACTGGCCTAATTCAAAACTAAACTATGATAATAAAAACAAAATTCTAATTTGACAATAACAATTTAAATTGTAATGATTTCCAGAAGACTAACCTTGTTCCACGTAAATTTGTAACTATCATCCGTTGTAGTCACCCCCTTCTTGTGCAACACTGACGTAGCATCAGCATCCATAACTATTGAGTCACCAACTGCCTGCCAAAAAGCAATTTAACCATAAAAAATACAATAAATAAATGGAGCATTACTAAAGCACCTAATATTTAATGAAAAAGTTCCAAGAGAAAATCAAGCTCAGAATGATAGGTTATAAATTGAATTTGATAATCATAAATGCTACAAACATATGGCCAATGCGCAAATGGATCCAAGTTACAGTATCAACTGTCGTGTGTTGCACATGAAAACAAACGCCACCAAATAATTACAATACAATACAATCTGACGAGGGATGCTAATTAATGATGCAAAATAAGCTATAATATTGCAGATTAAAAGATTCAAGTGTTGATAATAAGAAACTGTACTACTGAATAAAGGTGCAGACAGTGTACCCTTGTTCTTGCTCATCTCCTCTCGATATTACAACAATCTCTTCTGAGAAAACTACCTAAGACTGAGTGCCTTCAGCCAATCTATGTTTCGTTCAGTCTCTTTTGGAGTACATATTAACCAAATATCAGCAAGTAAGAGAAAGTTCAGAAGCGTGGTTCTATTTCTTTCCCTTGCATTTTCTCGTCATTAGTTCTCTATCAAGCATCTTTGTTCGAAATTGAAGGATCCCATTGACAACCACTGTATCATTTGTCCAGCGTTTTACTGGTATTCTCTTTGTTTCCCTAATTCTGGCTCGACTTCATATATAGCTGACTCCTGCTTGAGTCTGTAACTAAGTCATTTGTTGCGCCGCTATTTTAAAAAGCCTCCTCCTAGTCCGCCTAGACCTAGGCGGTACCTAGACCGCCTAACTGGCGCCTAGCGCTAGGCAGTACCTAGGCAGCCCACCTAGGCTTTGAGGGTATTTGGGGGAGTATTGTCTACTTACGTGGATTGTACCCTTTAGGCATTGATCGTAATTCTGTGTTGCGGCCTCCATATCTTCGAACCTCCTTCAAACTCCTTTAACCTCTAAATGTGAACACCTCCACTACCTCCTCCGACCTTCAGCAAAACCTCATTGACCACCACTTAAATGAAGAAAGAAATCTGCCTAGACACCAGTCCGGCACCTAAACGTTTTATAAGATTGACATTTACTATCAGTTATTGCAATTAAAAAAATTTTAAAAAACCTCCTAGACTCTAGGCGTCAGGTCCAATGTCTAGGCCTCCTAGTGTTTTTTATAACCTTATTAGTTATTATTTTGGCTATTTAGTATTTAAGTGTGCATGATTTATTGTGGATCTAAGATTGCTATCTTTTTTTTTGGCAAATTTATATGAATTTAATACATGTTTTTATCAATAATTATAATTAAATAATTTAAAAAATAGCCAAACGCCTAGACGCCGCCTAGGCGTCGGCTCAAATGCCTAGTCCGCCCAGCGCCTTCTGTAACATTGTGTTGCGCCTTCTTTTCATCACATACCAAGGGTTCATACTTGATTGCTAGGAAGCTGTCTGCTGCCCCATAAAGCACTGCCCACTTCTGTCCATTTCTAAGTGGCTACACAAATCAAATTCATGCTCATGGATAATTCATTATGCATGTGGCATGAAAGACGAAATTAATTTCTGACAACAATGACCCTAGAAGTGTGATTGAACCTGCTTTATTTCCGTGGATAGAATCTTCTAAGTGACTTCTATCTAAAACATCACTGAAAAAACTCCTAACTTATGCAAGTGAGCTCGTATAAAAGTGTAAGAGCTCATGTTAGCTGAATATGCTACATAAATGATAGGAATAAAAATGAATTATTCTCCATACAACATGCCAATAAAATGGAAGAAAGCAGCAGAGGTCCATGATTAGCGTTGCCTACAAAAATAGACACCTTCAATGGCACGACTTAAACCCATAAGTAGAGACAGAAACATAATCAAAGAGAGGTAAAAGGTACGAGATATAAGATACAGAAAACATACTTTATTTCGAGCACTTCTGGCTTTCTGCCTGGCTTCCTCCATTGCAACATTGAAACCTTCGACATCAACCGTTAGACCCTTTTCTTCAGCCATTAGCTAATAGGGAGGTAATAAAAGGAAAAAAATCATTATTAGAAGAACAAGTTCCTAATACTTAAGAGTCGGGTAAGGATGCATATTACCTGTGTCAAATCTAATGGAAAACCATATGTGTCCCACAAAACAAATGCATCCTGCAACCAAGAAAATCAAATTAGATAGAAAGATATGCACAAAAGTTATACATAATGAGGGAAAATTTTCAAGTAGATTCTAATCAGAAGCTGAAAAGCACGGGTAAGATATAATTTATGGACACCAGAAAAATTAAAATAAAATAAGGAAACATTTCAACTACACCAAATACTCATTTTATGAACTGGGACCAATCTGAAGCGGAAGGAGCAAAGAGAAAAGGAACAAACTTTTCCAATTAATCTTAATCATGTGACTGGTGCTAGAAAAAAAAAATTTGCCAAACAAGGGACCAATGGTACAAATTGAAAATGCGACTGCAGCCACGAGAATAATACTGCTGTTTTGTCACCCCAACAATAACTAATGAATTAACTGTTAAATTGTTCAGTTCTAAACATACACAAGATTTCAAATACCAAGTGAGCATCAAACTAGATTTTTTATATGGAGTTCAGGACTGAAAAAGCTGATAAATTAAGGAACGTATGTCTCATATACATCGAGGAATAAAGGGAAGGTTCATTTAAATGTTGATGGAGGTTTCTTTTCTATTTTCCTTTTTTATTTTGTATGTGTGTGTGTGTGTGTTTGGGGTGGGGTTGGGGGGGGGGGGCGCTCCAGCCCCAAGGCATGGACACAAAATTAATTAGAAAGTTCACCAACAAACACGTATGAATGTAGAACCAGACTATTAGCAGCACAAATTCAGTAACAAAAAAAACCAAGAGCCACCCCATCCTGATTAAACAAATACATATGGCATCTACCCAGCAATGATATTTTGACCAACACAATAAACAGTCATGCAGGCATCCATTCAGGCCTGACTATTCCACATAGCATTACAAGAAATCCAAATCTCAAATGCAATTCTGCTAAAAAAAATGGCAGCAACAAGCAGAAACTTACCTGTCCGTTCAGTATATTTCCTTTGACATCCTGAGCAGCCTTCCTAAATTTCTCCCTTCCCTGTGAGTACAAAACAATAGTAACTTCTGTGCAGAGATATAGAACTTCATGATGATAATAAATTGCAATGAAGTGTGAATTTATCGCTTGTGAGCATCTTGCAAGCATTGCTTTTGCATACATCAGTATACTGACACCAACATAATCTTGATCTCTGTTACTGATTTTATCAATTTTCTAACAATATGGCAAGCCACTCAAATTCTAATATCCAGATCATAATGAATTATTTATAAACATAACCTGCACCTGAGTGCCCAGTAGAACGAGTATAGAACTAGATAATAAATAAATAAATAAATGGATGGATGGATGGTAAAGAGGTCTAACTTGCAACCGGGTGCATGCCAAACAAATTCAAGATTCAAAGTAGTGTACTAGAAATGTGAATAGGTAGCAAAAAACAAGCAATGGGTAGATAGTGGGAAGGTAAATAAGCAAAAATGAAAACAGTTGAGATGCATAATAAAAGAGATGAGCATATGAAAATAAAAACAGAAATTATAATGTGCTAAAAGTATCCAATGTCCACTTAAAATAGTGCAAAATCCACCTATTACCACCATTATTCATTTGCCACAACATTCACTTCGGTGCACAATATACCTGTTACCCAACAAAGCAAGCTCTTTAATCTGCAGTTACCACAAAATGTTGTCCCAAAAACAAAATGAGAAAAGCAAAATGAGATAAGAAAAGGAAACGACACAGCAGTACTGCAAGAGAATAGAAGCAGAGAAGAATATGGACTAGAAAAAATGAAGAGAAGGCTAAGAAGTTACTGATGAGATAGGAGGAACAAGAGAGAAAAGGCTGCACAGTTGCAGACACCAGCAATATGAGAAGAAGGTCCAAGTTACCATGACCGGAATTGGCAGCATAAGAACACAATGAGATACCAGAGACAGAATTGAATTTAAAGGTGGATTTAGCAGTTGACACACAGGCTAAGGGGGAGTAGAGCACATAAAGGCAATGGAGAGATGGAGAGATCTGGGAGGCCCTGTCATGGTAACTAAGGATTTACCATAGTTTAATCGGGTCCAACATGCTTTGATGGGCTAATACCGATTAATCTGGTCCAGCCACCAAATAGGTGGCATCCCTAGATTAAGGAGAAGGGTTAAGTGATGAGGAAACTGTGTAAAGGTAAAGAAGAGTGCAGAGATTCAGGCGTTCAGGTCATAGCAATTACAGTAGTTTGATCAGGTCTGACCTGCATAAAGGGGTTAATCCAATAAACCCTATCCATCCCCCCTAATAGGTGGCATATCTGGGTGATATTTAAGCGAAGCGAGCCACCTAGGAAGGTTCACTAACTTTTAGGCATCCACGACACTTGATTGGAAGAGCCTAAACTATTTTTTGGACAGCCCAAGTTTTGTTTCTCCTTTATGAATGAATGTCAAGGCAGGTACCCAAACCACTATTAAAACGTTGGCTTAAGAAAAAAAAATGCTTGATATAAACTTGGTTAAGAGAGGGGGAAAAAGGCGGACTCCACTCAACACGCACCCACCCACCCACCCATGCACGCACCCACACCCACACGCACACGCACGCAATGTATGAGTTGCAAATAACAATACACTTGTGGCATATTGGAATCCTATAAGGAGAACAAAACAATGGATTCAAAGTAAAATGTACAAGCTCATAGCGCTTGCTTTTGAAACTTTACATCTTGCATAATAGATCACAAAAGAAAGCCCAATGTGCAACTTCTACAATACATATGGCATATCGACTAGACCTTTGTTGATGGCAGATATTTCACTTCTTCCCTGCAAGCTCCTAAACTTCCTGCGAGCAGCTACAGCGCTTATAGCTTTTGTGTTTGATCTCTTATAAGTGACATTGTTTTAAAAAAATCAGTCTAGGTATCCGGTTCAGTACCCGCCCAGGCCGAGCAGCCTAAGGAGGTCCAGGCCACTCAAGTGTGTCATGCTACATAAAAAAAGGTTTATGCAGCCCACTTCAGTACAATGATGAGTGAAAATAGTTGGTGAAACTTGGTCGGTTCAAAGCTCAAATTCTAAATCCGGTTAACTAAAAGAGAATTATCAACAAAACAAGAATTTGTTTTGTCTAATAAGGCTGAGTCCTTGCAGCTCCCAGTAGAACATTCCATGTTTTCCTCTTCCATTTCTATCCTTGCTCCTAGGCTAAATCAGAGTCACTCTATCCTAACTTGCATTGACTCTTACTTTCTTTTTCCTCCTCTCCTTGGCATATGCATATGAATTTACCAGGTTAATAACTTAATATCAGTGGTGTATGCATTAATATAATATTGCAGAATATGATTTGCTCAAGTCAATAGGATATACAAGCTAACCATGTAGATCAGTAGGTTAATCATGGAGCCATCTCAGAGCCTCAATAGCATGTGAAACTGAAGGTTTAAAGGGTAGAGGAACATAAAATAAATTCTCAGAGGAACAATAAAATAAATTCTCAATCCTAACAGCTAATTTACAATCTTATAAGCAAATGATCCCAACAAAAGATTACTATGATGGCATTTCTTAAACTACCACTGTAGGAAATATTTTTTTAAAAAAATAAATTAACTGCTTTTCAGTTAAACATTTTCACAAAAGCAAAAAAAACTAGGAAGAAAATGTAGTCAACTTTACCCTGTCTAATGTTCTCTCAAAACTCGCCTCCTCTTCTGCAATGATGTCTTTTATCTTGGCCTCGTGTTGCTTCAGCTCTGGAAAAGTATCCCCCATCACTTTCACAACAATGCCTACAAGACTAGTTATCGCAATTCATAATCAAGATAAATGAACATAATAAATAAACAAATGCTGGTGAAGCGAATATTTATGATTTGACACTTGGAATGGGAAATGAAGGGTAAAAGCAAGAGGAACAGAAAAAAGAGGAAAGATTAGGAAGAAAAAAAAGAGATGCTCCAACATCCTATGGAACGGTTATGTCCTGTATATCGATTATATCTCCTAATAATCATATGCAAACAACTATCCAGAAGATGCCTACATCTTCTACTTTCAAGAATTAAGATAAACAATTCCAAAGTCTTAACATTCCGATAATCACGTAACTAGCGATTATAAAGATATCGACCATATAGTACAGAAGAAACAGTGTGCTAAATTGCTGCAGCCTGCTTCGATAAAGAAAGATGAAGCATATATAACCATTGAACATGTCCAAAATTACAAACATACAGAATCACAGATGAGAAAACAGGAAAGGAAAAAATGGTTTCCACGTTCTACACCCCAGTGAACATATCTTATTAGACATCAATTTTGAAAAAAATTCAGCCTCGGACTCTATCAAACAGAAAAGGTACCACGTAAACGAATAAAATAAATTATTAGTTATATAT
>JBAKGM010000200.1:17844962-17856854 GCA_037177215.1 Asparagus racemosus
TTTCAAGAAATACAAGGAAATGTTTTTTTGGGTGGAAAACATTTCTTGAAATTTCAAGAAAATGAACCAAACACCCCCTTAATTTCCTAGCTACGCAAAGTATCCCATGTGTAGTTCGCTCTATTACATGAGCATCTTTATATGTACATACAGTATTGATGCTTAAATTTGCATGTAAATTTAAAATTTATTGTTCTGAAGATCTTGATCTCTCTGTGCATTATGTTAAAACTTACTTTTAAGGCTACTCTGAATATCTTTTGTTTGGCTAGTGAGGATGGATAAGGAGCTTTTGTAGATCTTGCTTTTTTCTGTGACATATTCTGTCTTGTTGTTTTTTTGGATCTTATTTCTTCAGGGATTTGCGGAAGGCTACTTGGCTGGGTTATGAACCCTTGTTTACTAAAAACCTTTATTAACTGTGCCGTCAAAACTCTAGGGTGGTGAGAGTTGTGTTGCATTATGTTTCTAAAGAGATTCATCTCTAAAAAGTATTAATTCTTGTTATTTATTTGCTAGCTTTTGCGTGGTAAGAATGATTTTGTAGTTTTGTGTTTCTGTATTTGTTTAAGCAAGATTCCAGTCACAACAGTGATTCTTTTTTCCTCATTTTTTTTCTTGTGCTTGAGCACAAGTTTGAACAGTTGGTTACAGATACTTTGTACATTAGTGGAATTCTGATCCCTAGTGACTGGCATTAAGCTAGCTGCTGCGCATATGCTTTCTAAGTTTGTTTTCTCAGAAGAGGACTATGAGATATTACTTAAAAAATATTACTAAAAATATCACATGTTAAGCTGAGTCCCTACTGTATATTTTGGGCTATCATCTGTATTAGGTAACATTAAGTGGTGATATAAATTTTGTTTGACATGCAGTTCGGGGATATCTGTCTGGCATTAAGTAATGAAAAGTCTGCAAGAGGGTAGAAATAGCAAATCAGGTTTTATTGATTGGTTGTTCATATGCCCTAGTGCTTGTAGAGATTATCTTAGTAGTATTGTATTAAACTTGATTTATTTGGTGAACTGCAAAAGCAGCGGGGTAAAAAAAAGTAATAGCATTCTAACAGAGGGAGTAGAAATAGAAAGGAAAAAAATCATCAGTCGAGTTCTCTCTAATGATAGGTTAGGTGCCAGATTAAGATCAGGTTACAGCCTAGGGCATGTTGCATGCACTAATCATATATTAAACACTTTCCACACTTTTTAAAGGCTTCATCATTATTTAATCCTTTTCCTGTAAGTTGGTGTTTTCTATGGATCAGGTCATCATGAAAGATATCAAAGTACTGATGGTTACTTTTTAATCTTTGGGTCTTCTTTTGTCGTTCTTTATTTCAGACTCATGCTTTTTCATGAGTAGGACATTGGGCTCATGAGTAGGACGTTGGGGCTTTCTTATTGATCACGCGAAGTTATTCTCAAAATGTATATACCTTGAATAGAAATATAGGTTTATTGTCGAGGCTTACTCTGTAATAGAAATTCAAGTTTCTTGGAGTAGAGGCTCACTGTCTTCCAAATTCGGTTCTCTTTCAAAACCGTGCTCAAAGACATAAGCAATAGTATTTCCTAGATTATCAGAGAAAAACCATTAAAGGTTCTAAGGTTTCCAAACTGCTCAGACTTAAGTGCTTGCTCAAGTTAATCACTTACCAGTTAGAGTTGATTGCCAGTTCATTCTGCTTTGTAGGAATTGTATACTTTGGCAGGTCATTTGTCTCCTACTATTTGTTGATCATGCTCATGTTACTAGTACTTCCACCTTTCCTTTGTTTGGACATGTTAATATTTTGTTTCGCAAGGTGTAGGATCAGTTTGGGATTTTGAGAATATGAGCTATCAAGTTAGTCCATGTCGAGATGGATTAGACTAATAGGTTTCAGAAAATAAAGCATATAAGCAACTGAATGATCTATAATAGGTCATGGATGACAGATACCATATAGTAAGTTCCCCTAGCATATTTTACTTATTAATGGTTTTAGCACCAATCATAGTATGCTCATGTAGAGGCCACAACAACTTTCGCTCAAATCTTCAGACACATGAAAAGAAAGGGACACTGGATTTGGGTCTGTTTTTGAAGGGGATGACTTGAGAGTTGCAGTGAAGAGATTGGAGGGTGTAGGTCAAGGCGCAAAAGAGTTCTTGGCTGAGGTCAAGACCATTGGAAATGTTCATCACATCAATCTGGTAAGGCTAATAGGTTTCTGTTCAGAGAAGTCTCATACACTCTTAGTTTACGAGTATATGTGCAATGGATCATTGGATAAGTGGATATTCTACAAAAATGGAGACGACTCTCTTGACTGGCAGACACGAGTCCGAATTATAACTGATGTAGCCAAGGGATTGTCATATATCCATGAAGACTGCAGGCAGCGGATTGCTCATCTGGATATCAAGCCACAAAATATACGCTTAGATGAAGGGTTTCACGCAAAGATATCAGGCTTCGGGTTATCTAAGCTAATTGAGAGGGACCAGAGCCGTGCATTGACTACAATGAGAGGAACCAGAGGCTATCTAGCTCCTGAATGGTTGACTTCGAAAATTACAGAGAAGGCCTATGTCTATAGCTTTGGTGTTGTAGTCATGAAAATTGTTTGTGGAAAAAAGAATTTGGATTATTCTCAGCCTAATGAATGTATCCACTTGATTAGTCCGGTGCAAGAAAAGGTTAAACAAAACCTGCTCTTAGATATCGTTGATTATCACATCAACAATATGCAGTTGCATTCAGATGAAATTGATGAGATGATAAAACTTGCAATTTGGTGCTTGCAAAATGACAGTGCTAGAAGGCCCTCTATGGCAGTAGTATTGAAGGTTTCAGACGGTTCCATCAAGGTGATAACTTATAAACAGGTTGTAGATAATAGAGCGAACTACACATGGGATACTTTGCGTAGCTAGGATATTAAAATTTTCATACATGTACATGAATATGGACTAAGAGAACTTATAAACAGGTTGTAGATAATAACACGGCAGGAACGATTAGGAGAAAAATGGATCATCCACAACAAGTATTTGTATAAGACCAGATATGGATGGACACATGTTCAGCTGTGTTGGACATACCAAGGTTTTGTTGAGAGAAGTATGCTGTGCATCGTAGGTTTTTAAGATTTATATCCATGATCTTGCTTGCATAAATGACGGTATCGTTATCTTAAAATTCAACTCTTAACACAATTTTGCACAAACTACATCATCACCATATCAAAAAGTTAGTCTTGTGACTTTCAACCTGGATAAAACGTCTACATGTAGTGAATGATGACGTGACCTACAGCTATGTTGAATTTCCTAGGCAAATTAGTGAGTCTTGTGAAAACTGTAACGTACACGATTGATGGTTGGTCAGGAGTTCAACCAAGCTGAAAGATTT
This sequence comes from Asparagus racemosus, assembly GCA_037177215.1. Taxonomy (NCBI): domain Eukaryota; kingdom Viridiplantae; phylum Streptophyta; class Magnoliopsida; order Asparagales; family Asparagaceae; genus Asparagus; species Asparagus racemosus. The sequence continues at coordinate 17,848,362 of JBAKGM010000200.1, forward strand.
TCATAAAAAAAGAAGTGTCTTGAGGGAGAGGTTTTCTTTCCTCTGTAAAAAGGAACTCCCAAAAGGAATTATATATTTATACACGATTCAAATATGGAATTTTTTTGATGCTTCAAGATAGGGTCATCTTTTTGCTATATTGATATAGCTCTGACGAGATGATGGGGCTTGTTGAAATGAATACAACCAGCCCAAGATCAAAGCAATTGGATGTTGTACTTGAAGATGCATCGATAATGTTCTTGTTTAATCCCAAACTATCGTGTGATGAGGGGAGTTGGAATGGAGACCCAGGCAAGGTTGTTCTCTTTTCCATGATACCTTGTACTGCAAGATGTAATGTTTTTTTGAACAAATATGTAATTGTTGGTTTGAGTTATGATAGATGGGTCATGGTTGTGAGTTGAATGCAAAAATCTCTGGAAATATATGTGAAAGATTGAAAGGAGTTGTAAATACTGCAAAAGAAATTGCAAGTGATTTGTTTGGGTGAGAGTCAAAATGTAAAGGAGGCAGAGGTTTGTTGGTCACAATGTTTACACAGATCTATATTTGCATAGGGAGGGGGTTTGAATAAATTTTTTAAGTTGCATTTGTATCAAGGACAGGGTAAGACAACTAAAGTTATTAAGATTACTTAAGTGTTACTTTCTAAAAGATAATTATGTGGTGTTATTTCTTCATTAATATAAATTATTGTTGGCGTTTTCTTTAAAGTATATACGAAAAGACAGTGTTTTAAATGTTGGCCGACATGGCGGATTTAGGGGCCAAACTTGATTAGATAAACATAAAAAATCAGCCAATTTTTTAGACTGGAAAATCGACCCACATAGCCGACATGTCCCCCGATATATCCGGCTGATAATATCCGACATGTCCCCGATATATCTGACATGAACGCTGAAAACGCAATACGCATTGAAAAACTCCATATCTTGTCCGTTGGCCCTTAAATTCGTCATGTCGGCTGAAATGTCCAATCTGGCGGCTGACATTTAAAACACTGAGTAGTAGACATATATCCCCCATTTTTGGTACAACTTGAATACTTACGACCACTGCATATAACAATGTTGAAGATGTGGCGACATGGGGTGTGCTACTTTGCAAGTAGGGGGAAGCCGGCCGCAAAAGGTGAGGAAAATAGACGAAAGGACTTGCTGCCCGGTTGGCAGCAGGATAGCGTGTGATTAGCCTCCACGGGAAGCACTCGAGTAAGCTCGCCGCCGCTGCTTGGAGAAGTTGAGGGACGTCACTATGAAAAATGCGGCAGAAGTTCATTTCGATTAGGGTTTAATGTGAGAACATTAAGGGTTTGGTTACTTATATACATCATCTGAGTTTCAGGCCTAGCCCATTTCTGAGATCTGATAATTTATTTAGGTCTGGCCCAAACAAACAAATTTACATTGGGTTTTGTCTTTGGAATGAGAAAGATAAGAGGAGTGACGAAAATGACTTCGGTCCATTTTCTCCCTAACTGAGCGGGTTTTGTTTTTTGAAGGAATATTAATTCAATTAGGAATTTAAATCCAAACCTGATTAGATAAACATAACAAAAAAAGCAGCTAATTTTTCAGACTGAAAAATCGGCCAACATAGCCGACATGTCTCCCGATATATCCGGTCGACATATCCGACACGTCCCCTGATATATCCGACATGAACCCAGAAAACGCAATACGCATTGAAATACTTGAGGCCCAAATAAATTACAGGATCTCAGAAATGGGCCGTGCCAAAAACTCAGATGATGCATATAAGTAACAATACCTTTCACGTTCTTACATTAAACCCTAATCAAAATGAACTTTCGCCGCATTCTTCGTAGTGATGTCCCTCAACTTCTTCTCCCGACAGCAGCGGCCTCGAGCGTACCTCGAGTGCTTCCCGTGGAGGCTGATCACACGCTGTCCTACTGCCAACCGGGCAGCGAGTCTTTTCATATATTTTCCTCACCTTTCGCGGCCGGCATCCCCCTTATTACAAAGTAGCACATCCCATGTCGCCACATCTTCGACACTGTTATATGCAGTGGTCGTAAGTATTCAAGTTGTATAAAAAATGGGGGATATATGTCCTTACTGCTCAGTGTTTTAAATGTCGGCTGCTATGTTGGATAATTCAGTTGACATGGCGGATTTAGGGGCCAACAGATAAGATATGGAGCTTTTCAATGCATATTATGTTTTCCGGGTTCATGTTGGATATACGGGGGATATGTCGGTCGGATATATCAGGGGACATGTCGGCTATGTCGGTCGATTTTTAGTCTGAAAAATTAGCTGATTTTTTTTGTCATGTTTATCTAATTAGGTGTGGGTCTAAATTCCTAATTTATTTAATATTGCTTTCAAAGACAAAACCCGATCAGTTAGGGGGAAAAAGGACAGAAGTTATTTCCGTCACTTCTCTCATCTCTCTCATTCAACATCTCATCGGTTTATTTTCTGAGCTGTTTCTTCGACATCAATATTGGGCAATCTTCTCTCCTTAACTACTAACATTAGGCTTCTCTTTTCTCACCTCTTTCATTCACCATCAACCCTAAGCATCATAAGTTATTTACTTTTTTATATGTTTATACAATATAATTTATTAAGTATGTCTAGATTTCATTTATGATGTCATATTACACATATGCATACCATCCAATATGGCAATCTGATATTTTTTCATGGCCCCCCGACATATCCCCGATTTCCATTATCCAACATAAATTTTAGACGTCTGACATGAACCCAACACCTGACATTTAAAACCTTGCGAAAAGCTAAATGAACCAAGAAGTGGAAACAACCAAGGACACAACAATTTGGATTTTGACTCAAGTGTGCATGTTCTCTTTTTCTTCATTTCTTATTATTGTTTTTCACTCTTATGTTTCTATCATCTCCATGGGAGCCAATTATTTCTCTCTCCATTTTATTGTTAGGGGTTTTACAAAAATCTAAATTAACAGAGCCAGTTACTTGCATTTTGTTTCTGTTACTTTTAAGTTCCTTCTTAATTGATTGTTTTACACAAGCCGTATACAATTTTTAGCTTGTCAGTTAACATGCTTTCTTTTTCTTTTTGGGCTTACAGATTGTACTGCAATATGTCAGATTTCTCAGTTCTTTTTTTTTCTTTTCTTTTGAGTTGAGAGAACTATTTCGACAAATACTTGTTAATTTGTTATGGATGATTCATCCTTCTCCTAATCATTCCTGCCTTGCTATTATGTAAAAGCTATAAGTTCTGTTAGTCCATATTCATGTACATGTATGAAAATATTAATTTCCTGTACATGTATGAAAATATTAATTTCCTATCTGCGGCAAAATATTCTATGAATAGTTCACTCTAGTATCTGAGCATATTTATGCGGACATCCAGTATTGTTGCTTAAAGTTGCTTATTAAATTTTATTGTTCTGAAGATCTCTTTCTGTCCATTATGTTAAAACTTACTTTTAAGACTATTCTTTGAACATCTTTTGATTGGGCTAGTAAAGTTGGATGGGTAGCTAGTGCAGAGCCTGCTGTTTTCTGTAATATGTTCTGCTGTTTTTGTTTTCTCGTTTGATCTTATTTCTTCAGGGATTTGCGGAAGGCTGCCTGGCTGGGTTATGAACCCTTGTTTTACTACAACCTTTATTAACTGAGCCGTCAAAACTCCAGGGTGGTGTAAGTTGCATTGCATTATGTTTCTTAAAGAGATTCATCTCTAAAAAGTATAACGCATTGATGTCTTGTTTTTTATTTTCTAGCTTTTGCATGGTAAGAAGGATTTTGTAGTTTTATGTTTCTGTATTTATTATTTAACCAGGATTCCAGTCACAAAAGTGATTCTTTTTTCTTTGTATTCTTTTTCCCTTGCACTTCAGCACAAGTTTGAACAGTTGGTTACAGATACTTTGTACATTAGTCAAAATCTGATCCCTAGTAAACTCTGATTTTTGCTCTTACTGTACATTGCATGATTATATGATAAACTGACGAGCTAAAAGTATGATTTATATAGGACTTTAGGACTTTGTGTATGACGAGGGTCTCTAACTCAGTTAAAGAATGAGGTAAGTAATGAGGAAACCAAGGAGAATATCCTAATCATATTGTTTTCTGTTTGAAGCTATAGCAGCAGAACTTTGAAGGAAAATCTGCTGGGGTTGATAAGGCTTATGTTTACTGGAACCATGTTGTGTGCATTATGTAAGCTGTGTAGTTATGCAGTATTTTGCAAATGAAAACGTGTATGAATGTCTGGGAGAGCATAAAATACAAATCTAAGAAGTAATGGTGTTCTGTGGTTGTAACCCTTCTTCTTTCTTTTCATTTCTTTTTTTTTTTTAAATTGAAACAAAGGTCATTGTCGAATCTTGAACGTGAGATATCCCACAATCCAAGCTATATCATTTTGTCTAATCTTAGTAGGCCTTTTATGCCGACATTTGTTGTTTTCTGAAAGGTAATCAGCTGAACAAAGTTTACGTTCTTATGTGTAATTTTTTTACTTCATAGTTGATACAACTGACATTTCATCGCACTTGTTTTTTTTCTAAATTCATTCTCTGTAAAACAGCCAAATATATATTGCAAGATAATTTTGGTTACTTTTTAATCTTTGGATCTTCTTTCGTCGTTCTTTATTTCAGACTAATGCTTTTTCATGAGTAGGGCATTTGGGCTTTCTTATTGATCACGCGAAGTTATTTCAGCTTACGGTGCTAGTTGGTTTGTGTATATGGCGAATGTCTCTCTTGTTGTGGTTCATGAATGCATGTCTTCATGTGTAGTAGGGTGGTTTTCTGATTATTGTACATACTTAAGGACTGATTATTTGCTGAGTTTGTATTTCTCAATCAAACGTTCTTACTCTATGTTTCATACTTTGGGCACATCACTGCATTATTAAATCGTACATTTTTGAGAAATATTAATTTGGCTTGAGCAAAATTGATTACCCGAAAACAGGGAATAAATGCTGCGTATGGCATGGAAAACAATGGAAAGAAATAAATGAAACGGAGTACTCGTTGCAAGGTTTTTTTTGGACGAAAGTAATCAAAATATTTAAAAATTGGTTAGCCAGTGAATCAAGTTTGAAACAGGAGCTATATCGTGTGTTAATTTCACACCCCAACCATCTAGCGATACATTTTTTTGTGCATAATTAAACACAGTCACCTTGTGAGCGGTTTCAGATTGATGTAAATTGATTACAAAAATAAGGAGAGGCATCAGATTTATTTAAATTGATTACGAAAATAAGGAGAGGTAGGTGTAAGCGTGTTGAATATGATCTCACTCCTTGACGGTTCATGTTCTTGCTTTAGGATTCCAAGTCCATAATCTTCTTCTTTTTTTTTTTTTTCCTCTTTATATTATATTAAGAAACAGCCGAAGCTTTCTTATATTAAGCAAGTAGAGTTGTTACAGGTACATAAAGAGCTCAAGAACGCACTTATGTGAGCCCGATTAAATATTCTTGATGGCTTAAAATATCATGCATCTTATGTGAGCCCGATTAAATAATACTAACCTCCTTCACTTTCAGTGTTAGATATTTAGGCTTCAGATAAGCTTTAGGTTAGGTTAGAAACTTTTTGTGGTTGGAAGGAAGAAATAAGGTTAGAATTAGGAATGGGGTAGGAGATGGGGTTAGGATTATGCATATGGGAACATTAGGCAGCGGTTGGTTCATTTATGAACCATATGTGGGACTGGGATCTACTGGCTAATCAGTACTTAAATGCCTTGTAGTTTATTTAACGTTGCATTTATATATTTCTCAATTTTTTTACAGCTCTCGTATACGGTTAAATTTTCTAGTAAAAAGACGCGTTAGTATAACAGAAGATACTAAAATGCTGATGTTATAAACTTCAAATTATAGAAGTGCCGCCAAAATCAACTAAGGATAAATAAATATAAAGCAGGAGAAACCATAAGGTATTTAAGTGGTAATTAGGCTTCTTGATTCGAGCAACTTCTTGAATTTCAGTGAGCAATTATACCGCCAATAAGGTGTTCAAGTCTTACGTGAAGAAGGAAAATCAATAGGGGAGCATGGAAGACCTTTTTAAAGGTTATGAAAGTTGACGAGAATTATCAAATTATTTGTAATTAAAAACGGGTTTTTAAAATCTTGATCCCTTAAATGTACAATATTTTGAAATTAGTCTCTTAAGTCAGTGAAATTGCTATTTAGTCGCCAAAATCTTAATAGTTATTTCAAATTAGTCTCTCTACTGGTTATTCTGTCTCAATTGCTAACTCATCTTGGATTAGATGTTAACCACATATGATGAATTACATTCCTAAACTCATGCATAAACATAGTATATAGCTAGAAATCCATGATGAAATGTTAAGTTAAATGTAATATGTGCATAACTTTGCAAATCGCATGTACCATTCCAACTTCCCAGCCAAAATCATCTATTAGCATTGCCCTAATTGCTCGCAATAGAATCAAAAGAAAGCGCGTTTAAGTTTACTGATAACATGATAACACCTGAAAACATGGTATTTCTTAATGCCATGAGATGCATAATGTTCCTTCACCATAAATAACCTGCAGTAATGCAACTTTGAGCATCAGATCGCAATAACGAGTTAAATCTCGCATTAGCCAGCATTAATTACATGTTGAATCGAGACCGAGTTCTCAATATCATCAAACAATGAAGTATATAACCTATGCTCATGTTCATCGGCAGCATAAGACATGCATAAGTTCAACTCCATCAATGGAAGCAAATGCTACAGCAGGGACCAAGCATAGTACATACTACGAGATGTTATGCTTCACTGAGCCGTATCATGCATGGTTAGAAATCCTCTACAGCGTAGGTGGCAGCACAAGCTTGCAAATTAATTACGCTGTACAACATCTCTTTGTTCTGGATCCTGTGAAATTTTTTTGTTTTTGTATGAATTTTATAAGAAAAATATACATAATTGTGGGATCCAATTAAAGGCAGCATTGTTGACTGTTCAGATGTTGGCAACTGATGATGCCAAAAGCCAATGTTGATGCCAAAAGAAAAGCAGGTCAGCTGTTCCCCATATTCGCCATGTAGCTTCATCGTGACTGAAGATAAACCCTGCAATGGAGTGAAAATATTAGCATTAACATAACGAATGAGAATAACAGCACATTAAAATAGTTTTGCATTTTTTTTTGGGGGTAAGAGCATGTTCATAATTTCATAATTATTCAATTTTCCTGTTTTCATGGTAGAAACAGTTATCAACAAACTCTCCCCTTTAAGCAGTACCTGTTGGGACAAACCCAGGGCCCAATAGAGCAGAGCTGTAGCTAAAGTATTGCAGAAGTAATAAAGAACACACAGATTTACGTGGAAAACCCTCTAAATGAATTTAGAATAAAAACCACGGGCAAGAATAGAAGAATTCACTATGAGAAAAATTTAGGAGGATTACAATCTCTCTTTATAAGGGGATACTCTCTCTATTATTTTCTCTCACTTCTATATGTAGAGTTGTTGTTGTTTCTGGGATAAGATTTTCTGAAGAGTTTTAGGGCCTATTTATAGTGTTTAAAAAAATACTATTACAATTAAATAATAATATTTTACTGTGCATGTGGGGCCCACCGTCTAATTTTTATCAACTTAACTTTCAGTGCTTTTTTTTATTAGGCCGTGGGATCCACAAAGGGCCCATTCCCGCCGTGAAACCCACATGGGGCCCATTCTCTTTTGTGGCTGGCTATCAATCTCTCACTTAAAGATTTGATAGAGTATCATTCATATCTTCACATTATTCTTTCTATCTTGTCATCTTTATGTTGCTTACGTCTTTGCCAGGCCACAGGAGGATCGACACCAAATAAATTTATCAGTATTGACTGTTTTTATCCGAAAATCTGCTAGGTTGTCTTTAGTGTGAATTTTCTGCATATTCACTGTTCCTCCACTTTCTCACGAACGAAGTGGTACTGAACTCAAATGTGTTTTGTCTTCGAATGAAAAACTAGATTCTTTGCTAGATGCAACGCACTCTGACTATCACAAAAGAGAGAAATTTTTTTTGTTCATGGCCTAGCTCCTCCAGCACCATCTTCAATCATATCGCTTCTTTATTAGCTTGTGTAGCTGCTATATATTCTGCTTCTGTTGTTGAGATAGACACAACTGACTGCAATTTTGAAATCTAACTTACATCTCCGCCAGCAAGTGCAAACACATAGGCTGTGTTGGATTTGCTATTATCACGATCACCTGCATAATTAGAATCAACATATCCACTGACAATAAAATCTGATCCTCTATAACATAATGCAACATTAGAGGTCCCTTTGATATATCTTAGAACCCTCTTTACAGCATTCCAATACTCTCTACCAGAATTCGCCATGTATCGACTAACCACTCTCACTGCTTGTGCAATGTCTGGTCTTGTATAAATCATCGCGAACATCAAACTTCCCACTGCTGATGCATACGGTACTCGAGACATCTCCATCCTCTCTTCTTCACTG
>JBAKGM010000200.1:17901319-17922076 GCA_037177215.1 Asparagus racemosus
CCCCCCCCCCCCCCCCCCCCCCCCCCCCCCCCCCCCCCCCCCCCCCCCCCCCCCCCCCCCCCCCCCCCCCACATACACCTCCATCACCTAAGTTCTAGTTCATTAGTACATATAGTTTCTAGTTCCATGATAGAGCATCTCATAATTAATTTGTAACTTTTAGTAAGAATCACATGATGATAGATTACATAGAATTAGAAATTTATTAAAAGGAACATTGATATCAGATTCTCATATGAGTTTTAAACTTAACAAAAAAAAAAAAAACTAAATCATACGAGACAAAAGAGTATATATATTATTAGTGAAATAAAAATAAAAAAACATTACCTTTTCCCATGCTCATGAAGTTCCAATAAAGTTCATTCTATTTTAGTAATAAATATTAATGGTTGTATAACCTATTGTAGGTTGAAGATGATGATGATGAATTTTTATAGTGAATTAGTAGAGAAAGTGATTATGAGTTGAGATTTAAAGCGGTTTGTATGAGAACTATTATATTAATGGGGGTTATAAAAGTATAATTTAATTCATGATATTATTTAGGGGCTATATATAGTAAATATGTTTTAGTGGGTCATTAATACACTACAAAGATGACTTTTCATAATATCATATTATTGATTTGAATTGTAAAGAAATAGATTTATAAATAGATTTTTAATATCCAAAATTCTAAGAAGTAAGCCATGCGGTAACCTTAGGGCCTCGTTTTAGTATATAGATAGAATTAGAAATTTATTAAACGGAACATTCATATCAGATTCTCATATAAGTTTTAAACTTAACAAAAAAAAAACTAAATCATACGAGACAAAAGAATATTTATATTATTAGTGAAATAAAAATAAAAAAACATTACATTTTCCCATGCTCATGAAGTTCCAACAAAGTTCATTCTATTTTTGTAATAAAGATTAACAGTTGTGTAAAATATTGTAGGTTGAAGATGATGATGATGAATTTTTATAATGAAGTAGTAGAAAGAGTGATTATGAGTTGAGAATTTAAATGGGGTTGTATGAGAATTATTATGTTAAGGGTAGGGTATAAAAGTATAATTTAATTCATGATATTATTTGGGGGTTACACATAGATTCTAAGAAGTTGTCATGTGGTAACCATAGGGCCTTGTTTTAGTATATAGATAGAATTAAAAATTTATTAGAAGGAATATTCATATCAGATTCTCATATTAGTTTTAAACTTAACAAAAAATAACTAAATCATACGGGACAAAAGAGTGTATACATTATTAGTGAAATAAAAACGAAATTAAAAAGCATTACCTTTTCCTCATGCTCTGAAGTTCCAATTAAGTTGAATCTATTTGTGTAATAAAGATTAATGATTTTATAAAATATTATAGGTTGAAGTTGATGATGGTGAATTTTTATAGAGAATTAATAGAGAAAATGATTATGAGTTGAGAATTTAAATGGGTTTGTATGAGAATTATTATGTTAATGGTGGGTTATATAAGTATAATTTAATTTGTAACTATTTAAGGGTTACACATGGTGAATATTTTTTTGTGGGTCATTGATACACTACAAAGATAACTTTTCATGTTATCAATATTATCATATTATTGATTTGAATTGTAAAGAAATAGATTTTTAATATCCAAAATTCTAAGAAGTTGCCATGCGGTAACCATAAGGCATTGCTTTAGTATATAGATAGATAATGAACTCGTTTTACTATTTTCTAAAATATGTTTGCATTAGCTGTGAAAATATCAATTACTAGTTATACATTTCCACTTTAATCAAATACTATATATCAATTTCTAGATAATATAAGTCCACAGTATCCGTGGAGTGAAAAGGTATAACTCGATTTATGATGATCTGAAATGTCTTTATATAAACCAAACCAGCCTACTCATCATTAGCTATGGACTCTGATGCATCAATTGTCTGGTCGATAGAGAGAAAAAATAATTTTTTTAATAATCTAGAAGTAGCAATTTCATCATCTGTGTGTGTGTGTATTTCTAGTTTTGGACTTGAAGAATTGTGCTAAGAGAGTTTCCTTCAAGTCAAAAGTTCACGGGACTTAAACAGTTAAACTTGTTAAATGGAATCATGGTTTTATAGTGCAAGCCAAGTTGTATTCAATTATATACTTCTTGGCTTCTAGTCACAAATATCAGCATCCACTTGTTGATAGTTAAAATTTCAAGCCATCAAACTCAATCCTTATGGTTCCAAAATCGAGCAAAGTGCCCTTGCACATTACGGTTCCGGTGAATTACCTACGATTTTGTGTGGATATAAATACGATGAAGCCATCGTTATAGTCTTATAGATTAGCAGTCGCTTGAGCATTGCTCTTTGGTTTTTTATTGAATTGCTTTACTGGAAGATACATGTATAACTTCGTGGATGATTGCTTGGTAATGATGTTTATTTTTATCAGAACCTCAATGCTAATCATGTTATAGTAGAAAGAAAAAAAATGATGCCATAAAATTTAAATTTTGGCCTATTTCACATCCACCAAAGAATTTAAATATATGAAAGGATATTATACAATCGTAATGGAATTTGGCCTTCCTTCATCACGTACTAAAACTAGAGAATAGGATAAAAAGAAGTTGAAAAGTAAAATGCTAAATAGCATAAGCACTTACATAACCTATAGATTCACTTATCTTGCACTTATACACTCTCGCTTATTTTTCCTAATATGTATGAATCTTAAGATCTTTAGAATTTATTTTCTATTATGAAAACATAAAATTTTTCTTCCCATATGACAATCGCAGCTAATTTTATGACCTTTTAGCCATTAAATGCTTGTTGAGTTTATCTTAAACCTATCCGAATACTATTTTAAAAAGAACCAAAATATATTTAAAATAGGATTGGTAGGTTTAATTCAACAAACATTTTAAAAATTATAAAAATTAACATGTGATTGTCACCTATGAACATTCATAAGAAAAATTTCATGTTTGCATAACCGAAGCTTGCATTAAACAACTTATAACTTGAAATATTTTATTACAAAAAATAGGAGAGGGTATTATTATAAGTACTAGTATTATTAAAAATATACAAATAGTAGTAATATCATCAAAACGGATAAATTATTTATGTATGATTATTTAAAATTTTCCCACATCACTTTACTAAGTTATCCCACTTCAAAAAATTATTCCATATTATCCCATTAAAATATCCCACTTTCAAAAAGTTATCCCACTTAACTATTATCGTCATTGCAGTAAAAATAGTCCAATTGACTAACATCCAAGAAAATTTCATGTTTGCATAACCGAAGCTTGCATTAAACAACTTATAAACCTAAAATATTTTTTTGGCTAGAACTAAATGGTAAAAAAAGAACTCTCATAATACTTTTTATTTCTTTTATTTTTCATAATTATTTTATTTTCTTCATACTTTTTTCATTTGATAGCCACCACCATCATCATACCATGCAATTGATTGAATCGCCTCTCTTCTTAATCTTCTCTTTATATGCTATTTTATTTCTTATCAGATATTATAATTTCTAAAGTAAAAAAAATAACATATCTATATTTTATTAAAAATTTTATTTTATAATAATAATTCAAAAAGAATACAAAACATTACAAAATGTTTTTTATGGCAAATATTACAAATTGCTATTAGCAATATCTTATAGTCTAACCAAATACATATCAGGATTAATTAATATTATATTAAACAATTATTAATTACTATTAGTTAGTTTAAAAATATAATAATAGTAGTTATATCATCAAATACATAAATTATTTATGTATGATTATTGAAACTTTTCCCACATCATTTTACCAAGATATCCCACTTCAAAAAATTATTACATATTATCCCATTAAAATATCCCACTTTCAAAAAATTATCCCACTTAACAATTATCTTCATTCTAGTAAAAATGTTCCAATTGACTAACATCCAAAGAAATTTTCATGTTTGCATAACCGAAGCTTGCATTAAATAACTTATAACTTGAAATATTTCATTAAAAAAATAAGAGAGAGTATACGAGTACAAACTCAGTGGAACTATAGAATATTTAAGTGATATTTAACCAAAATAAAAAGAGAGAAGAAGAAGGTGAATTTATGTTTATTACCCTAGAAATTAGGGTTGCTTGGTGGGAGGTTTTACTAGGATTTTAGAGCCGAACTATTTTCCCCTAAAATATTATTTTACTGCCCGAGGACGCTGATCTCGGACCCTATAGAAATCCCTCTCCATCTCAACGCAGATCTCAGGGAGATGAGAGAAAGCCAAGCCAAAACCCTCTCCCCTCCTTTCATCTCATTATCATCATCGCTGCTGCTGCTCATAATAATCGCGCTATTATCTTACTCTATTCCGGCGGCACAATGCACCGCCGTCGAGTCCGGCGAAGGAGACAGCGGCGGCCGGCGGCGGCCGGAATCGGTGGAGTGGGAGACGCTGACGAAGAGGAATTTCTCATCTCAGATCCGAGCTAACCCTCATCTCCTCCTCCTGATCACAGTCCCATGTAAGCATTTTCCAGCAAACCCTTTCCCCTTTTTCTTTAGATTTGAAATTATCAACTTTGGAGTGAAATTGAGTATGCCTTGTTGCTTGATTGCATCTTTGTTGTTGCAAGTAGATGCTTTATCATTGGATAAATTATATATCAATAAAGAATTGTAATTTGGCATGTGAAGTTATCTAGAATGCAATTAGAGAAACCATTTGATTTGCTTTATGAACTTTCTGTCCCTGCGTCAAGTGGCTTTGAATTGAATGTCTTCTTAATAACAGAATGAATTAGTCCCTTGATAAGTGAGTATGAAGTTCCTGAAAGCTAACTGTGTTTATGTGTGCCCTGAGATGTGTGTATGCGTGCATAAACACATTTATGCAGCTCAATGAGAATGTGTATGTTTGTGGGAGAGCATGAATGCGTGTGTATTTGGATGTGTATCTTTATGTCCCTGTGTGTATTGGGATGTGCGCAAACAGTATGTACAACCATATGATTTCTTTTTTCCTTTTTTTATGTAGAGAGATGCATTTATTCATGGTGTATGTGAGTGCATGGCATGACTATGTTTGCGGGTGGTGCCTGCATTTGCACATTTTAACTAGTGAGCACACGCAAATGGAGAAACACACATTGTGACCAAAGCAGTCTTACATGTACTTGTAAAAAAATTTCAAGATACCTCACATGCGCGCGCGCGCACACCAAAAGAAGAATAAGAAGGAAAAGACAAAAGTTCTTGAAGAAATTGGGTGCACATTATCTTTCAGCCTGATGTTTGAGTGTACATGAGTGCAGAGCTTCTAATAGTCTCTCACCCTTTTTTATGGTCATGTTCTTTATTCCTCCTTATAGAAGAGGTTAATATGCTACATATGGGCATGTGTCATACTGATTTGTTAAAGCTGATCTAATAGCTTTGTCGAACTATAATGTTATGACATTTAACAAGTATTCCTGTTGAGCTACAGGGTCTGGGGAATCACGATCCTTGATGAAAGAAGTAGCACACTTGGTTGCTGGCAAAGGAGAGAAACTAGGATATCTAAAGCTAATGGTTGTTTATAGAAACTCTGACAAATTTCTAGCAGATGCTCTTGGTGCTTCTGAAGGAATAACGTTATTTTACTATCATCATTCCACATCGTACAAATATCAGGGTCGACTTCGTGCACAGAATATATTGTCTTCAGTTTATCATTTCATGTTATTTCAGACTGAGGAGGTCCCCTTGAAGCCCCTCCACACTCAACAGGACCTTGAAACTTTTTCCCAGTCAACAGATAAAGCTGTATTTCTTCTTGACTTCTGTGGATGGTCAGCCAAATTGTTACACAGAAGAAACCATGGAGATACTCAGGATACTCAAACTGAGCAGAAGAATTCAGTGACTGGTATGCCAACGTGACTAATATAATTGATTCCCTAGATATTGATAACTGTCAAAACTTACATATAAATGCTGTGTAATCCTTGAACATAAATGATCCTCATCTTGCGTCAGCAATCTGTTCCATAGAATACTGAATAACAGTGGACTTGAAAATGGCTCAAATAAATATTATCCAGCCAAACATGTAATCATGAATTACAATGAAGTTGTTAAGTGTGTTTATGGTCATCATGTGGGTGGGAGTACAAAGCTGGTGCTTTTCGTATTAAATTTTAGAGTAGATTGCACATAATCCCCCTTGTCTATACCTTGAGTTTCAATAAAGCCCCCTCAACTCATTTACTGCACGTCTGCACTTAGCACTGTTGAATGCCCTTTTTAGAAAGATAAGTTGCAAGTAACACTCCTCTTTCTCATGAATTGAGGAGGGCTAAATGCTAGCAAGTAAGTGCAACTCAAGACACAGGAAATTATTTTTTTTTGGGGGGGGGGGGGGGGGAGGCACTTTGCAATTTCCCCTAAATTTTATTTGTCTTGTCATTTCTCCGAACGAAAATGTGTTTAGACTATGCTGGAATGAAGTTCTTTCTGTCTGTTAATCAAAATAAAATTCACTTGTGTTAGCGTTTTTCAGTATATATAAGACCCCATATATTGGTCAACCTTTTAAGACTTAAAGTTCCATGTGTGTGTGTGATTTTTTTTTTTCCAGATGTATTATTATCCAACTGAATTTATGATTGAACCTCAAGGCCTGCGGTCCTTTTCAGTGTCTTGATATGATCAGTTTTGTTTATTGTATGTTTAAGTCAAATTTCCAAGTCCGTACAACAAGTCTCTTAGATATGCAGTTCTATTTACACCAACTTATTTAGTTTTGCAGTTGAACTATTGGAGAAAGATTTCTCTGCAGAAGCAGGTGGGGAAATGTCGTTTGAGAAGATGACTAATCAGAAGGTGGCCTGTACATTTTAAAAACCTCACAGTGAGATTCTTTAAGAACTAAGCTAATGACAGTACATATTGATGTAAATATCCTGATGTGTATTATTTGGAGCAGATGGAGGGTTTGGAAAGTGAAACACTAACTTATCATGTCAAAAGTGGGCCAGCTGATTCTTCCTTGGTGGAAAGAAGGACAAATCAAACTGATTCACAAGGAACTACATATGGAGGCGATGATACAGATATGCCATGTACAGAAGAAAACTTCCATAAGTTTAATTCTTTTTTTTGGGACTTCATGAAGATTTCTAGAGATTATTTCCTGCCTCCTGAAAGACATAGGTTTGGTTTGATATCTGAAAAATCTTTGCTGCCTTTCTTGGATGTTGGCAATCCTGATACATGGCTAGTTGTCGTTAAGTTCTCTGGATGCTCAAATTATTCAATGATACTTCATGAAGGCGATGATCTTAGAACCATCTTGCAAACGCATCATGCTCTTGTTAAAGAGGTAAGTTCCCTTACAGTTTAGTCTCTCACTTATATTACCAGAAGATTGTGCTCTTGTTTGTTCTTGTTAAGTTATATGAATGTTGTTCTTGAATTTGGCAATTTTATATGGTGTTTAAGTTAGCTTGGGATTGGTGGCTCTTGAAAAGCTGAACATAATGTAGAAAACTCCATATTTCTCCTTGAATCTTTGGGTCTTTTAGTAGAATGGTGAAATAGTTTTTCTTTTCCCTGTCTCTTTCTTCGTTGCATCCTTCTAACATTAACCTCGTATCTTTCAACATGATGATGATAACCATGATCTGAGGCTTTAGCCTTTGTCCTGTCAAAATAGGTTAGTCTAACAGAGGCAACTTTGTATTGGATGCTTCCATAAAAGCATTCACAAAATATTTACAACTGGTTGCCAACCAGATTTCTTTGTTTTGGTTCATCAGAAAGAGATACGGAAGAAAAGACACCAAAAAAAATCAATAAGCTCTAACCAAAGTGACAATTTGTTTCTAACCAACAAAAGCACCATGTTGCTACGCAATGCTCTCTAACCAAAGTGACCCGTCCAAACTTGTTCTCACTAGGAAAGAGTGTAGAAGTATGGGACAAATTCTAACCTCGTTTTGACAATTAACTAAGCTGAAATTCATTTCAAGCGAATTACTGTAGTGATGATATTAATTCTAGTGAATAAACAGGCGTAACTACTTTTTTCACTTTTACGTGCACTTTGGGTACAAAGATTTTTTGCTTTTGGTTAAGAGACATTCACTATTATACGGTTAACAATTTTGTAGCTACTGAAGTGATCTAAGAGATGAATGACCTCTTATGTACGAGGAAAGTCAATCGCTTTGAATTGGTTTTCTGAAGTGAAGTGGAATTCATAAACAGGCCTAAGTATACCCACGCATAATTCCTAGAGGGCTTGCCATATTACAAGTGTAAACAATCATCTTGTTCTATAATCACTCGCTTTATATCTTTGAATCTTTTCTTGTTCTTAGTAACTGATTCAACAACTGTATTAGTTTATCATCTTATACTTGGTAGTAGTACCCATATATCATGTGCAGATTTATGTGTCACGTTACATGGCTATGATATCCACTAACTGTATTGTGGTACTAGACCCCAAATGAAAATCAATTGGGTAGTGTTCCCGGCTTCTGAAATTTAACTATAAATTCTGTTGGTAGTCTCCATGCTGAAAAGTTTTTAAACATCAGTAGCATGCAGTGAGAATTGCTGTAACTATTCTATCTGTTTTCTCTGATCATTTACACATGTTAAGCTCTTTGCATGGGCCAAATTCTCTTAAGAATTTTCGAGCATCACTGCAGAACTTTTCATACGAACTTTTTTTTAAACATCAAAGTCAATATGAGGTATATTTGAGAATTTGTATTATGATATCATCTTATTTAGTATTCTTTTTCCCATATTTTATAGCTAGATGCTGATGGAAGCCTAGAGTCTGTATTTCCAGCAAAACGTCCTTCTGTTATTCTCTTCATTGATAGATCATCTGGCTCTTCAAAGCTTAGAGGAGAGAGCAATTCTGCTCTGCAAATTCTTAGGAAGTTTGTAAAGGACAACCATTTATTCGGACAGATTGTTCAGGGACAAGATACCAGTTCTTCTGAGAGTGCAGGACAAGTTTTTCCCAACACTTGGAGCCAGATTATCACTGATCACTCATTTCAGCACAGCATTAAAGATTCTGTGACTACTAAGCTGGTAAAGTTCCAGGATAATATGGCCATTATGATAACAAACAAAGGGAAAAGTGTTGCCGTGGACGCAACTGCTGATCCTCAAGGCAATTCTCTGTATAATATGTTGGCTAATTTGCTTGACCAGAAGAAACCTGGCGTGGGCACAAAAGAAACAAAAATTAGTCTGCTGGCAAAGGAAGTAGGGTTCCAGCTTTTGTCTGATGATTTTGGAGTCCAATTAGCAGAGTCATCAGCGTCACAGATAGTCAATGAAGACCCGCGATTGAGCTATGTTGATAATAATTCTGTTCCAAGTTTGGAGGATCAAACCTCTAAGCTACCTCAGAAGTTTAATGAAGATTGTGTGTCGAGCAATAAAGTTTTATTAGATTCTGACAGTTTAGCCTCTGGCAATGATGAGAAGCAATCTGAACATCCAAATACCGGAATTTGTCTTCAGCAGAACCAGGAACGTAGCCTTAAAGAATTTACTACAGTACTAGCTCAAGAGTTGGAAGCTGACATTTGTACTTCTAGAGGTACACAAGATAATAAGGATGATAAGGGTTGTAAGGGAGTTGTTTTGCAATCACATACATGTCCTGCTAAAGATTTGGAAAAGGAATCACCTAGGTTAGAGAACCTCGTTGAGGAAAAGAACATCGATCGGTTTGATTTGACAGATATTACTTCTGGAAAGTATTTGGTGGGGAATGATGCAATTGAAGCTATAAATTCCACAAGAGAAGGATCAGGGGATTGGCATGTTGAGCAACTACCTTTTAAGGATTCGTTTTTCTTTTCCGATGGTGGGTATCAGTTGTTGAGATCCTTGACAGGAGGGGACAAGATTCCTTCTATGGTAATAGTAGATCCAGTTTCACAACAGCACTATGTCTATTCTGAGGAAATGGGTATCAGCTATTCTTCTCTAGTCAGTTTCCTAAAAGAATTCTTGAATGGAAACCTCACCCCATATGAACGTACATCATCTCCTTTTACAAGTTCAAGGGAGTCTCTGCGACCACCATTTGTGAATCAGGACTTCCATGAGGTTGATTCTGTTCCACGAGTGACCGTCAATACCTTCTGTGAACTGATAATTGGTTATAAACCTTGCAAAATGGGAAGTGAGTCAATTGAGCTATCATTGTCCCAAATCGAAAATTTCGGACATGTCTGGAAGACAGATGTTCTAGTGCTGTTCTGCACTTCATATTGTGGATTCTGCCAGAGGATGGAACTTGTCGTGCGTGAAGTGTATCGAGCCTTTAAAAACTTTACAGTTATGTTGAAGAGGGAATCCAAAACCTTTGGTTCACATCACAGTCAAGGTATTTATTTATTTATGTCTATGATTGACATTGAGTTTCCTCTTGATTTAAGAAGACAAAATGCTTTTTCTTTTTCATGAATTGCTAATCATTAGCAAATTAAAACAAGAGTATTCTGTAGCATTCTATGTCAAATGGATATGACCTTTCGAAGTGACATATAATGGAATACACTAATAGAAAGCACACTAGACGTTTCACCCTATATCGTATGCTTAAATAAGTATGTTGGATAGAGATTTTTTTACTTTATTTGGTAAGTCTCAGATTTTCTTCTCAGGGGCGTCTTTTTGAAAGTGAATCATGGGTTGAAGGAGGAAGGTGAAGGAATGGAAATAGGAGGGGAAAGAATGCAATGACAAAGAGAAGGTAGATGCTAGTTGTGAAAAATATGCACAATTCCATCCGAGTGAAAAGGCCCTAACTAGTAGAAGATCATACCTAACGGTTAGGTGGAGGTTTAAAAATTTTCCTTCACTGCAGGTATGAAGTGGGGGAGCAACTTTGCATTCTATGTTGTTACTGCTATGTGAAGTGTGGGAAGTGAAGTGTGGGAAGCACACTGTCAGTATTTTGTCTTAGAAAAATTCCGTAATGTCCTTACATGTAAAGTAGATAAAATATATGGTGTTTTCTGCAATCTAGCCATTTTTCAACATCAATTAGATGCTTACCATCTTTTGCTCTAGTGAACAGATGGGGGCGGGTTGCAAATTAAGGCCACTCTAGAAATTGCCCCAAAGTATCTGCACATTCCTCTTCATATAGCAATTCAAAGAATGTGTGTATAATGAAAAGTTGTAGATGAGAATGCCAGTTAAATACTCATCTTTCAAGTTATTTCCACTAACCAATATCATGTGACTTGCTAACTTGTGAAACAAAGGTCACATAAAATGGTAGTCCTAGATCGTAGATAAAACTGCTAAACTGTTAAAGGGAAGCACATAACAAATAGTAGATAAAACTGCCAGTTAACAACTCATCTTTCCAATTTCAGATGTAATGCAACTTATGAAAGCAAGGTCACAAGCATCAGCATACTACAACCAACGCTATGAGCCTATGAGAGTAATATGCTTCCGTATATTGGGAGGGGCAAAGAGGTGGGAGGACCACTGTAAATTCAAAAGATACAAGGCTAAACACATGGATTAATGAATTGAAGTATGGTTCAATAATCACAAAATCTTAGGGCCAATAGACCCGTCATATTTGATTTTGTATAAATGTAGGCATTCCTAGACGAGCGTACCACATCCCATGTTTTTCACCTTGCAATATAACTTATTCCCATCTGATAAAGTTACCTCCACTCCTACAGCTTATATTCAACTATTCATTAGAGACCACACATACATGTAATTTCAGCCATACATGTGTCTGATCACAGACTTCATTATCTGTGAATCCAATCTTAATACACATGGCATACACAACCAACGTACTCAGAAGATGCCCAGTGAGACCATTTAGCTTTAGCAAGCCTCATAATTTATGAAGAGGACCAAAAAAAGATTTTCTTTTACCCATTGCTGAAGGTGGTTCTTGTACTTTAGAGTGTTATTCTTCCACGACCTACAAGCACCTTCCATGATAGCACAAGTGCTCCCAATGTTTTCAAGAATGTTGACACTTACTCGACGGTAGTGGATCTTTAATTGTATGGCTCCGGAGGGAATTGGACTCGCCAATATCTTTTTCCTAATGGCAGTGGAAGGTTAAGGGGCCTAAAAGACTTTGTAACTCAATGTAACTCAGTGTCAGTTAAAGAGAGAATACTCATAAGGTAAGGGAAGATGAGTCTCCCTCTTGGCACCCCAAATATCATGCTTTGTTAATTTCAGGATTTTGAAATTATCAGAAATGTTCAAGAAAAGTCCCATAAATAGTGGTTGAAGTGCTAGACTGCTAGGCTATTCGAGGTGTAATTAGAGCTCAACGGGGGAGTGGATATTGTGAATTAGTTTTAGGTTAGCTGCTCTCTATGACTAGGCAGAACCTTGGTCCCCTGCAATTCTGAATCTCTCATCTTAGGGTCATTGTACTTGATTAGGGAGACAACTCCCTCTGGTGGAGAGTCAGAAACCGTTATTTAATTGCAGAAGTACTAAGCCTGTTCTATCTTATAGTTTTGTACTTTTGTATATCATTGAAATTATGTACTTTATTTACTTCTGTTACTTTCATGCTATTTGGAGCTCTATGCCTGTTCTATTCTTATGGCGATAATTTTGTCTTAACAACATTGCATTTGCTAATCGTAAACAGATAAGGACGAGGATACTTTGACAAATGGGCTACCATCTATGTTTTTGATGGATTGTACAATGAATGATTGTGGTACCTACCTAACACCAATCAGCAAGGTATTTCTTCGCCAAAGTTGACTATTGGTAGTGATCAATTTGAACTGCTAATCTTGACCAGAACAACTGTCTAGACAAAATGACTTGGGCATTTTTTCTGCACGTACAAAATGCAGAGTTTGAATAGAAAGTAACATTCTAACATTGATTAACTTTGAGTAGATTTTGACATGGGAGTATCCAAAGTTGTTGATCATGCTTTTACATGTGCTTGAGAAATGCTGGCAATAATGGTGCACTTAATGCACCCACCGCAGTTTTGGCATGTGAGTTTGACTAATGAGATGGTTAATTGAGTATAACTAATAAGGCTCTCTCTCCATTATGCCCATCATCATTGTGGCACATTCATTAGAAGAATGGTTGCTCCCATGATGAGTCTACATGAACCAAGGTTTTAAATACCGGGTATACGGGAAATATCGGACGGCCAAAACTCATATTGGATTGGGATATCGGGGTAATATCTGGGATATGTGGTAAATATCGGATGATGTGAATGTATAATACAATGTCCTAAAATGTAATCTAAACCTACTTAATGAAATCTAAGAATACATAAAAAAATGGAAGTCCAAATTGACATGACAATATTTCGACCGATTTTTTGAGGTAGAAATGTCACTTGATATATTGGGAATATCATGATATGTTGCCTAAATATTGCCAAAAGTAGTATATTGTATTATGATAAGCCATATAAAAAGACATCAGCCAACATATCAGTCGTGCCCGGGATATATTGTCAAATAGTGCTAAAAGTGGTAAAATATATTTAGACGATGTAGTTTTGCGGCCAGCCTTATAAAAGGATATATCGGTCGATATATCGGGCCACGTTGGGGATATTTAAAACATTGACATGAACCCCGTCTGCTCTCTACTCTTTCTTCCTCCCTCTTGACGTCCATTACCCCATCATCATTGCTCTTGCACTCTTTGTTTTGAATATCCCCGACATAGCGGATATATTGGCTTATATATCCTTTTACAAGGCTTGCTGCAAAATGATATGGTCACAATATCCTTTACCGCTTTTGACAATTTTTTGGGTGATATATCATGATTTTACCAATATATAAGGTGACATTTCAACCTAAAAGTAATCAGATGAAGTTTTGCAATGTCGATCTGCACATTTATTTGTTTTAAAAGATTGGTTTTGATTTATGTTCAATTGAGGTCTAAATCCCAAAAAAAAAAAAAAAAAATCTGTTTTTGTAAATAACTGAAAAGAAGAATTAGGTTCAATTGGGACCAAATTGTTTGGCAAAAGTTTTGCAAAGGACACCGCATTTCTCTCTAGCTCCATTATTTAGTGCATTAAGCATGGATGTCCATGATATGTATACACACATTCTGATTTGACACCCCGATATTTATTCAATATCTTTGATATCCCCGATATCCGCCATTCGATATGTAATTTTTCAGTCTGATATATCTCTGATATCCGACATTTAAAACACTGCTCTCACTACTTGTGTGTTTTCATGGGCTTGATGCATGTCTGTGTGTGCTGCTAGCCTGCAGTGCACACATGCACATATTTCCACGTGTCTTGTAGTCTATGAACACACCACAGATACCTCCGATATTCCTTCTCCATTTATGTGCTTTTATTTGCTGATATAGTTATTTATGTGTCTGCTGGTTTAGTTGTAACATGTAGACGCCTCTGCTCTCTATGCATCTGGAAGCGGATACTCATGAGGCTAGTTCTTCCTATCATCTCTATATGTGGATTTTCTGTAACAATGTTTTGTGTTGGGATAATACATATTTTCTGTTCTTCTTTGTTGATCAACAAAAGGATAATGACACTCTCTTTCCTTCCACCAGCAGGATCCGTATGCTGTCTTCCCATCTAGATGTTAGCAGTGTTCTCAGGATCATTATTACATTTTGAATTATCATCTAGAGTCAGCATATCAGGTAGCAAATTAAATCAAGGATTCTCACAAAGCCTTCTTCATTTGTCTATGCTACAGTGAATGGTTTGTAAATGATAAAGTTGAAATATGCATGTTAATCATGCAAAAAGTGATATCTAAGTATCATTTTAACAACACAAAGTTGCTAAGTGTACTGGGGGCAAAGTGGGCAACAATTCAAGAGTTTTTCATAGGTAGCCAAGCTCCCTTGCGGCACTAATATGTTCGGTGTAAGCATCATTACATTCTACCTCATCAACAATGATAAAAAAACATGAACAGAAAGAAAAATCATTACATTCTCATGCTTATTTCTTTGCAAATACTTTTCTTGAGAGCTAAAGAGAAATGTGACATGGCTTGGAGGAATGTTGTCTGAGGTAGGAGTTTATATTTGCATAAATATACTATTGAACTTATTGGGCCATATTGTTGCTGAAAGTGATGTGTCCCCTTTGTATTTCTACATTGCATGCCAGCTAGAAAATAATCTTTTGTTAATATTCTCTTAGTTGAAATACTGTTTTCAGTTTCTAACTGTTCCATGATTTTGCTACTTCTTGTACGCAGAAGGAACAATATCCTGAACTCTTGTTATTTCCTGCTGAGAATAAGACTGCTATTACCTATAAGGGAGATATGTCAGTAGTTAGTATCATTGAGTTTTTGGTATCTCATGGAAGGAATTCTCACCACCTAAGCAGGCATAAAGGTATTTGTCTTTTTTCGTCATTTTCCACAGACAATCAGATATAGTTTATGGCTCAAGTGCATTCGTCTATGTATAGTTATGCAAATAAGATCAGGTGCTTTGTGGAGTTATCTCTCATTTTCCTATCAGGACTGTCTAAGTTTCACTGTTTGTGGTGAATTAAAGATTAGATTGATTCACTTCAAGAAATTATAGACCGCCTTTTGGATTTATTTAAATTCTTTTCAACTATTATAATATCTAAAGCCATATTTACTTGTACGTGTAATATATTTTTTTAATGTTTTATTCACCATCTCCATGGTATGCCCTGTGCCCATATCCTGAAATTTTGGGAATTTGATTTGTCCTGGTACCCATATTGTGTCATGGCCATAATCCATATTGTAATGGTGTAACCTTGGATGCTACATTACAAAGAAACTATGTTTTCCAGATGCTCAATGATTCTTCTCCTTGAATATTACATGTTTACCCAAGTGCCATTGAAAATTGCTTATTACACAAGAAGCAAAAGATGATATTTAGGAGGGAGGAATTACATTCATAGAATGTCATTCTTGACAGATTTTCTTTAGATTATTTCTTTGTAAGTCTAAAAAATGTATAATAACCCAAAATGCAATATCAATATTTATTATGGGCATGCTAGATGGTCTTTATTAGTAGTTAAAGATATTGTGTTGTTTTCTTTATGTTTATTCCTTTGCATTTCCATCTTTGGATCAATGCTGTAACTTTATGTACCTTGATCTTCCACAACTTTTTCATTGAATTCATTTCCTAATTAGAATTGATATGTTTTTAGACTTCTGCATCCACATACATCCAATGATTTGATTTTTACAAGTGCCCTTTTTAAGCATAACTTTCTTGATTTAGGGTTTCTGTGGATGCATACATGGAATGGAAGAAAGAATTCTGCCACATTCTATGACGAATCTTCTCTGGCCTATGAGGGAGCAACTTTTGCTAGAAAGAAGTACAATTCAATTCCTCTCAACACAGCAGAAAAAGGAGACGAAAATGATCTACTCCATGTTGAATCACATAGGTCGAACAATTTGCACAAAGGAGGTCACCATGTAGTTGCAGGGTCTGTTCTTGCTGCTTCTGAAATGCTTCTCAATGCAGCTCCATTTGACAATTCCACTATTCTTATTGTGATGGCAGACACAGATCAGGGCTTCCAAGGAGTGATCATAAATAAGCGAATAGAGTGGGATGTTTTTGAGGAACTTGACCAACAACTTGAGCCTCTAAAGATGGCTCCTCTTTTCTATGGTGGGCCAGTCAGGACTCATGGTCTTCCTCTTGTTAGCTTAGCCCAAAAACCTATGGAGGATTATGTAAAAATTACTTCTGATATTTATTTCGGTAATCCATTGGCCACAAGGTTAGCTATTGAAGGGATCCAATCAGGAGAACAATCTGCCAGTGATTTTTGGTTTTTCTTAGGCTACTCGAGTTGGCAATGGAATCAACTTTTTGATGAGTTAGCGACAGGAGCATGGTATTTGAATGAGACAGAAATTAAAAACATAGACTGGCCAGATAGGGTGAAGGTGCACTTGTCTGTCTTGTAATGTGTGTTGTAGAAACCTATGGAGGTACTCTTCTGTATATTTTCACAGATGATAAATACTGTTAAGAAGATTGGTGATCCAGCGAAAAGAGAGTTAAGCAGACTGGCACGTAGAGGTAGAGTTTCCCTCTTGCATTTGCCTCTTTTATGGTCATCTCCCTCTTAAGTTTTGATTATAAAAAACAGTTAGTCCTTTAAAAAAAATTCCGTCAGATTTTAGCCTGCATCATGTTTCTATAGAAGATTTTGTGCTCACCACCTGTAAATTTGTGTCATTGATATCCATAGCGTCTACATTGCAATCAACCTTTGTGCCCTTAATTTAGCAGAGTCGCAAACATATCCTTGTCTATCTTTAGTAATTTTTCTATGAATTTATACAGTGAATTAGTAATGACTAGAGGTAAATCTCAAAAGTTCTTGTTGTGGTGCAACACGAACTTTTTCTATACGTTATTTACAGGAATAAAATTACTGAAGTTTCTGTACTATTGAATTACAAGATGTTTATCTTTGAACATGTGATGGTTAGCATTTACATCTAAAATCTGGTAGGAATATTTGGAGGATATAATGCATAGGTCTTTTGGATTCTTCACAGTATATAAAAGTTGGGTTAGATATAAATGCCCTTGCAATTTCCCTAGCTGCTTTAGCAAATTTACGTATTCGAGAAGTGAGACCCATTGCTGGTCAGAAATAGAATGCATATTTACTACTTATCTCTCAAATGTTCATGCAATTGGTAATTGTTGATAAGTACCATTATTTTTTTCCATAGATAATATCTTATAAGAATTTCCTTAAATCACATTGTCATGCCAACTGACCAATTCAAGCTTTCTAATTCTTTGTTTGCTTTAGATCACTATATTGTGTACTATGTTGCATGGCTGCTTTTGTCATGAAGTCGTAACCGTGCCCGACAGGGACACTCCATATCAGTACTGAACGCTGACACTTCCTTGGACACTCCTTGGATACATGCAGGCTTATTCAAATGTCTACTCCATTGTCTAATAAATGTTTTAATTTAAAACACTTGTCATACCTTTCTTCGACGTATATCTTACACTTCACATACACTTACATGAAAATTGTTCCACCTGGATCGTGTTTGAACTATGATTTTAAATGGGTTCTTGGGTATTAGGTTCTGAGAACAAGTTGTTCTTGAACCCAGTCCAGATAACTTAAAAGATTCAAAAACTTAGGAACATATCTATTCATTCAACCTTGTATGCAATGGCAGATTGCATGAACATGTTTTTTTAGTATGATCTTGCAAGAGGAAGAAAATCTAGAGGCAGAAGCTAGTCTATATATGTTTAATACTAATTTCTTTACAAAATCAACATCTTGACAGTTTTTAATTATAAAGAAATCAACTTTGGGGGTTTCCTTGGTACTAAGAAAACTTTCCTCTATCTCACTTTGTATCTTATAACCATCTTGTTACAACCGTCTGTATTGAGCATATTTATCCTTTTACGTTTTACATTTGGTACATATCATCTCTATACACTGTTCAAGTACACCTCTAGACTATGCATGGCATGCTGGGGGATTATTTCTCATATAATTCATATCCTAACAGCATTTTGAATCTGACAATCTGGTCCTTTAGGTACACGTGAATGCAACTTTCATCCAAACTCTGCATCTTTTCCATTTTGGATGTGAATTATTCATCTAAAATGTGATTAGAAGACAGGGTGCTTGTTTAAAGATTTGGTCTATCAAAAAACAAGGTTGTTTAAAGATCAATGGTTTAACAACAACATGAGAAACAAATGGTTAGCTAGAAATAAATACTTTTGCAGGATCACATATGGCATGAATCGAGCATATAATGAGATCGCATCTTTTGATATATGTCGGACAAATGATCAGCTAGAAATATATACATTTGCGGGGTCACATACGGCATGAATCGAGCATATTATTAGATCACATCTATTTTTATGTGTTGGACATGTGCAGAACATTGTGTGCATGGGGTATATGTTAGATGCTTTGTTGCATGTGCCCACTGGATAAGGTTTGACAGCAAAAATGCGAGAAGGAGAAAAGGCATGCCATTTTTTAGACAACAGAGTAGGGGTGCATTTGGTCCGGATACGGCTCGGATATGATACTTATCATATCCTTATTCGCTTACCCATCACAGATATGGATACAGATACGGATATACCTCGGTAAGGAAAATTTATATCTATATCTGCTAAAATCGGATGCGGATACGGATATACAAGCGGATATATAAGCATATATCCATGTAGATACAAAACGGATATGAGAAACTTAGATAGTATTGAAAAGAAATATAGTTTATGTGATGCAAAAGAGTTTTTTAGTATGTTCATTATATTTGAAAAGTTAAGATTAGACATCTTGATCATCAAAATTAACCTTAAAGCCATAATCAAATGATTATAACTATTGTAATAGTATGACTAATATGTATTTAGATATTTCGGGTATGGATCTGGATATTCCACTACAAAACCATATCCGTAACCATGTCTTATCGGTTATAGATTTGAGTAACCATATCTGTATACTAACGGATACGGTTACAGATATTTCCTTGGATACGGATACGGTTTAACACCTTAGACATAAGTGAAAGGTAGGCAGTGGGGCTTCTTACATGGATTTAATTTCGAGATTATGCGTGATATTGCTCACAGTTTTATAGGTCTCTGTCATAGTAAATATTTTCACATCAAATTAATACAAGTATAGATAGTATTGAGCAGAGAACGAAGAGATGGTACAAAGACCCAATATGTTCCATCTTTTGTTAAATGTCGAGTTAAGAGGCAAGAGAGGAGGGAGATGAGTACTCTCGAACCCTGATACCAGCTAGAAATCTCACGTGCCTAACTTGATGTCTTTTTTAATCCAAACATAATGCCTGTACACGATTTATTTATTTTCTCCGTCTATGGGAAAGATGGGTAATATTTGTCTTTTTACTCTGGGCTAGCTAGCAAAATATCTATCTAATACAAAGAAGAAGCAATCCTTGTTCTCTCAAAAGAAGCAAACAATAAAAGTGATGAGAGGAGATAAGAGGAGGGTAAGAATTAAATGAAAATGATATAAACCTACAAAGTAAACTAATTTACATGTACAGTATTTTGGGCCTAGCCAATTATGAAGTGGGCGAAACCACGTGGATTGGGCTCTTTCTTGTTGGGTAGATCCCTCACGTAACATTCATGCAGAGGCTAAACAGAGTAGGTGTCAGTTTAGCCCAATAGGGGAACAATAAATATAACTTATTTTGTTGTGCAAAGTGGAAATAAATTATCTTAGTTAATGAAATTACCCATCAAAGGTGTTTGACTATTCGACATTGATAATGATATGTGAATTAATCAAATATATGAAATGAAAATATTATCATTATGAAAATTTTTGTAATATGAATATGAATTAATGAGGTGCGAGCAACACTACAAGTGACTATTCTTGTGTTCGATGACATCATTTTGTTGTGGTGTGTAAGCATAGTATGCATGAGAAAATAATATCATGCGATAAACAATAATTACGAAAATTCTTTTGCTATGATCAACACATTAATGAAGCCCAAAATTTTAATAGAAATCCAAATTTTGTTTATGATTTTTTGAGAAATTTTGTAAAATGGTAAATTTACGATTTAAAATATTTTATAATAATCATCAAGTTACAAAATATGAAAGATCTACTATTTTCAATTCAACAAGACTTCATGTATTATATA
>JBAKGM010000200.1:17922176-17935332 GCA_037177215.1 Asparagus racemosus
GACATCTTGATCATCAAAATTAACTTCAAATTCATAATCTAAGGATTAAAACTATCGTAACAATATGACTAATATGTTTCCAGATATTTCGAATACGGATCCGGATATTTCACTACAAAACCATATCCGTAACCGTATCCTATCGGTTATAGATTTGAGTAGCCATATCCATATCCTAACGGATACAGTTATGGATATTTCCTCGGGTACAGATACGGTTTAGCACCCCTACGACAAAGGCTCTGAAAATAGTGTTGCGTGTGCTTCTGCACGCCAGTGTGTATAGCTTGTCATTGTATCTCAATAGATTTGAGAACATGACAATTATTATTGCACAACATTCTAAGTACAGCCCACTAATCCTGCTTCACTTGTTTTTTTGTTGAGAATAATTATAAGGGAAACAAGATATATAAACATCACCGGAATGAATCACGAGATACTACCTTTGCACTCAAAATATAGGACCAAGTATGGGACACATGGGATGTTACCTCATCAGCTGAAGAAAAAAGGGGCCGAGATATTTTTTTCCTTCATCATAACATCGCTCAATTAGCTACTATTAGTTGTTTGTATCTGCCACCAGTGGTTTTTAGGATTCATGACAAACCCCTCCCTTGCCGAGTCCGCTTTATGTAATTTGTGGGATTCATGACAAACCCTCCTTTGCCGAGTCCGCTTTATGTAATTTGGCACTAATTTGGGATTGTAGTCAGATTGACATTGAGAAAATCTTGGCAAATGGTTACAATCTGCCTTTGTGATCATATGCTCTTGATTTTTTATTTTTATTTTTGGTGGGGGGGGGGGGGGGGGTTGTGGCTAAAGTAATCATCAAGGTGGCTCTTAGTCATCCATCCACAACTAATAACCAAATGGGAAATCTCTCTCTTAAAACTTGTAGTTTATGGAATCAATGATCAAATCCATATGCCAGAGTCATGTTCTGTCCCTGATACTTGCACCTCAGGTGCAAACTGACTCGTAATATTACAACATGGGTTCATCAAAATAGCTGTTGATAAATACAATACGTCACAAACTTTTATTCTTCTCTCATTATATACTTTTTTATGCGTGCTAAAGTTGTCCTTCACTTCTTTACATGATTCCCATAACATTCTTTCTTAACATCAGTCTGTTGTGAGGCTGAAACTCTGGAACACCAACATAACTACCTTCTTTATCACCAATCTCTTTGAACTTTCGTTTTTCTTAACGGGGAGTTCAGCCAAAGTCTTGGATACAGATGTTCTTTAGGATACCCTTGTCTGAGATGACTTATTTTGGACAATTGGCATAGACAACCTTCTTGAACCATGTTGTCTCCTATAATTAGCTGCTGCCAAATTGCATACAAACTAAACTGAGCCAATCTTTACATCGCATTCTTTATCTCGAGAAGTCTAGACCACCTCGTATCGTAACTTCTTTTACTATCAGTATCTGCACAGTCAGAACGAATATTTATGACATGCAAGCCCTAGCTCTGTGGATAGATCTGGTCATGCTTTCCAAAATATAGGATGTAACTAAATTAAATGTATAGATTGCCGGTATTAAAATCTCTTACATTGCCATATGACTGCAGACTTCTCACATGCTTTGGAGCATGTATCCTGTGCCAGAAATTTGTTATTAGTAATCAAATCACAAATGTATCTTTTATCATTTGTGCATATTGCACAAGCACGAAAAACAAGGGAGGGGGATTTTTGCACCTTCCCTGAAGCTGTTAGTCGTATTGTATCTTGGACTAGGGAATCAAGGTCCGCCTCTGATCCAGGTTGCACATAGATCACCTGCTAAATAAACTTTGTTAGACTGTGTATGTGTTTGACAAAGAGAGGGGAGAGGGGAGAGGAACTTAATGATGGATCACTTCCTCCAATTTCGGGCAGCTGGGTCCCACTGTTCTTGCTTGAAGGTAGAACCCAAACATCGAATGTAGTATCAATCTGCAAAAATTAGCAAAATAATTCTGAAATAAATAATTTTGAATTTCTGCTAAAGCAAGAGTAGAACATTGGCTGGATTGATTAACGAATCATTATATATTATCTTTAATAGTTGATTATGGAATACCTTTATTTTGGTACAAAATGTCATTACCTTTTTGAGATATCTTGTCAAATCAATAACTTGTGATGACTTGATGGCATTTCTCTTGCACTCATTTATCAGGGACTTACTTTATTTTTTCCTTGCAAGGCATCTATAGTTATACTAGTTTGCAATCATGAATATAATCTAGCAATCTCTTGCCTTCGAAGAAAAAAGATTAATAAGAATGTTAAAAAGTACTAAGCATAGAAGTGAAGAAACATAAACTTGACCTTATTTCTATGTTGCATTATGACGCTAGCATGTTCGAGATATATGTTTCTCTAAAGTAGGAACTGTCATCCGGTAATAATGTTGAAATGGTAATAACAGTCATCCATATATTCCCATTGTTTTAACTCGGTTACTAAGAGAATCTGAGAAATTGAGGAAAAAAAAAACATGAAGGGAAAATCAATGACCTATAATTTTCTTTTTGCAAACCTTATGGTGGATCATCCTTGCAAGTTGCAAATGCTTAGCAATTACCTCTCTACGGTATGATGAAAGGCAGCAACTGCATTTCCGGCTAAAGGATGTGATGATTCTCCCATCTACAGAAAATCCGAAGCCAGAATGCTGGGAGAAAAGAATTTTTCAAGGTTAGCTTGCTTAGGGTGGTTTATTTCTTGGGAGGATAACAGAAGTATAGAATTAAATAGTTAGATCTTCTTGTTGCCATTTTTAGCCACATCCTATGAAGCATTGATGTTAACCATTTAGTGAGTTGTTTATTTGTTGGTTCAAACTTTTGTATGTGCAATTTTGTCAGTAGGGAATTCTTTATTTGGGGAAAGATCGAAGAGTGATCAATATATGAAATGCGCATCACAGAATTCTTAGTAAGATCAGATCAGATCAGATCCATGTGAACTTTGACTATAGTTCCAAAAAATGATTACTTCCAGGTTTAACTTTGGCAGTCTTGAATAGTTCTATTAATATCTTAATATTATTTCTTTCGAAGCTTGGTCAGTTCTCATGTGTAACTCTTTTTTCGTTTCATATTGCAAAAGAATCGCCTGCTGTTAGGCCATGAAAATATAGACGTGCATGGAGTTAGTTGGTCTTAAGATAGTACTGTGATAGAAAAAACAAGGAAACCGGAATGACATGATTATAGGCCTTTTTATTGACCTTGATAATTTGATAGTTAATTCATTTTCTTTTCTTGTCATGATACTAGTTTGTTTATGCCTAATTGAATTTATTGACTTACATCATTTGTGAAAATCCTACTATTTGAGTAGTTTGACTTTCGTTATTGCTTTCTTTCACAATCTGTTGGATGATCGTATTTAAAACTTGAATGTATATTCTTTCTTTTGAAATCAGTAAAATCTGGCCCTTATCAGTCATTGTATTAAGTTGTGAAAGATTATTTACCTTCTGAACAGTAAGACTAACAAAGACCTCTGCATCCTTTTGTCCATCTTCAGCGAGATCTGCCAACTGAAGCTCTCTCAACGATAATACGTAGTCGCAGCTCCACTGCCCATGAAATCTCCCGCTGGATGTTGAGATGGTTATCAGACGGCGTGGTGCTCGTGGAGGCTTTTTCGTATTTTTCTTGAGGTTCTGCGCAAAAATTCACATCCTTGAATGTAAAAACTGCTAGTTCTGAATACATGACCTTTAATCTTTGTATGAATTAACTAGCTAGCTGTATGTACCGGAACATAATTATCTTTACTTGAGGAAGGAGAAGAGACGGCTTGAACTTTGAAATGTGAGGGTAAGGATGTAAATTTCCGATGATGTGGTCTGAATCCGAGATCTTTAGTTGAGATGGGGATGAAGAGCTTGGAGATAGTTTCTGATAAACTGGCCATGCTCTCTCTATGGAGATGAGTGAAAACTTTTGTTCCTTGTGATATCTCTCTCTCGAATCTGTTAGTGACTTTGCAATGGATATTTTGGTCAGGACCTTATCACTTGGCTGAAGGGTTCACGTGGTGTCTATTGTCTCTACGTAGTAGTAAGATGAAGTCATTGCTGAAGTTGCAAACGAAGTTGACGTGTTTGTGAGCTTGCCCCTCCAGAACTTGAGCTTGCCTTCATTTGCTGAAAAGGTATCGTGCTTTGGTTTCTGAAGTTGATGGAGATTGAAATTCTTGATGCAACCAAAATACAGAAATATCAAGGAAAAAAAAAGTGTATCCTTACAACGTTACATAATAGTATAACCATTGTCAAATTGACATTTAATCATTGGAGGGGTACAAAAGAGTTGTCAAAATAGAGACAACATACGCGCATTCAGATGCATGTACATGTGTTGGTTCTGTCAAACTGATCAATAATATTTTTCTCGTGTCATCTTGAATATGTGAAAATAGAGCCAACATATGTAGGAAAGGTTGCTAAACTTTGGAAGGAAACGAGGTCATCCTTGGAGCCTAAGGATGAAAAAAGAGTAGGGCATGTAAATTAAGAGAAACAATGGACCAGACCGATGATAATGCTTGTGATCAATCTTAAAAGCATAAAAGATGAAAAAACGATTACAGAGTCTAGGACGACATCAATATGGGGTTAGATTTTTCTTGTAAAAATAATAGGAATTTATGGACAATTTTTCTTAAGTTGCTTTTTTAACAATGTAGATTGATCTGACGCTGAGATCCCAATCACATTCTATATCTTGCGGTAAAACGCTCTGAAATCATCTCCTGCGTATAATGCAAATTTTCAAGTGAATCCCAATGATGTTTCATCGGGTTACCTCAATAATTCATGTTCTCTAGTATACCTAGAAATAAATCTCATTTTGCACATCTCATCATTTCAATCCTGAGCTCTGAATTAGCTTGCTAATCTTTCAAAAATCACTTAGACAATGTTTAAATTGACCCATTAAGTAAATATTCATATTCGTAGATACCAAAAGTGCTCAAGGAGAATCCAGAAAAACACTAGCACCAGCATTTGAACTATTAAATTTCTACAGTCAGGACTCAACCAGCTGATTAAATACATTGACGTCCTAAAAGAAATTGTTGAAATATGTCAAGCTAATGACAGCCTTGTTTCAGCTATTCGAGCTAACTGTACATGCATTTGAAGAATAGAAAAAGCTTAAAGAAAATAAAATTACGCAAAAGATAACTTATACTTCAAATTAGCACGCTTTGGATAGTTCAGCTCAGTGAGATCATCACTACTTCAACAGAACTTGGAGATGAATTTGACGAGAATCAGCCATTGCTTGCAGACTTGTAGTGGTCATCATCAATTGTAGAATAAATGTTACCAACATCAACATGATAATGAATAGCCTCCCTAAAAAATATAGATAATGCAACAGTTAGAAACTAATACAGTAATCATAACATCATCAGCACACAAGTATGAGCAAACACTGAAGTGATTCAAGCAAACATGCACACATGGTAGGAGAGGAAGAGACATGATCTTATCCTTTGGTAGACAAAGTCGTCGAACAATTTCATCAACATGCAGTCCATGTTCACGAGCACTGCAGAAGAAAAATTACAAATTTAGAAGGCTTTGCTTAAAAATGCGGAGCAAAACAGGGCAATACAAATCATGTAATAAACACCGGTCTAACAAATATTAATGTTAATCATTACATTAACAAGACAAAATAAATGGAATAATGAAGGCATGAGATGGATGAGTTTATATGAGAATAGGATAGAACAATTAAGGACCGGTACTTTGTAGCACAAAACTTCACACAGCCTGAGCAACTTGAATTAGTACCAATGGTACATGACTCCATTGACTTCGGATGTATAACCCGATGACAATTTGTGCGACACTTGATCTCATGATTTGTACATGTGCACCTGTGCATGTGCCCCATGTGTGTATGAGTGATTCCTTATACCCTTCAGTATAGATAGCTTAAAGTTCCTGAATTTAAAAGTCAAATACTTCCAAATGAAAGAAACATATGATGACAGTGGGAACAAAACAATCAAAGCATCACTGTGCTTGTTTTTAAACTGGAAAAAAAAAGTGCAGCTGATATTGTGGTATAATCATAAGGATGTGGATTTTACATTTATTGCTAAAAGATGTATTTGTTTCCAGTTTCATGTGCTATCATGCAACATATGGCACTATACACCGGAATAAGGAAGCTAAGCTAACATAATACCTTATAACAACTGCTGAGATTATTGCTAACAAACTGGCATTGCAGATCTTACCTTTCTTCCAGATTTACATATTCACTTCGTGTTTTTTGTTTCATAATAGCAAGAGTAAAGTGAAAATTCAGAATTCATTCTTTTCTGTAACTATTAAGTATTGTGTTCAAAATTTATATTATTGTTTTTTGAGGAAAAACATCCTTATCATACATAGTATTGAATAGTAGAGGAGCTTAATATTTATAGATACTCACAGGCTTGCTTTTTCTTGAAAAATATCAGAAACCAATTTGAGGATGTTACCCCCAGAACTGGCTGTGGCTGGATATGGTGGAAACTGGAGCAAAAGAAATGACCATGTTCAGTCAATTAATTCAGTGCGCAATCTTGATAGAATAAGATAATACGTATAAAATCTTTTGCAACTCTTACTTGATTAGAAATAGGAGTTTGATATCCTTGCACTTCATTCTTCATCATGGATTCAGTTCCCAAAACAGAAGATCCCTGGACCTTTTATTGAATGAAAAAAAAATGATAATGGTACTTGTACATCAGGCTGAGGTGCATGAACATACACATGGAATAACACAAGATAGAGGGACTACATTTCAGATGCCAATACCTTTGGTATGGTGTTCTCAAGATGAACATAAATGCATTCAATAAAATGGAGAGTGACCACATTGAAGTCAACCACGGG
The DNA here is from genome assembly GCA_037177215.1 of Asparagus racemosus. Lineage (NCBI taxonomy): Eukaryota > Viridiplantae > Streptophyta > Magnoliopsida > Asparagales > Asparagaceae > Asparagus > Asparagus racemosus. The sequence goes on from JBAKGM010000200.1 coordinate 17,929,107, forward strand.
TCTGAAAATAAAAAGGTTATAGTCACAGGATTACTTAAATCACATAATAAGACCCTAAGTTGCATAGGTATGGGTACGGGTGCTGCTATGGGTGCGCGACACGACAAATTGGTAAAAGGTAGGGTATGGTGACACGGCTATAAATATGCATGTTATGCATATTTATATGCATCAAAATCAATAATTTACATAAGATCACTATTATTTTTTCATTCACATAAAATCAATAAATTAGAAATAGATGTGAAGTGTAGAATATACATCCCGGAAGTGTACGAGGAGCGTTTTAAATGAAAACATGTGGTATATAATTGAGTATACGCTTGAACAAACGTGTGCATATATTTAAGAAGTGTCCAAGAAGTTTGGGTATGGGTACATGTCCGGTATGGGTACGGCTCCCAAATAGAAGTACCCATGCAATACAGATAAGACCTAAACCTTTGTCGCACCAGAACATAACATACAAGCAAACAATTACTGAAGTAATAAACAAAGGAATGTATCTAAAGCTATCAATGTTGCTGCAGCAGAGGCTTAGGGATAAAATGGCATGAAAAACAAATACACGCTAGAAAGCAATAAATCCTATGACATGTAGGACATTTCCTCCAACGATAAAATTGGCATGATTACCACACCCAGAATAAAACAAATATCCATCCTAAACTTACGAACGTGTATAACTGCTAATTCACTTAAGGTTATGTATAAAATGGAATAAGTTGTACCCTTTTGACAAACAGTGTGTGTGCATGTATATGTACATGTGCGCAAGGTTTTAAATATCGGTTATTGAAAAATATATCAGACGGTCAAAATTCATATCGGATCCCGGTTATCGGGAATATATTAGGCAAAAATAGTAAAAATAGGAATGTCATATCGGATGCTGAGCATATATAATATAATGTCCTAAACTATAATCTAAGCGTATTTAATGAAATATCAAGAGGGTCTTCGAGAGAGGTCATCGACAGAGGTCTTCGAGTGAAAATTTTGCGAGTGACTTAGGAAGAGAACAGTGGAGGCGGAGATAATTAGGGTTATACAATGAGCAGATGTGAGATAGAATAGGATAGCATGGTTTTTGTTTAGTGGATGCAGGTCGGGTATGGAAAAAGAGGGTTTTGCCTCCAAATCCGAACCGGTTCACTTAGAATGTAAATTATAGAAAATCGAGCGATTTTTAACCCACGAGAAATTAGCTTCTTTATTAGATTTACACCATATACCGGGACAAATCAGCCAAAAACGATATGCGATAAATTTTTGCAAAAATTGTATTGGCCATGACCCAAACCCTATATATCGGCGATAAATCGATAAAATCGGCCTATTTTTAAAACACTGCATGTGCATCAATATACATATTTTAATATGCAATATGCATATAAAGTCATGTTTGTCTCTGGATTTTGGAAAAACCCAGCACTCATGTATGTGTTTGTGAGTTATAAAACAATTATGTAGACTCCCTAGGCATTTCCCTGAAGTTACTTCGAACCTGACAGACCCAAAGGCACAAAGTCAGACTTGAGATGAGATTATATTTACAAATTATGGAAAAGGCCCATAGAGAACAACAATAAAAGGAAAAATCCATTCTTGTAGGTAGGTTCTCTTGTAGAACTTATCCAATTATCCGAAACTATGAGCTTGTTAAAAGAATTCTTTCTCCATTGAGTACTTGCTAATTGTACAAATATGGAATTAGGAGTGTGGTTGACAAAATACCATGTCACGCTAAGCAATTAAGGGAAGAATACACTGCACATGTTATTTTACGATACATGTTGTAGTGCAATACCAAAATGCGACTAGCATTTCCCCTTCTTTCAGTTTTTAAAGGCAAGGAAACTACAATGGATGATCTTGTTACTGAGTTCTTCTCAAGGTGACAGGAGCACTGTTCAACATGATGCCATTCTTCTTCTCGAGCAAGCAAGTTTGTTCTAGTTGGGTCAAAACTTTGATATATTTTTTCCCTCTAGTTTCACAGCTTCACTATGCCTTATCACTTATCAGCCAATGCAACATAATCCAACTTTAACCATACATCTTGTTCAATGATTAAAAATTTGTTGTCGATCTAACCATCGCCAAGGAAATAGTTCAGTCTGGGAACATCATGAATGACATTCAAACTATTACAGAAATTAGACAAGTGCATTTACAAGCCAAAAGGAAGAAACAAGCGATACTTTATTCTCAAGTTGGATATGAAGGCTTTGGGTTAGGTTAACTGGTCTTTCCATTGAGCTCTCTGAAGCAATGGAATTTTGCGCTGTCAAGATTTTCTTCCATTGTGTGCATTGAGTCTGTCTCCTAAGATGGTTTATCACTGTTTTATATTGCTTCAAAATTGGAGTTTGCATGCAGGTGGTGCTCATAACCCACCCAAACCACCCCCCCCCCTGGGCCCAACCCCCAACCCAAAAAAAAAAACAAAAAAAAATACAGAGAAGAGAGAACCTTCTTGTGCTTTAAGTCCACAGGTTCAAATTTATAATCTCCTCTTCTACAACTCAAGTTGAAAATGGTAAATGATTCCATATCGTTCTTGATAGCAACTTTCTAATTTTCTCACAGTTTATTAGAAAGATACCCATTATCTATTTGAAAACTACTATCAGATATATAGGGGTGGACTTGTAGTGGACAGGCCCCTAAGATTTATATTTAAAATCAAGCCCATATTTCACTTTGCACCCTCGATATTTGATCTCATTGACCCCTCAGCCCCCATTTGGAAATAAACATCTAATTAGCCAAAACTGACCCATTTATCAAATTCTAAAATATCACATACTAGTTATACTTAAGCCTAGGCGGACTGAGAACCGTAACTTAAATTGAGGCGGCCGCCCTGGTGGATGCCTAGACTACATTTTAAAACAAATGATTTATCCAAAAGAAAATTCTTCACTCATAAAATCACATGCATAAATTCAGAATCTTGTTTATGAAACCAGCCTTATAGAGTTGATAGGGCTTGTGTGTTGTCAATGGTTGCCGATTTTGATAAATCACCAATATGTATTTGTGTCATACCTCCTCTGTTTTGACTAGATATGGCTACTCATACTGGGTATTCATACATCAAAAAGAATAGAAGTAGTCATAGTAACTAGTTTCACACAAGCCAATCTTAAGTAAACTGATTATGATGCTTGATTCTATGAAACTGCATAAGCTATTAATACAAGTAGATGTACAACTGCTTACGAATGAGAAAACAGTTTCAATTATTACAACTAATGGATTTTATAAATCTTGACTTCAAATAAAAGAAAACAAGAACCACGATCTCTTGGTATCTATGTTACCCAGGTACTTTTATCATAAAGTCGTACCAGCACCCGACACGTACCCGACAACTACGTGTACCCAAACTTCAAGGATACTCCTTGGGTATATGCATACATTTATTCAGACATGTACTCAATTATATGATATACGTTTTACTTTAAAATACTTGCATACACTTCTTGGATGTGTATCCTACACTTCAAGTCCATTTCTTGAAACTCATTGCACATCGGTCGGGGTTGTTTCAGCCCATATACAAGTTGAAAATTATGATTTAAAAGGGTGATGTGAATGTCTAGTTAAATACTATCAGTTTCCAATTTATTGTAATCGTCATACTAAAAAAAAACTTAAAAATATGATAGGAAATTTCAAATATGATAGGAAATTTCAGTACAAATAGCACATGACTTGAAAAATAATAATAGCCTCATGTGAAATTACTAATTTCGATTTATATATGTAGTCGTGTCTCCATACCCTACATTTTACAAATTTGCCATGTCCCGTACCCGTACCCATACCTGAATCCATGCAACTTAGCTTTTCTGTAAATGAAATGTACTTCTTACCGAACTGAGAAAGCAACAACATGCTTTTTGCCTTGGAATCCTTTCAAGCTGCCATTTATGACCACATACATTCCATTCCTTCAAATTGAAAAAAAACCCAACTTATTAACTCTAGAGAAAATACAATATTAGTGTAGAGAACATGAAGGAAAAATATGAAAAATCATGACACTTACTCAATGGCAGCCATTTCATCCGTCTCACAAGTTTCATTCACCCTAGAATACAAAAACATTATTTCGTGAAGAAAATTTAATAATAGAGTTTACACTGATTTTCACTTTACTGCCCCAAAGTTTCAGCCTTTTTCTAATTTTGATACCCTAAAGTTCTATTTCACAATTTGATATCACACAATTTTTCAAATTAAAGTTTCCACGGTTAATTTGATACACCCAAAGCCCTGGGTTTGCTCCTCACTTTCTCAAACTCAAAAAACTAAATTTGGTAAAAGAATGGGTTTCTCATTCACTTTCTTATGTCGATATTTTTGAAAAAGAATCAACTTTGTCAGCACTTTTTCACACTGTAAGGTATCAAATAGTCAAAATCGCACTTCAGAATATTAAAATTAAAAAAGATTGAAACTTTGGGATATTCGAGTGCAAGCAACCCAGAAAAATCAGAAAAGAACAAAGTACAAGATCTCACCATCTGTTGACATCAATCTTTCCCGTGCCATCATCAAGGGTAAAGGAAACATCAGTGACCCTCTCTGCTTTATTCATCACAATCCCTAAAAGTTTCACCTATCAAACAAAAATAACAACCACAATTTGTGTTAGAACTTTCACTACTCGAAGACCAAGGAAAGGAGAAAAATTTACATTTGACGCATCCATCCCATCCACAGCGAAATTGGACTTATCATCGTTAGAGTGGTAGGCTTCACTGATTTGCTTCACGGTGAGAGGGAGAGCGCCCTGGCCACCGCGGCTCTAGAAAAATGGAGAGCAGAGAGAAAGAATGAGACTGAGATCAAATCATAGAGAGAGAGAGAGAGACCCTAAAATGATGAGCTTTGAGTACCTTTGAGAAGGAGGATTCGGGGGTTTGCGTGGCCTGAGACGGCATGAAACCGCCGCCGGAGAAGAGATTAGAGGCGCTCCCGTCAAACTGGCCGCCGCCTCCGCCGCCGTACATATTTGCCCCGTAAGATGGAGCTAAAACCCTAACCCTAACCCTAACCCTAGAATTTGGGATGATCGCTTCAAGAAGTCGAAGAGGAAGGCGATTTCCCGCCGAATTTTTATGCCCTTTCGGTTTCTTTGTGGTGGCTTTCGGGAGTAGAAGCCTATAAAGCGGCTTTAACGGCCCATTATTCATTCGGCCCATTACAAGATTTAAAATAAAGCTGATGCCTTAACCTATAATTGTTTGTAATTGAAATTTTGAACTTTGGGAAATGCTTTCTCATATTTTATTATGAGTATTAATAGTTTTGAGCTTTTAAACATTCTCATATTTTGCTCGAATGAATCTTAGATTTGTCAGCTTCGGCCTTCTGTTTAGAATTGGGAGTAAAAAGAAAATCGTTTTCATTTTGGACTTATGTCTACATAGAAAATAGATAAACATTGTCACATATATTTAGTGTCATACTTTCACACAAAGACATTTTCTAAAATGTTCAAATTTAAGCTTTATTTCTCAATACAACATAAATTCATCAAACACAAATACAAGAGGATACATATTTATTGAACAGTGCCAAATATCATAAAAGATAATCAAGCTATACCTGAATATACATAAAATTAAAAAGCATGCAATCCCTCTTGATCCATTACATTAACGATGCATTAAAAAGACATTCATCGTTATGATTATTTGATCGAGAAACGTTTCAAAGTGTTCTTGTGAAATGCCGTGAGTCCATAACCGAACACCTCCCTCGAACACCGGACACGGGAGCAATTCACAAAAACCAGTTGGTATGTTGCTGTTTGTTTTGATCGGGACGATATTTGTCGGTGCGCCCCATCCATAGTCATTAATGTCATGTAGCCCAAGATGCCTCCAATCGGAGACAGTGAGTGTCAAATATAAGTTGTCACCTGTGTAATTAGCTCCTTGTCAAAACCCTGACTCGACCAAGTTGAGCATTTCTTAAAGGACCTCTGCTTGGCATCTCTTACTATTTTCACTACCTCTGCAAATGTTGCTTGACCAACAAACTCACCAGTATTCTTGACTATTGTAACGTTGTTCGCGGGGAAAACTGGAGCTGTTGATTTTTCCATTGATATCTGAAATCGTTACACATTTATGGGATTACAAACAATGTTCAAATAAAAATCGCCTTTTTATAAGGCTTTTACAATGAGAAAAATCAAAACAAA
>JBAKGM010000200.1:17935432-17947872 GCA_037177215.1 Asparagus racemosus
TGGTAACTTCTATCAACTTTATCCAATCGGCGGCCATGCCATCAAATAGGGAAGTTACATATTTTATGAACTGGACCATGTTTCATTCATAGAAGTGTATAATTCCAATAATATGTTGGGTCCATCTATTAACATAATTTGTCCTTTCTCTAATTGGGATATTGTCTATATTGAAATAGAATTCTCCCGCACTGACAGGTTGATGTACACCGGATTCTTCATATATTTGTTTGTATTTAGACCGCATATGAGAAGGAAAATCTCTTCGTGACTTTTGTGAAGTAGATGGGTTTGATTCGGATTTCATAAATTCTGGAAAATGGGAAAATGAATTCTAGTGTTCATTTCAGGCTAAAAAAATCAAATTGGCTAGATAGTCTAGTCCTAGCTTGCCCTAGTGGGGAAGCTGGGTTAGACGGGGGTTGTTGGTTATTGCCCGTAACAGAGGATTCCCCTTCAGTCATGTTTACTTCAGCCATGTTTATTACGAGGGTGTCCTCATATTCACTTAAATCTGATGAAGAATCATATTGACTCTCATCAGAGTAATAGTTCATTAAGGAACTATTGTTATCCAAGATCTGGTTCGCTTGATGTAAAGCAGCAAACTCAGTTTGTGGATCTTGGACTTGTTGCGTTAAGGTGTGAAACTGTTGTCTTAACACAACTCTATTGTCAGGATAGAAGGTCTTTGGTTGAAGGATGTTTGTTAGACCCTTTGTTTTAACATCATATTTAAATTATTTGTCCAGTGCCATTTTCGAGGTGATCTCAAGTCATGGCTTGGACTTTTGTTTTTCCTTAGAATACTCGTTATATTCAAGGATCTGATTTCTTCAATTTGTTTTTGAAGGTTCAGAATATTGGTGTTCATATCCTCTAAGGGATGCACCATATCTATTATAGAATTTAGCATATAGGCTAAATCCTGGGTCGAAGGTAACTTTGTTGAGTTCTTCGGTAAATGGAGCAAGTGCTTGTAACTTTTGGGTTCACAACTTAGTTTGCAAGTTTCTAATATTAATCGAGACATGATAAATAATAACTTTCTCTTTTCTCTATTTGTTATCATGTAGTTCATGTCCTATTAGTTCTGTTTATTCCTTACAGTTCTTATCAAGGGTTTGACCATTTTCTCTCCGGCTAAACACACACAGTCTGAAGGTGGTTTTCTCTTCAGACTAAAGGCTCAAGCCAGCAGCACTCATGCTACAAAGCTAACCACAACCTTAGCATGCCGCTTCAGAGAGAGAGAGAGAGAGCATCGCTTAGTTTTTTTTTCTACCTCTAGGCGTAGCTTGATAAGAATCATAATTAATAAATAGAATAGTAGAAATAAAACTACGTAATAAAAGCAGAGACTAGAGAAAGTAGAAACTTAGAACTACATATAGTTAAAAAGAAAAACAAGAGAAACTTACAAAGTTTTTACAAAGGCCAGCAAGATTGCAACTCGACTTTGATACCACTTTTGAACACAATTTAGAACACACGCTCTGATTCCACTTTTGAACACACTTTAGAAAAACTTCTTTATCTCAAATATTCTCTAATGATCCCTTACGATCATCTGTCTCTTATTTATAAGCTTGTGTATATTTACATGTGATTTACAACTGACTTATTTTACACAAGGTGGCCGACATATACAAATATTACACTGTACATGACTTTGACACTTCATTACACTAACTTACAATAATGATATAGTGTCATGACTTTTATGTACAAATGCACAAAACAAGTAAGATAGTCCAGGCAAAGACACCTCAAAACTCATTTATTGAAGGTGGGTATGTCATTTTTATGATGCGAACTTCTGTAAAAGAGGATTGGCCATGTGGCTTCCCGTTGCTTCTGGAGTCGTCCTGCTACTTCTGGTGTCATCCTGTTATGGTCCCACCATGCTTCAGTCTATCTCGGGTGTCGTTTCTTGGTAAAAAGAGCGTACAGGTGATGTGCTACCTTCGGTGCTAACCATTAATTTATACTGCTCCTTTGCTTTGCGGGCTATGGGTCCGAGGACCATTTCGTCTTCAAACTGTTCTTGCAACGCCTTCTCCTTGAAGATTAGATGAGGAAGATATAGGATAGTGCTTTATTTAATTATCATTTTTCCATTATTATAACGGAGAGCTTCAAAGAACTTAATTACTGTAGATTCTTTTTCTTCCGCAAGGTCATATTTAGTTTCTTTGAACGAAACATGTTTGAAGTGTAGGATCATTGATCTAACATACTAAAACACTAGAGGGAGGGTGAATAGTATTTTATAAAAATTTATGCAAAATAGATAATAAATTGCAACAAAGATAGTAACAAACACAGAAAATAACAATCACAAACACATGGATTTTATACTGGTTCCACCTCCCCGGTGTACATCCAGTCGTAAGCAAATCCCGCTAGAGAGTTTCCACTATGATTTTGAAAATACTTACAAAATCAAAAGCAAACCTGACTAATTTACAGCCCATGCAAATTGCAACAATCTCTAACACGAGATCAACAACTCTCACACCTGAGAGTCCCTTTTTAAAGAAGAATTACAATTCCTATAAGCGTTGAAGTGTTGGTGATGTGCAGCAGTGGCTTAGAAACTTTTTTAATCTTTAATATTGCCTAACTCTTATTTTGAATAAAGTAAAATCAATGGCAAAGACAGATTTTCTTTTTCAGATTCTTAAACTCTCTTTTCAATATGCAAAAACTCAAGATCAATACTTAGAAAATTCGTGTCTCTTTTTCTGATGTTTTTGTCTATATATATTCCTTGAAAAGACACAATTTAAAACCTAAGAAACGGATATAAACTAACAAAAACGTTCATATATTCAAATTTTGAAATGTCATAAAACTGTGTATGTAGTCGACTAATGGTCATAGTAGTCGACTACTCTGAGTTAAAAACAGACTCTGTTATTTCAGGACTTTTCTTAGTAGTCGACTATAATAAGCCATTAGTCGACTACTCTGTAATCAACAAAAAGTCATAAATAAAATTTTAAACTGAGTAGTTGACTATAATGTAAAGGTAGTCGACTATACTATAATATGACAGAAACTGATTTTTCAGTAAAAGAACTTAGTAGTCGACTATACTGTACTAGTAGTCGACTACTCTATACTTTTATAGAATCATGAAAAATGTTCTAAGTTCTAATTAGTCAACTATACTGTTCATTAGTCGACTACTCTGTAAGATGACAGAAACTTGATTTTGACACTGAAACTGGATTAGTCGACTAGTATTCTAATTAGTCGACTATTAAAGGTTAAAAATAATATGAATGCAATATCTTAGAGCTTATAAAATTACTAATAACTCTAATGGTTAACATAGGGGATTTCTATAGTTAACCAACACCCTATGCATGTGTTTGTGTGTTCTAAGTGTGTGTGTGTGTGATCAAGGCTTGTACAAATATTCTAAGTAAAGAAGATACAAAAGATATTACATATTACTTCTCATCTTCAATACTTCATAATGCCTTCTGCTCATCTTGCACTTGTCCAAATTTGTTAGAATTAATATCTACATTGACAAGTTATAATGCACAGACGTATATATAACTTGTTATCATAAAAACACTATTTTTAGAATATGAAAATCAACATAAACTTCTTTTTTTAGATATTTATTTTTTTATAAACCCCAGAAAAAGATCTAAAAACATTTTTATTTTTATTTTCAGGAAAACTAAAAGATCTAAAAGATTTCTACTAAAGAAAATAAAGAAGTAAAAAATAACCTATTTAAACAAATCAAAAGACAAATCACTTGATGAATCACTCCTAGTTTACACAGTTAAGTTTGAACTCCACTAGGCCAGCTCCTCTCTAGAAACTTCTTTACTGAACAACCCTTAGTTTACTTGATCAATAGCCAGATAAGGATTGGACTGGATGGAGACGGAGACTATTTAAGACCTCATTTCTTTTAGGGCACCTTATGCAACCCTTAAACCTTACCTTACATACCAATAGAGTCAAATAAATTTGAATAAGTTCACTCAAAACAATTTTATTTTCTATTGAGCTCAAATCCGTAAGGGCCAATGTCTAATGAATTTAAAGGCTTGGGTTTGTGTAGTGAGAAATTAAGTGATTTTTAGGCTAAAAAAAAAGTGATGAAGTCTCTCACCTCATCTTGATTTGGGTGAAATTAAAAATCATAAGAAAGACAACTCACATTTACAAGGGGTGGCCCATCTTGAAGTACATCTTCTTCTTTAATCTTCAATCTTCTTCTAGCTCAATCCTTCATAATGAAACACATAAATTTAAAAATTAAAATAGAAAATTCCTAAATACAAGAATCTTCTCCGACAACCACATAAAAAACTTGATATCTTCTAAATAAAACAATGCAAGTGCACAACTAGAGTGTGTCGTATGTAAGTGTCGATCCTATGAGGAATGTGTGTTCTAAGAAAAATCCTAAAGTGGTTCTTGAGATATGAAAGAAAAGAGAGAGAATAGAGGCTGGTTTGAGTGTGATTTATCCAAAATAAAAGAGCTAAAATAAGAAAGAGAATAAAATCAAGAGAAGAAACAAAGAAAAGAGATGAAGAAAATCAAGTTATAAAATTAGGAATTTTGGACTAAATCTACTAGTTAATTTCTATTTGGATTTAAGAACTACTCTCTTTTAATTCTTATATTACTAGATTTCTTAAGCATAGATTATCAAGTTATTTAAAATAAGCATAACCCATCAAAATCATATCTAGGCAATATTATCATTCATAAATAGAAATAAATAACTAGATAGCAATTCTTGAATTGAAAAAGTATAAACTATCAAACCATTCAAGTTAAGAATAGTCTATGAAATGTTTTTCTACCTATTATTATTCTAGGTGATTATCCTAAGCATGATCAATTAAACACAAAAACAGAGTAATTCAAAAATTAAAATAAAATTAAACTAGCTGCATCTAATCCTAGAATCCTACGGAAATTAGCTACTCATACTACTCCTAGAAAGCAAGAATAAAAAGAAAATAAATCATAAATTACGAAGCATAAAAAAGCAAGAAATTAAATCCTAAATATGTAACTCTTAACAAGAAATAGAAGATGAAAAATAAAAACTTAAGCCCCCTTTTAAGTAAATCTTCATCAACAAAAGAGTAGAAGAAAAAATTTAAAAGAAAAAAAACTTTTATTTAATTCAAAACAAAATTTTTACAATTCGGAAGGTCTTCTCAAAATGAGTAGTCCTCCTCTCCAAAAAAAAGTTTACAAAATTTTACATATCCCTCACTGTTGTGCCGTAGAAATAAGTAAGTATTAATCAACATTCAGCTGGCTAACATGTCTCAAGCAGACTGCACCCCAGCTTGACCCAGCCAAGCAAAGACAGGCTTCCCTTCTAGCTAGGCAGAGACAGGCGTCCCTTCTCGCTAGGCCGAGATAGGTGTCCCTTCTCGCTAGGCCGAGATAGCTGTCCCTTCTCGCCAGACCGAGTCATCTATTCTCACCAAGCAATCAACCCTTCTCGCCAGGAGGTGTCCCTTCTATTCATGCCAAGTTGAGAACTTTCGAGGTCGCCCCTTCTTGCTAGGTTGAGTCATCCCTTCTCATCATGACGAGACAGGCGTCCCTTCTTGCCAGGAGGCGTCCCTTCTCACCAGGCCGGGGGCGTCCCTTCTCTCCAGGTCGAGACGCGCCTTCTCACCCGGAGGCATCCCTTCTTGGCAGGCTGAGTCATCCCTTCTTGCTAGGCAGTTGACCCTTCTCGCCAGGAGGCATCCCTTCTCTCTATGCCGGGTCGAGAACTTTCGAGGCTGACTACTTCTCGCCCTTCTAGCCAGGCCGAGTCATCCCTTCTCACAAGGAGGCGTCCCTTCTTGCTAGGTTGAGACATGCATCCTGTCGCGCTAGGCTGACTTGTCCCTTCTCGCCAGGCTGAGTCGTGCCTTCACGCTAGGTGGTGTCCCTTCTCGTAAGGCCAAGACAGTCATTCCTTCTCATCAGGTCGACTCATCCCTTCTCGCCAGGCCGAGGCGTCCCTTCTTGCCAGGCTGAGGCATCCTTTCTAGCCATACTAACTTGTCCCTTCTCGCTAGGCCGACTTGTCCCTTCTCGCTAGGCCGACTCGTCCCTTCTCGCCAGGCCGAGTCGTTCCTTCTCGCCAGGAGGCGTCCCTTCCCACTAAGCAGAGATAAGGGTCCCTTCGCGCCAGGCCAAGGTGTCCCTTCTAGCCAAGCCAAGTCAAAAGGCGGTTAGTCTTGAGCCCCCCACCAACAATCAGTCACCATCACATTAAATGTAAGGTCAGAAATCATTATTGCTCTAGCCCCAAAAGTCTTTATGCCTCATCAGGCTCCATTAGCACCGTGCTTCCTCTATCACCATCACATTGATCACAATGGTGACTCATGCCACCCACAGCTGACACCTGTAAAGTAACTGCTGACTAAGCAGTCTGTTTTGACTCAGCTAAAATTACAAAGCTGCCCCTCTGAACCTACTATAAATAGAGGGACTGTCTGCAGCACAAATGTATGTAATCTTTGCACACTTAGACTAAGAATTTTTTCAGTTCATTAGTTTCCTCTCTACTCAAGCTTAAATACTGACTTGATCGTTGGAGGAATCACCAGAGAACCCAACTCTGGTCTTCTAACACATTGTAATTTTACAGGGGGAGGTGCCAATAGTTTAGTGGGGGATCAGCCATTTGAAGAGGTCAAGAGACCCCAACCTATTCAATATTATCCTCATAAACTCCCTGTTTGATAACTAACATCAACAGTTTGGCGCCCACCATAGGACCTCTTCATCTCTCTTTGGGGAAGTGATCGATCCCCCGTCTTCGAACCTCAGAATTAGAAGGTAAGACATGTCTCAAGCAGACTACACCCCAGCTCGACCTAGCCAGGTGAAGATAGGCTTCCCTTCTAACCAGGCCGAGCAAGGCGTCCGTTCTTGCCAGGCTGAACAAGGAGTCCCTTCCTACTAGGCCGAGGTGGGGGACTCTTCCCACTAGGCCGAGACAGGCGACCCTTCTCGCCAGGCCGAGGTGGGCGACCCTTACTGCCAGGCTGAGGCTAGATTTCCTTCTCACTAGGCCAAGGCAGGTGACCCTTCTCGCCAGACCGAGGTAGGTGACCCTTCCCGCCAGGCTAAGGTTGGAATCCCTTCTCACCAGGTCGAGACGGTCATCCCTTTTTTCTAGGCTGAGGTAGGAGACCCTTCCCTCCAGGCTAAGGTAGGAGTCCCTTCTCGCCAGGTTGAGGCAGATGTCCCTTCTCACCAGGCCTAGTCGTCCCTTCCTTCTAGGCTGACTCGTCCATTCTTGTAGGCCGAGGCGTGCATCCATTCCCAGCCAGGCTGAGGTAGGCGTCCCTTCCAACCCAAGCAATAAAGAACTTCCGCCCAAGATTAAATGTACAGTAAGGCTAATGAACCAGCATGTTTATCATGAAACGTAAAATATTTCAGAGGATACCTCCCAAAAATGTAGTCAAATTAAGACACATAAACAAGAGATACTTTTGTGCTATGTACTAACCTATAGACAATCCTCGCCACTCGATCTTTATCAATTCAGTGATAAAGATAAAAGATCTTGGCATCTTCCAAAGCCTAAGGCACGTATCCCAAGACCTTGGTGTCATTGCGAGTAAACCCAAGGCAAGTACCAAAGACCTTGGTACCTATTTAGGGTAAAACCAAGGCACGTCATCAACTCGACTGACTCTGACAAAAAGGCATTGGTACCTATTCAGGGTAAAACCAAGGCACATCATCAGCTCGGTTGATTCTAACAAAAATACCTTGGTACCTATTTAGGGTAAAACCAAGGCACGTCATCCGCTCTGTCGACTCCGACTCAAAGACCTTGGTTCCTATTTAGGGTAAAACTAAGGCACATCATCGATAAAAAGGCCTTGGCATCTTTCTAAGCCCAAGGCATGTACCCAAGACCTTAGTGTCATCGTGAGTAAACCCAAGGCACGTACCAAAGACCTTGGTACCTATTCAAGGTAAAACCAAGGCACGTCATTATCTCGGTTGACTTCGACAAAAAGACCTTGGTACCTATTCACAGTAAAAATAAGGCAGGACATCAGCTCTGTCGACTCTGATAAAAAGATCTTAGTAGCTATTTAGGGTAAAACCAAGGCACATCATCCGCTCGATCGACTCAGACTCAAAGACTGTGGTTCCTATTCAGGGTAAAACCAAGGCACGTCATCGACAAAAAAACCTTGGCATCTTCCTAAGCCCAAGGCATGTACCCTAAGACCTTGGTGTCATCGCGAGTAAACCCAAGGCTTGTACCAAAGACCTTAGTACCTTTTTAGGGTAAAATCAAGGCACATCATCAATTCAGTCGACTTCGATACAAATACCTTGGAATCTTCCTAAGTCCAAGGCATGCACCCTAAGACCTTGGTGTCATCGCAAGTATATCCAAGGCACGAGGTCGAGGCATCCCTAGTAATAAGGCACGAAGTTTAATTTCACTCAGACTTGGCCAGCTGAGTCGAAGTGAAAGGGGCCAGTGTTGTGCTATAGAAATAAGTAAGTATTACTCAACTTACTCAATATTCAACTAGCTGACACGTCTCAAGCAGACTGCACCCCATCTTGACCTAGCCAGGCGAAGATAGGCTTCCCTTCCTGCTAGGCCAAGACAGGCCCTTCTCGCCAAGCTGAGACATGCGTCCCTTCTCACTAAGCTGAGATAGTCATCCCTTCTCACCAGGCTGAGCCATCACTTCTCACGAGGCAGTCGACCCATCTCGCCCAGAGGTGTCCCTTCTCTCCATGCCGGGTCGAGAACTTTTGAGGCCGACTACATCTCTCCCTTCTTGCAAGGAGTCACCCCTTCTCTCCAGGCCGAGTCGTCCCTTCTCGCCATGAGGTGTCCCTTCTCGCCAGGTCGAGACAGGCGTCCTTTCCCACCAGGTCGACTCGTCCCTTCTCACTAGGCCGAGGCATCCGTTCTCGCCAGGCTGAGGTGTCCCTTCTCACCAGGCAGAGGCGTCCCTTCTCGCCAGGCCGAGTCGTCCCTTCTCACGAGGTAGTCGACCTTTCTTGCCAGGAGGCGTCCCTTCTCTTTAGGCTGGGTCGAGAACTTTCGAGGCTAACTACTTTTCGCCCTTCTCGCAAGGAGTCGCCCTTCTCAATAGGCCGAGTCGTCCCTTCCCAAAAGGAGGCATCCCTTCTCACCATACTGAGTTGAAAGGCGGTCATCATCAAGCTCCCCGCCAACAGCCAGTCACCATCACATTAAATGCATGGTTAGAAATCATCATTGCTCAAGCCATAATTTATGGCTCATCAGGCTCCATCAGCACCATGCTTCCTCTGTCACTATCACATTGATCACAAGGGTGACTCATGCCACCCACATCTAACACCTATAAAGTAACTACTAACTAAGCAGTCTACTTGGACTTGGCTAAAATTACAAAATTTCCCCTTTGAGCTTACTATAAATAGAGGGACTGTCTGCAGCACAAAGGGGGAGGCACCAACAGTCTATTAGGGGATCAGCCATCAAAAGAGGTCAATGGACCCCAACCTCTTCAAGATCATCCTCATAAACCCCATGTTTGATAACTGACATCAACCCTCACCCTCACTCTCTACCGCTATTTATAGCATACAGTAATTAACATCAGCTTTGGGATCAAACATGGACTCCAAGAAGTTAAAATCAACCATTCATTAATTTCTATTAGAAACTAATCGATTAGTCCATCAATTATTAAGCTTCGTTTGGATACCAGGGTGTTTCACTTCTTGCGTTTCTCTAAATATAACACCATGGTATTGTGTTTTTCCCCCAAAGTGTTTGAAAAACATCATGGTGGGTGTTTTTTTCAACACTAGTTTAACCCTTTATAAGATAGTATTTATATATATTATAAATACGTTAAATATTAATTATAATAGAATACCTTATAATTAAAATACTATAATGTTTATTTTATGTTATGATATTATTATTAATATTAAACATAATACAATATATCATATTATAATGTGTTATAATATTATATTTTTTTATTATATTGTATTATATTATATTATAATTATGACATATTCTTTTAAATAATAATATATTTAATTGTTTTGGTTAATCAATTTGTTATCATTATATATTATATAGTATTACTAAAATAATATTATTTTCTTCATAATATAATAATAAAATCAAATAATTTAATAATACTATTATTAATATTATGTTATTACTCATACGTTATGAATAAGTTAACATATTATAAATACTCTAACATTATATAACTTATATAACATTAGTAATACTTTAATAAATAATAATATTTTATGATATAAATAAATATTATTTTATTAATAATGTTTATTTTACTATAATATATTTTATTATTTAATATATCATATATTAATAGTATATTAAATTTATTATATGATATGTGCTATTTAATTTATTATTATAATTATATAATTGTCCTATTATTGTTTTATTATCTAATATGTTATTGTTATTATTATTATATAATTTATTTTATATTATTTAATAATCATTAATGATATTATATTAATTATATAATATAATATTTACTTTATAGCATAGTATGTTAGTATATTATTATTTATGATTAATAAATTATTTTTATAATATTTTGTATGAATATATTTGTATTTTATTATTATATTACTTTAATTATTTTATTATATATTACATTACCAACTTAATAAATATTAGTATTTGATATGTTGTTATATTATTAACATAAGATATTTAAATTATAAATATATTTTTTTATTGTTTACTAAATATTACTAGTATATTAGATTAACTATAGTATAATATAATAAGCATGTCGATAATAAATATATATAATGATATTTAATATTTTGTGTTAGATATTATATTTATACCCATCAAACTCTAAACCAAAACACCAAACACAAAAGCACCATAGTTTCCAAATGCATGGTGTTTTACTTTTAGCAAAAACACCATCGAAATAATGTAAACACCATGCTATCCAAATAGTATCGTAGTTAATTGACTGGCTAATTGATTAATTTGTAATAGAATTTTATCTTCTTTCGTGACTTATTGACTCGCCTTCTGTTGGGCTTTTGGCTTTGTGAGCTTTCTTTAGACTCTTTTAGGCTTCAAGTAGAGGTATTTTGGGCTTCTTTGATCTTTTAGTTGATAATTTATTGATTTCCTATAAATTTATAAAATAAACAATATTAGCAAGTATATTTATTCTACAAAATAGAAAATGACGATGCAAAGGTGTAATAAAATATAGTGATCAATCCACTATATCCTTGTATCAAAAGTTTAGTAACCTTCATAAATGAGATTCTAGGTGTGAGTGGTCTTCTACTCTCCTCTTAGAAGATAAAACTTGCACATTCTTCTGGTTTAAACTTTATCAATTTTCTCAAACAATCTATAGTAGTATGATGAGATGCTAACAATCCATTCCTAGGATAACATTAAAATCATACATATCAAGACATTTAATGTCTGCATTCATGATAAGAGCACCCACCATGGTTTTCTAAAAATATGATACTCCAAAACAGAATAAACACCTAAATATACATGATACTATCTCAAAATACACCACACAACACACTTGGGTGTTCTCTACTACCAAAAGGAAGAAAATACATAAACATACTAACTGTACTAGTCAATCTCTAAAGAAAGGAAGAATAGCTATCCTTGAAAGATTTTGAATCAGACTCCTAAAGCTCTGCAGGAGCTCGCTACCGTCTAGACTAATCTCCTCCTGCTCCTCACCCAAAGCAGGATCCTCCACCCCCAGCTCATCTGCCCACATCCAGTTCTCCCCCATTCACTCCTTCTATACCTCAAACTCCCACACAAGAGGCACTCCCTCCAGAATCTCAGCCTCCGCGCCTCCTCCTCCATAGCCTATATCTCTAGTTTCTCCTCTACAATTGGTATCTCTGGGTCCCTCTCCGGGTCTTCCTTCTCTGGATCCTCCTCCATGGGATCCTCCTTCTCTGGTTCCTTCTCTATGGGATCTTCTACCTCAGAATCCTTTGACTCAGAGTCCTCAGCTTTAGAGTCTGTGGCCTCCAATTCTACATTCCTCACTTTTTATACCCTCATTCGGTGGCCCACCGTGGAAGATCCTACTCCATCCACAACAGTCTCTCCCGAGCCATACTCATCGGAGCTATACTCCCAATCATCGAAATAGATGTCCATGCCTCTCCACTACTAGCGGGCCCTTCTTATCTAGAATTAGATAAATATAAATTTGCCATGTGTGGCAAAAGCCATCCATCAGCTAATGCAAGATACTAAGTTTATCTATAATATATATAGGCAAGACATGAATGCTATTGTGACGCCCCAGTTTTCAACAAGGCTGCAGTCCAAGGTGAAACCCAGAATGTCAAACCTGCCATGCACCAACACCGTGCAACAACATGTT
>JBAKGM010000200.1:17947972-17959776 GCA_037177215.1 Asparagus racemosus
GTTTGTAATTCCATAAAGGTGTAACAATTTCAGATATTAATGGAAAAATCAACAGCTCCAGTTTTCCCCGCGAACAAACATAAGTGAGCTCTTCTTTGAACTGCTATTGTCTCATCCTCAGAAGTATTGTGCAGACCCAACGCTATCGTAGGTGGGGTATAATTTCTTCAATATTAGTCCTCTATTTAGAGGGCGATTCCGCATATCTGTCAGTATTTCAGACTTTAAGTTTATCAGTTATGATATTTTTAACTGTCTACTCTATTTTTATTCATTTGTAGTTTGTTATGCTTATATCTAAATATGCTTTTAATCTTTGTTTTCTCAACACGTGGACCATGCAAATATAGAAACCTTAACCTCTTCTCAGAATACAATCACGTGGGCCCTACGACAGTATAGCTGTATAGGCCAAGGACTGATACTGCCCTTGGGGTTGGTAACAGCCTCCAATAATCCCCCTTACAAAATTTGTCCCCTTCACCTCATTTAATAAAAAATGAATCTCGTGATGCCAAAAATAATTCACGCCCTTCGCCTCGTGCTGCACCATGCTCTTATTCTATTTCCTGTCAGTTACGACTCCCAAGGCGACCATGAAAACGAATCCCAGCCGTCCATTCCGCTCGTCAATCGGTAACCTTACCGCCTGGTGGACCACGAGCTGCTGACGATCGACTCTCTTACGCTCACGCTTAACATTAAGAATCTTCCGCTGCGGGGTCGCGAAGTGCTTTTGATGCCACCACGTGGCGCCTTAATCTAAGGCGGTAACCTCACCGCGGGTACGTTACCGTTCTCCGCCTTTGTGGTGTATAAAATCTTGTGGCAGCTTTCAGTCTTTCTTACGAGCTCGATAGTTTTTTTATTTTTTTTTGCCCTTTGATATTTGGCGTCGCTCGGAGCTTCGCTCCCTGTTCTGGGTCCAACAGGATTTTAAAGTGGTAACTTTTTAACCTTATTATTTTCTTTCTTTTTTATTTTTTTTGGTGCTAATTCTAGTTCCTGTAATCAGGATTATGGCTTCAATTAGGCTATAATGCACTATGGAAGTAGAGATGCTTTACTAGAAATTGACAAGATAATGAACCCACATTCTTCTCACTAAGTTATAAACGAATCATCTAATTATAATTTATATTCTATGGAAAATAGAATAGCGCAATGAGCAGAGGAGATAATAGGAATTAGTACAATGCATGCGATGAGATAGAATTGAATCACAACTATCGAAATAGTAATCGATATATGATTATGATTGTTAGATTTTTCTTGTTAGTGCATGTACAATTTTGCCCCATCCGTTCTTTAGCCAAAATGGCATTAGTCTACTCTTTGCTCCGTTACTTCATTAATATTAACTTAATAACTTACACAGAAACTTACGGCATCGATAACTATAAACGTTTACTGATAAATAGCACCAAGTTACTGATAAGAACACTACAGAGGCTTCAGAGTTAGATTCTGGGTTAGTTTACTGTTTCCAAAGCGCTGACACTCATGTTCAAATCTCGATAACTTTCTTGGGTTCGACTTTCCATAGAAAATAAAACTTAGGCCCCACTTGGCAGAGTTTCGACTGCTAGGACTGAAGTAGTTTATTTATGTTGAGTGGATATTGAATTAAATTGATTAATATGTGAGATAAGATAAGATTCACGTTAATCTATAAGTTTTTATTTTGTTTGGGAGATTATTGCTCCATGTAAATAATTGGACAGTTTACCCAGTCGTCTTAAGAGAGGTGAATTAGCAACCACTTTCATTTTCAAGTGTTTATTCTTTTTTATTTTTTATAGAAAAATTATCTAATTCTTTTTGTGATTTTTATGTTTGAGTTGTCTCATTTAATTCCATTGCACGGTTCTATTTTAACCCCTCAGGTAGTCGTTGTCTTGAGGGATGAGTATGTGCCACTATTCTATTCTTGTTCCTTGAAAAAAAAATTTATATTTGAATTTCGAAATTGATATGCAGAAGCACATATTGCGGTAAATAGATCTATATTTCATTTCTTTAATATGCAATACTGTAATTAGAAAAAAAAATAAACAGACTTACGATA
Source organism: Asparagus racemosus (assembly GCA_037177215.1). Taxonomy (NCBI): domain Eukaryota; kingdom Viridiplantae; phylum Streptophyta; class Magnoliopsida; order Asparagales; family Asparagaceae; genus Asparagus; species Asparagus racemosus. Next base: position 17,950,041 of record JBAKGM010000200.1, read on the forward strand.
CACAGAAAAAACATGTAATAAATGTTGTGGTCAATTTGGTGAAGCAAAAGGTGCAGCTTCCAAACAAGAAACTAAAAAATAAAAACAATAATTCCATCACAAAAAAAAAACTTTCATATTTCAAATAGGAAAAGAATATATATCAGTACTGTTTCCCAATGCTAGTGTTTCGCTATCTGATAGTCACATGCGGGCGTTTGGATTAGATATTATTTTGAGGTAATAATAACCGTTATATTCTTTAAAAGGAAATAGCAAGGTGTTTGGTTCAAAATTTTAGGAGGGAATAGGTTGGTCTAATTAGTCTTTTAAATTGAAATAGTACAGAAATTTCGGACTAAATACAAGAGAGGGAGGGGGTGTTATTATAGCGTTGTTATTATTATTATTCTATTGGGATTAGATCTAAAATAACTATATTACACCTTAGCTTTTCAAACAAAAAAACTAGGGTTTTCATTATTTCTTTCACCCATGTTCTTTTGTATTGCGTTTATTTCTCCTCGCGTCGGTCATAGACACTTGACAACATCTCTCTCCCCCCGTCCCAATCCATTTCTTAATCATCTTATGCATCTCTCTGAATCTTCTCTCATCATTTCTCCCAAATGTATGTGAGAACACAAGCTTGAAGCATAAAAACTATTTTCATTTAAAAAGAAAATCTTTCTCAATTTAAAAAAAAAACTCTCAGTTCGCTATAATACTAATCATAAATTATATCTAACATAATTGAGAAGAAAGTCAGAGTCTAAAACTCGAGGTTACATTACTTGTTACACCATTAAGAAGGTATAATTCACTCTTGATAGGAAGAAGGATATTGTTGACATTTACTTTTATTTCATAATCTTATACTCCTTTTTAATGACAAGTTCCAAGCATGCAATTGGTATTGGAGATGTTACTAACAAATAGATTCAAGCAAATTATTAAAAATTTAACTCCCTATAGTTATTGGATTAATATATTTTAGGGCTATAGCTAGTTAGATTAATCTCAATCTAAAATAAGCCCCTAATTCAAACATGGCTATAGCTCTTGCAACAATGGTTCTCAACCAGATACTTATCAATACGTATTCAAGATATATTTTTGATAATAAAATTTCAGTTAGCAAATTGTGGTTTTGAAGTTGATTTTCTGCAAAAATACTGCATGCCACATTTGCTACTGCAATATTTTTAAATTTCTTGTCGCAGCAAAGCAGTCCTCGGACTAAATAAAAGAGGGTCTTTGTTGAGGCCGAATCAAATTTTCCCCCTTACGTTGTCTGTTGAGGCGACTCACCCTTGATTTGGGCTTGAGCTCATTGATGGGCTTTATTTCACTGAAAGCACACGCCCCTATAGGCCACATACTCCCAGTATTTCATCTATGTAAACAGTAAGTTTTATTTTAAAAAAAGGAAGGGAAATATATTCCTATTCTATTTCGACAATGAAGAGTTTTTTTCAATTCTAGTTGTCTATAAATATTTAAATGTTCGCTATTGGTATTGCAAAAGTGAAAGGAAAAAAAATGCAAATAGCTAGAAGTATAATAATGGTTAGACTCAAAATGAATCAAAACATTTAATATTAGTACTTTGAGCTCTTAGTACTCAAATGCATTGAGACAAATTCTTAAACAGTAAAAATCAATGACTTATTTCAAGCTTTCGACTATGCTTCAAAGTCATGAAAGATTCGTGAATATTCGGAATATATGGAGCCACATCAAATGCGTGATAATATGATTTCGTGTGTGACTTTTCCTTTATGTAGATTCATTTATATAAATTGTGATGTGAAATGCGAAAAAACAGCTCCCATAAAAAACTTTTATTTTATTTTTTGTTATTTCTTATATCCAAATAAGATTTACAAATAAAATAATATAATGTTACTTTTGTTTTAGAACACAGACATTTCCTGTGAGGCTCATAAAGTAGTAGTTAACATTCGGATAATTTCCCTTATCAACAGAGCTCAGCCATGTCGACGGCGGACCTTCAGTCCCCTCCCCGCCCAAAACGCAAGAAGATCTGGGTAGACTACCTCGTCGAATTCCGGTGGATCATCATCGTCTTCGTCGTCCTCCCCATCTCCGCCATCATCGCCTTCATCGCCTACCTCTTTGACGTCCACGCAGAGCTCAAACCCTACAAGCAACGCCAGCAAGAACACGAAGAGAAGGTCCGAAAAGTTGTCCGTCGCCTCAAACAGCGCAACCCCGCAAAAGATGGCCTCGTCTGCACAGCCCGCAAGCCCTACATTGTCGTCGGCATGCGCAATGTTGATTACAAGCGGGCTCGCCATTTCGAGGTCGACCTCTCCGAGTTCTACAATATTCTTGAAGTCGACCCTGATCGAATGGTCGTCCGTGTTGAGCCACTTGTTAAAATGGGACAGCTTAGTCGGGTGACTGTACCGATGAATCTTGCGATTCCCGTTGTCTCTGAGCTCGATGACTTGACTGTGGGGGGGTTGATTAATGGTTACGGTATTGAAGGGAGCTCGCATATATACGGCCTGTTTCAGGATACTCTGGTGTCGTTGGAGATTGTCCTGGCCGATGGGAGAGTCGTTCGTGCAACTAAGGACAACGAGTACTCCGACCTTTTTTACGCGATTCCTTGGTCACAGGGAACGCTAGGATTTTTATTGTCGGCGGAGATTAAGCTGATTCCGATCAAGGAGTACATGAGATTGACATATACTCCAGTGAGGGGGAGTCTTCGGGAGCTCGCTCAGGCATACACGGACTCCTTCGCTCCAAGAGACGGAGACCCGAAAAAAGTGCCCGACTTCGTTGAATCTTTGATCTACACGCCAACGGAGGGTGTGTTCATGACGGGTAGGTACGCGTCTAAAGACGAGGCGAACAAAAGAGGGAATGTGATTAATAGTATTGGATGGTGGTTCAAACCTTGGTTCTACCAGCATGCGCAGACGGCGTTGAAGAGAGGGGAATTTGTGGAGTATATTCCGACGAGAGAGTACTATCATCGGCACACAAGGACGTTGTTTTGGGAGATGAAGCTTATATTGCCGTTTGGAGATCAGTGGTGGTGCCGATGGCTGATGGGGTGGACGATGCCGCCGAAGATATCGCTGTTGAAGATGACGCAGGGGGAGGCGATCAGGCAGTATTATCATGATATGCATGTTATTCAGGATATGTTGCTGCCACAGCATAAGGTCGCTGATGCGCTGGAGTTCCTTCACCGAGAAATGGAGGTAAAATTTAAATTACAGTAAACACTTTATTTACTTTACAAGTTGTTATGCAATTTTTGTTATTCAAACCTTGTTTAGACGTTCACGCTAAACTTCAAGAATCAAGAATTCACTTAGACAGATAGAGAGCAAAGATTTAGTTTTCACTTCGGTACCCTTGTCCACATTTAGTTAAATTTTCTATTAAACTTGTATTATATTTAGGTCTATATTACCTTGTAGCAATGAATCGAAACAACCAATTGTTTCCAATAGCTACTCGAACATGGATATCACCTGTTAAGCATGTAATATAAATTTAATGGAAAATCTAACAAAATTTAGAACAAAATTTAGACCTCGTGTAAAAGTGGAATGGGATAGAAAATTTAGATATCAAAGCGTTAAAAAAATATAATCAGGGTAGCAAAGTGGGAATATGACTAAACTCTGGGATACCAAAGTAAAAATCAGCTTATTTTTATTATTAAATGGAATTCTGTACAGAGGATTTTTGTCTATATGTCCGAAGAATCAAACTCCACTGCAACAATATTACTAGTTTCAGCATTGATAAGAGGACGGCATTTTGTGTAAAGAGAATTTTTTTTTATTTTATACAGAACTAAGAACTGTGCAATATTCCTTTTGTTTTTGGGGCAAAAACTGATCTCTTTTTTCAACTGCAGGTGTACCCAATCTGGCTATGTCCACACCGTCTGTTCAAATACCCAATCAAAACAATGATCTACCCTGAACCAGGCTTCGAGCAAAACCAGACACAAGGCGACACGAGCTTCGCGCAAATGTACTCTGACATCGGCGTCTACTATGCCCCTGGGCCCGTGCTGCGAGGCGAGGTCTTCGATGGGGCCGAGGCGGTCCGCCGTCTCGAGGAATGGCTGATCCAGAACCACGGGTTCCAGCCTCAGTACTCTGTGTCGGAACTATCCGAGAAGAATTTCTGGCGGATGTTCGACGGCGCCCACTACGAGTATTGCCGCAAGAAGTACGGCGCCGTAGGGACTTTCATGGATGTGTATTACAAGTGCAAGAAAGGGAAGAAGACTGACAAGGAGGTGGCGGAGGCGGAGGCTGCGATCGCCGAGAGGGTGAATGCCGATAAGACGGATTGAAGATGGTGATAATAGTATAAGTTGTGGCATTAGTGGTATCTGATAAAGTTCGTCCCTTGTATTGGTCATGTTTTGGGATGATCCTTGGTAGCTGTAACGGTTTGAATTTGTTTTGATACTTGGCTCAAAATAAAGTTATGTTGGTGCATGGTATTGGCTGAGCTCTGAATTTTCTGACTTTGGAAATAATTGATGATCAGGGTCTCGGAGCTCATTGTAGGCATTTGCAGTTGCAGGTGAGTTACCGGAGCGAAGTTTCGGGGAAAAAAAAAATTATGTAGTGTCATCTTAATAAAATCAGGGAGAAATAAATATAAATTGTCATTGTGAAAAGTAGAGCTTGCAAACATATGATCTGAATGGTAATGTCTCCCATATGAACAACTTGTGAGAAACCCCAGAGCTTAGAGCTTAAGGAGATTATATAAAAAACCTCCTAAAATTCGAGGTTATGTGAATTAACCCCAAAAGTAATTGTCTTCCCAAAACCTTTACGAAACAGAAGAGAACATCCGAATCCTGTAGCAGAAAAGCTGAGGCCCCAACCAAGATCTCCAATCGTCCTGCGTATAGCGTATTATAATTAGTCATTTATAGCAAAGAATCTGTTCTATTAGTTTTCTTGGAGAGTGCACCTTCTTATGCCTTTGGAAAATTTATATACACGCACCCGTAAATTGAGGGGAAAAATCATACAAGATAAGACTCTGTATGGATACTTATATAAAATTCAATATACTGGATGATAGTATATATGTTAATCGCTTTTCTAATGCGTGTTCGTGGACACCTATTAGGGGATGAAAGAAATAGAGAGAAATAAATAGCAAGTGGGCCTTCTATTTGCACTGATTTTCTACTTACCTCTCCTCTCTCTATCTCTCTCTCTCAGCCTCTAATGCGTGCGTAAGAACACTCGATAGAAACCTATGTTAATTAGTTTGTTATGGTAGTTTGTTTGGTAAATGCTTGTAACTTTTCATATGCAACTTGTTTTTTCCTTTTGAAAAATTGAAAAAAAAATATTAGTTCATTTTATATATTTAAAGCAATCATTTTATTAAAAAAATTGTTTTTTACTTTAAAAAATATAATTCAAAAAAGTATTTTTTAAAAAAAAATAATACTCTTAGAAAAATAATATTTTCTAAAAATAATTATATTTTTTAACAAAACTATTTTTTAGAAAAATAATATTTATTTTAAAAATAATTTTTCTTAAGAAAATATTTCTATATAAAAATAATATTGTTTCTCAAAAATAATAGTTTTTCAAAAATAATAGTTTTTCTAAAAAAATAATATTACTTTTCAAAATTAATTTTTTTCTTAAAAACTCACTTTTTCAAAAAAAATGAAATTTTCAGTAATGATTATAATGTTTTCTGTTGAGAGTTGTTTCTTTATGTTGTTTAGTCCCACACTAGTTAGGGATAAGGCTCTTTGTATTTGTGATATTTTAAATAACATCTAAGAGAGGGAACTAATATATTCTCTCTGATTACTTCTTTCAACATGGTATCAAAGCCACAATAACCCTAGCCGTCATTCCTTTGGAGATTATTTCCTTCGTGAAATAATCCCCTAACCCTAGCCGTCATTTTTTTGGTGATTATTTCCTTCGTGAAATAATCCCTTAACCCTAGCTGTCATTCCTCACAAAACTCCAGATCCAGAATCCTAGAGCTCGAAAGATCTAAGTGTAGATCTAAGGATCAGATCTACACTTGACCCATCTGGATCAAACCTTGCTTTGATCTTGAGAAGAGTGGTGATTTCGCCTGGTTGATTTCGCTCACTTTGGTGATTATTTCCTTCGTGAAATAATCCCCTTGATCGTGTAGCCCCCTTTCGTGTTGAGGAGATGAGATGGGGGGGAAGGTGTATGATGAGAAGAGTGTGATGTTTGGTGACGAGGAAAGTTGAAGGCTGGGTGTGGGATCTAGATTTGTGGAATCGGTGTGAGGGAACTAAATACAAATTAGATCGATGGAGATGGGCACAAACTCGATGGCGGAACTCATCAAGAAGTTGAAACCGGAGGATGTTTTAATTTTGATGCAGTTCATGAGGATGATAGTGGGAGAGGGCTCGACAAAGCCACCGCCCAAGAAGGTAGAGCTTTCACCTATCGACGTGAAGCTCGAAGAGCCAGCGGCATATCTGAGCTAGTCGCGCCGGGTAAGATATATCATTATAGAGAGGAACCTGGAGGGATATCTAACGGGGAAGAAGACCGAGCCGGCTGAGGGCTCCGCAGGAAGAGATGACTGTAAGTTCACTCATATATTGGTGTATATCTGACTTCTCAATTCTGTAGTCCAGCCAATTGCAGCCACGGTAGATGGCCTTGGAAAGGTGCAGGATGTCTGGGAGAAGCTGAGGAGGACCTATGATGGGGTGGGGAATAACCTGAGGGTATTCTAGATTGAAAAGGTGATCAGCGCTACAGTTCAAGGAGAGAGAACTGTACATGAGTATGCCACAGAGCTGGAGTGCTTGTAGTTAGATCACGATCACTTCTCGCCCCTAGCAAGCTGCAAGGACCCATAGTGCAAGGAGCACGAGGTCTCTAAACAGAAGAGGACCATGCTATTCCTCCGAGGCTTGGCTCCATCATTTGAGCAGAGGACGGCGATGCTACTAGCCCAGACGAAGATTCTATCTCTGGAGGAGGCAGTCTCGACTATGATACAGGAGGAGAGCCGTATCAGGCTACAGGCTAGGATAGGTAGACTTTCAGGGAAAAAATCAGCACTGGTGGTCTCAAATCTAGGTAGCACTGGATTTAGAAGGGAGACTAGACAGTACTTCAACTGCGGAGAGGTAAGACATCTGAGACAGATGTGCTCTACGCCACCCAAGGAGAGTGACTGGGGTGGACGTGGACAGGCCGAAGGTCGTGGTCGTGGAGATCGGCGAGGTGAAAGAGGAGGCCATTGGATAAATCTGTCGGTGGCAGAGGGGGAGGAAGAAGCTGAGATGACTTTTACTGAGGAGGATCGAGCTTTCTTGATAGTACTGAAAAAGAAACAGAGAGCAATAGGCGACGTGTCCGATGGTGCATTTTCTACTTTCTTTGGAGAAGACTATGCCAGTTACGCTCTTCTCGCCCACCCAAACAAAGGTATAGAAGACACACATGCCCTTGCATCCATGGCTGTTACTAGATCTACAGACTGAATAATAGATTCTGGAACATCCAGACATGTAACTGGCAATGCCAGTGAGTTCTCGTCTTAAACTCACCTGGTAGAGCCAGAGAGTATCCAAATTGCGATGGTACAGCATAAGATGTGGTCGGTAAGGGCACTGTTAATTGTACATGTTCTATAACACTATCTAATATTTTGCATGCTCTTTCATTTCCTGTTAGCCTGTTATCCATTAGTGCCAGTATCTTTTAACTGAAATGTGTTGTTTCTTTCGATATTTCTAAGTTAATCTTTCAAGAGAAGGGGACAAGACGAAGACTTAGGATTGGCACATGGCGTAGCGGGCTGTGGTATCTGGACCGAGAAAGGATGGACTCAGCGCTGACATCTATGGTTAAGAGGACATGAGCAGGAGGAACTGAGGTATGCGCAGAGGATGAGTTGATGCTACATCATCAACGAATGGGACACCATTCATTTAGTATTCTGGGTAAAATGTATCCAACCTTATTTTAAAAAGTAAATCAACAGAAGATTCAGTGTAATGCTTGTGAGTTTGGGAAGCTTACTAGAAGCTCTCATGTTAGTTCGGGTAATAGGAGTTCCTGTAGTTTTGAGGTGATACATTCTGACGTATGGGGACCTTATCCAATAAATTCTATAAATAGATGTAAGTATTTTGTTACATTTATTGATTATTTTTCTAGAGTCACTTGTGTACCTGATGAAAAATAAGAATGATGTAGTTTATTATTTCAAAGACTTTTATAGGCACATCCAGACTCAGTATGGTATAATGGTAAAGGTGTTGAGGTCAGATAATGGGACAGAGTATACCAGCAGAATATTTAGAGAGTATCTGTCAGCTCAAGGGATACAACACCAGACTACATGCACATACACCCCAACTCAGAATGAGGTAGCAGAGAGGAATAATAGATATCTCTTAGAAGTTACTAGGAATATGATGATGGCAATGAATGTCCCAAAGACATTGTGGGGACAAGCAGTTTTAACGGCTGCTCACTTAATCAATAGAATATCTTCGAGTGCATTGAAATAGAAGTCTTCGCGTGAGACACTGAAGAGAGACAATGGGGGGACTCTACCATTAAAGGTGTTTGGCTGTGTGTACTTTGTGAAGGACAACAGACTATTTGTTGAGAAACTGAACCCCAGGGCTGTGAAATGTATGTTTGTGGGATACTATGGCACACAGAAATGGTATGTCTGTTAGAGCCCAGTGAAAAAAATGCTGTTTGTCAACATGAATGTGTGGTTTCGAGAGCTCGAGATATATTACACATTGGGGGTAACTTCATCTTTTGGAGACTCGCCTGATACTGGAGGTATGAGAAAGAGGGGGAATGGTGAGAGCTCAAGGAGGTCAATCCCAATTTCGATTCCTTACTCAGAGGAGCAGGAGGATGAAGACGAAGGGGAGGAGACAAGGGGTGCTAGACCTACAGCTCAGGGAAGTTGCCTACAGCTCCGGGGGAGTTGTGTACATACAGAAGGAGGGGGAAGTAGTCAGAGGTGCTTACAGTGTCAGAGGTACCCACAGTGCCAGAGGTGCCTAAAGTGTCTGTGCCCAGTTCCTCGTCCTGCTCTGCTCCAACTCTTGAAACAGCTACATCATCCTCCACTTCAGGTGATATCATTCCTTCTACTCCTACCCCTCTGCCCATATCAGTGTCTGTAAGGAGGACTACTCGCAGTAATGTGGGTAATCCTCCTGACAGATATGGATGGAATCTTGCTCAATTTGTTTCCTATTCTAATATATCCCCTTCACATGGAGCATTCATTGCATCATTAGATTCTGTTACCATACCTAACAACTGGCAGGCTGCTAAGAAGGACCCAAAATAGAAGGCAGCCATGCACGAGGAGCTGGAGGATCTCGAGAAGAACCACACATGGGAGTTGGTAACAGTGCCAGCAGAAAAAAGAGCAGTGAAATGCAAATGGGTGTTTACTGTGAAGCAAAATTCAGAATGGCAAGTTAAACGCTACAAGGTATGACTAGTGGCAAAAGGGTACAGCCAGACATACGGTATTGACTACGATGAGACTTTTACACCAGTGGCGAAGATGAGTACTGTTCGGACACTGATCTCTCTAGCAGCAAATGGTGGATGAAAAAAAATATGTTTCTTCATGGGGATCTAGTAGAGGAGGTGTATATAGAAATACCACCAGGATTTAGCACAAAAAAGACAGTGGGTAAGGTCTACAGGCTAAA
>JBAKGM010000200.1:17966795-17979522 GCA_037177215.1 Asparagus racemosus
AAAATTCTCCTTTTGCTTGGCCATAGCCTCTTCAAGCATCTTAGCCACCTGTTCTGCACTGATCATGAGTGCCTCATGGGGTTGTCCCTCACCAGAAACCGTGTTATTGGAAGCAATTGTAGAGCTAGCATCTGACACTTCGTCATCCGAGGGTAACCCCCTCTACACTTTGCCATAGTTGGGTCGTCTGATAGTCCCAGTCCGTAACTGAGTTATTCATTGGGATACCCCAGGAATGGCACGTGTCGACATCCCTTTGCTAGTCATGTTGATGGTGACTCTCGGCAATTCATCACGAGACACCGATCTTCTTCTGCGAAAGCGTCTTGACCTGGGCTTTGGCATTTCGGTGCCAAGCCTATCAAAGACTGACACCTTCTTGGGAGCTATCTTGGTGCAGTTGTATTCTGACAAAAACCGCCCTGATCAGCTTGGAACACAGACAATGTGTGTTCAACTCTGGAGAACTCCTTTTTCGAGATTACTCACACCCCCAACATGATAGTACAACTCGTCGGCATGAATGCTAGATCAGCCCATCGTGTGTTGGTACGACTTCTCAGGTGTAACGTCATCGTCATCAGACAAAAATGTTTCCTTCTGAGGGTGAACTGCGTCATCAAATCTTTCAAAAGTGACTCGTCTCAATGTTCGCCCTTACGGGTGTTAAGTTTTGACGGACTCTTGAACTTCAATTCGTAGCCCGGTGTGAGCAGCTTCAGGAATCTTCCTGTCATGGTGAATGTGACCCCCAATCCTGCGAGTTGTCCAGGACCTCTTCAATGGGCCCAAATGCTCCTTGATCAGAATTTTATCTCGATCATCGTGCAACAGGCCGAGGCACTCTAATACCGTCTTCTTACTTCGCGGTGAGCCTGCCGGATCAACCGAGCGGGAACAGAGTTAGACGGAGACTTGATTGTTGTAATCACTGGAGGTGGAGATGTCCAAATCGTTGCTCTGAATTTTAGCCTCCAAACTTGGCGCATCTTTGGTGGCTTCTTGGCCAGTTCTTCCTTCTTCAGCATTCAGGCCTCTTCAAATAGGGCCCGTGTGTGCGCAAGTAGTGCGTTGCGCTTTCGGAAGTGCTCCTCGAGCATTGAACGGTTTCGTCTAACACGAACCCATATTGATGGCTTGGAGGAGCTGCCAACCACATGTTGTTGAGGCCTTTGACCTCTTCTGAACTTGAGATCCGTCTCATAGCAGATTTCGTCAACCGATTCTAGGGCCTTGGCGAATTGGCATGCCAGGCGTTGGCGTCGCCTTTAGCGGGCTGTCTTTGAGAGAGGCGGCATGCCATTGGCGGTCATCTCCTACACAGAGGAGTTCAGATCTACCATTTTGGCAGCAGCGAGGTTGGGATCCTCGCCTTGAGATTCTAGATCTGAAGACCAACGGACCTTCCTTGCAGCAGGAATCATCCTGGATCCCCTGGGGGAGGATGATCTAGATGAGGATGATAGATACTCCTCGAACTTTTGTTGGTCGAACTCGTATTTGACCTCCTCTTCGATCGGGATCGCTATCCGCGGTTGCGAGATGAGAATCTCATCAGCGAGATCATTGGCTCCAATTGTGGTCGGTAGCTTGTTCACGGGAAAAGCCAGGTTGATCTTCATTGATGATGAACTCATTATAGCTTTATGCGTTTACAAATGAATTCAAAAAAAGCTCGTCATTTTATAAGACTCGATTACAATGAAAATTAAAATAAAGAAAAATCACAACTCTTCCTTGTAGAATCCTTTTTATCAGGCTCTTGCTTGTGTGGGATCTTTGCCGGTGTCGGGGTTTACCCTTGGACCGCCGCGTGATATGATCCTGGTGTCATATCTAAGATCTACACTATAGGCGTTAAAAATTGCCTATCAGTGCCCGAATGTGACTCGTGACGATGGATTGGCAATTGACGACCCATCCGACGATGCGACAAAGAACTGTTGATGACGTAACCACACCGCAAAATGCATAAAGTGAGTCGACGAACGCATGAAGCGAGTCAATGAGGCATGCAAGTCTGTGAAGCGATGAATCATGGGATAAATCTAACGACAAAGCTTCAGATCAGCGAGTTTTGACAAAACGAATAAACTAGATTTAAACGTCGACAAGACGGGATCAACCGGATTTAAACATCGACAAGACGGGATCAACCAGACTCGAACGACGACAGAATTGAGTCAACCGAATTCTAGAATTGATGAAATAGTCAACTGGGCTTGGGAATTGAGGCAACCAGATAAACTGGGTTCAACAATCGCTGGAACAGGGTTGCGAGTAAGGCCGAAAGCTGAGAAGACTTAGCCAAGACCGAGAAAGTCTCGACCAAGGCCAAGATAGCTCAGCCTTGGCTAAGGTGACTCAGCCTTGGCCGAGTCTGCCTCGACCAAGGCTGAGATAGCTTGGCCTTGGCCGAGGTGATCAACCAAGGCCAAGCCATTTCCCCCATAACTGCACCAAACCCCCCTCTCTCTCTCATTTGCCTATAAATAGCCTGGGGGGGTCCTTAGTTTAGGGGTTGGAATTTTTCTACTTCTAGGCGAGATCCGTGAGAGCTTTTGCACAGATCCAATCGTCTACAAAGGAGATAAGTCAGATCTAGATCCCATGCGAGTGAAGAACGTATTCCACTTCAGATCCACGTAGCAAGGAGGAGATCCAAAGCAGATCCAGGCCAGATCAACATTGATCTAGGTCAGATCTACGATCTTACCCTCTAGATTAAGCTTCGTCTTAATCTCAGGGTTCGTGCGTAACTTCACTTTGTCGATTTCACCCACTCCGGCGATCATCTCCTTCGTGAGTTGATTCCCGTCGGCGGTTATTTCCCTCGCGAAATAATCACTGCGGATCTGTAGATCTAGTACCTTGATCTGATCACGCGGTGGTCCACGAATGAAAAAAAGAGTCCTCGACACAGGCAAAGATCCCACACATGCGAGGACCCAAAAAACAGATCCCGCGTTTGTTCAACAAGGGTTAAAAAGTTGTAATCTTTGTTGATTTTTCATTGTAAGCCTAAAAAAGGTGATATTGTTATTTGAATTTTGTTGTAAAAGTAAAAAGGTGTAACGGATTCACAAGTAATGAAAATCAAGCTAACTTTCCCCGCGAACAAGCTGGCGACTACAGTGGGAGCCAACAGCCTCAGATCTGAGGTCGTCGTGTCGCAGCCGCAGATCCAGATCCTGGTTGAGGAGGAGGTCGAATACGAGTTTGACCAATAGAAGTTCGACGGCTCCTCCTCATCCAGATCTGCCTCTCCCCACAAATCTAGAAGGGTCTCTGCTGTAAGGAAGATCTGGTGGGCCTCAGATGTTGAGTCCTAGGAGGATGATTCCAACCCCGCTACCACCAAAGTTACAGGAAGCAGTAAAATCCCCTCGGCGCCTGTAGCCCAAGTTCCCTAAGTGCCGGAGACAACCGCCGATGAAGTGCCTGCACTCTCCAAGAGAGCTCAGCAGCGACGACGCCAATGCACGACATGTCAGTTTGCTAAGGCGATGCAATCAGCAGATGGGATCCGCTACGAGGTAGATCTAAGATCTAGATTGAGTCAGAGGCTTCAGCCTCACATGGTTAGCAGCCCCGCCAAGCCGTCGACAAGTGAATGGGTCCGAGTCAAGCGGAACTGTTCAACGCTTTAGGAGCGCATCCACAAGGGCCGCGCATTCCTTGCGCAGGCATGGGCTTTGGTGCGAGAATCCCTGAAATTGAAGAAGCAGGAGGTGGCCACGAAGCTGCCGACAATCCACCAAATCTGTAGGCCAAAAACTAATGCTCCAACTACAGTCACCATGGCCCCAATGCCAAAGGCCGCCAGTGCCTCAACTCTAACTCTAGTGGCCCCAGCGCAGAAGCCAAAGTCCGCCGGCACTACAACTAAAGTTCCCCAGGCATCGAAGCCACCTCCAGCATCCACTAGCAAGCCAACAAACACGGAGCACCTCAGCCCATTACAAAATGATCGAGGCAAAATTCTGATCAAAGAACGGTTGGGTCCGTTGAGGAAATCATGGGTCACTCCTAATGCAGGAGGTCACACCCACCTCAACAAGGACCAGAGGGCCCCTGCAGCTGGACACACTAGACTGCGAATTAAAGTGCAAGAGTCCGTTAATACTTCACGCCCCCACAAGCGAACATCGAGGCGAGTCACTTTTGGCAGCTTTGATAAAGCAGTCCATCCTCAGAAGGAAATGTTTTCATTCAATGATTACAACGTCATACCTAAGAAGTCATGCCAACACACGATGGGTTACTCCGACATTCATGCCGACGAGTTGTACTATTATGCTGGAGGTACAAGCAGATTCTATAAGAGGAGTTTACCCGAGAAGCCTATGCAATGCCTCTGTTCTAAGTTGATCAAGGCGGTGCTATCGGAGTGTAGCTACAACAAAGCAACTCTAGAAATGGTGTCGGTCTTCGATAGACTTGGTGTAGGAATGTCGAAGCCCAAGTCAAAATGCTTCCGCAGAAGAAGCGACGAACTGCCGAGAATCACCAACAATATGACAGGCAGAGGGACGTCAACTGGTGCTGGTCCCCGACCATCAGACTGGATAACTCAGTTGCACACCGGCACAATTCGACGTTCCAATTATGACAAGATCATGAAAGGATCGCCGTCAGATGACAAAGTGTCGGATGCTGGCTCTGCAATGGCTTCTGACAACACAGTTTCGAGCGAGGGACAACGTCGTTAGGTCCTAATGATCAGTGCTGAACAAGTGTCCAAAATGCTCGAAGAAGCAATCGACAAACAGAAAGAGAACTTCAAGTTCGAAATAGATATGGCTGTGCAGTAGATGTGAGAAATGCATGAGCCACAACAACGGACATCGCAACAGTCGTCGCCCCAATGGTAGCAGAGGCCACAGCAGTAGAAGCCCCCTGGCTCTAGATTCCCCAAACTATACTCCTTCAAGGTTGATGAGGTTCCCGGGGTCTTCAAATACCTCCTAGAGAACAACAAAATCTAACTCTCACTGATCGTGAATAAGGAGGAGGCCAACAAGGTCATAGATTCAAAGTACTACGCCTACCAGGGCGGTGCACCACCCGATAGAGGCGTGCTACCATCTCAAGGATAAAATCTAAGCCTTGATCGATGTGAAGGTTATTACCCCGAAGCCGTCAAAGGAGAAGAAAGTGACGGCGAACGCCGTATCTATTAACTTTAGATCGGTGCCATTGACTTGGTTTCAACCAGAGCCCGTCATAAAAGTAGGGGTGAAAACAGTGAACGATAATCCTCACGGGCAACGTAAAGAGGGTCTTGTACCGCACACCACCTCAAACAGAGAAGTTCTGTGGGTCCATCCTGACCTGCTAGAAGATGATCAGTAGGCGGCCTCTTCATCATCCAAAAAGAAGTCGAAGAGAAAGGGGAAATTATGCCACGCCACTTTAGCAATCTTGGAAGAGGACGATGAATGGATGGTGACATTCCAACTCTCCGAAGAACAACCTGAAGTCCTCGCCACTAGGAGCGGGCATGAGTACAGATACAAGTATCCTGAAGTTCCTAACCCGAACGCGAAGACATTGATGGAGCTAGGAGTGCCAATAACTCCCCTTACACGGGCCGAAAAGGTGCAGCAATAGGTGGCTACCAAGCGAGATGCGGCTAAGTTGAAGGAGAAGTAACCTCAGGAGGTTCAGCTCCTGAAGTAGTCTTGATTTAATCACCCGATTGGAAGAGACAAATCGGGAAGCTCGGACTCCCCGTATCTCTTTAATGTGATGGCTCAACTAGCAAAAATCCTAACAAGGATCACCCTTTACGAGCTTCTCCGACTATCCAAGGAGACCCGGGAAGCCTTACAAGAGGTCCTGGCAGACTTTGAGATCTTCCTCACTAGATCAAGCCAGCTCCTGAAGAGCCAGAATCGTCAATGGCCAAACAGTGCAACCTCACGGCCGAATGCCTTCCCTGCATTATCTTTACTAAGGAGGACATGCAAACGAAGAACTCGTAGTATGATAGGCTGCTATATTTCACCGAGTACATTGGCTCTAGTGAAGTCACCAGATCCAAGTTGATCTGGGTTCCACTGTGAGCATCATGCCTTTGTGCCTCATGTATAGTCTCGGGATTCTTATCAGTAAGCTGGCATCAACAGGCACAGT
Source organism: Asparagus racemosus (assembly GCA_037177215.1). Lineage (NCBI taxonomy): Eukaryota > Viridiplantae > Streptophyta > Magnoliopsida > Asparagales > Asparagaceae > Asparagus > Asparagus racemosus. Next base: position 17,972,934 of record JBAKGM010000200.1, read on the forward strand.
GATCTACGGATTTAACACTAGCGGGTCTCGGCCGCTTGGTAAAATCTGAGTGAAGTGCTAAATGGAAGATCTGAAGTATGAAGTCACATGTTATGTGATTGACGCAGAGACTTCCTATAACTTATTATTGAGTCACCCTTGGATCCATAATAATGTTATAGTTCCCTCCACTCTTCATCAGTGTCTGAAATACGTAGACACGAATAATGAAGTCAAGATGGTGGTCGTGGACAAACAACCGTTTGAGGAGATGGAGAATTACTTCACTGATTCCCTCCTCTACAGTGATAAGTTCGATACTGAATTATCGGCCCAAGGCACGGATAGTGGTAGGGAAGTTGATACCGAAACCAGGCTTGATTACGATGGCTGTTTGTTTTAAATGACATTGTACCCGTTGTAATCAATCTTGATGATGAAGAATTGTTGGATGAAGGTTGTAATTGGTAACTTATCGACGAATTAATAAAAGATGATATAGAGTACTCGTTGCCTTTTGCCGATGTAATGACAGGATTATACAATGACCCTGAGTTGCACCTACCGACTCAATCATCCTGTATAACACTGAAGCTGTTCTAAGACTCCTTTGGAACAACACTCGTCATCTCGGGTAGAACAAGTAATGAAAAAGACTTGGTCTACGGAAAAAGAGATGCGATTCTGACACCGAATCACTTCTTAGGGGAGGACGTCGATGACAACGGGCCTGGACTTTATCTATTCATATATAGTCCAGAAACGTCGAATCTCATGAAGAAGTGGGGGTATGACTTTGTGCAAGGGGGAGGTCTTTGTTTCAGACAAGGTCCTCAACTTCTGCCCAGAGCTGCGCATGTCCCGAAAGGGAAACCTGACAATTATTACGTATTCAGGAGAGGACTGGGATATGTATCCTTCTCGGAACATGAATGCTCTTAGTTGATAGACAACCGATCGCCCGAGGCAGAAGATGGATATTCATCTGACTCATCTCCTTGGGATTTTGATGTCAGCCTCAGCAAAGCCTTCAAGGCTCTGATGTCAAATATGACTACAGCTAATGCCGCCACAATGGAGGGCGATGAGGAGATGCCAACATGGGAAGACCCATGAATTCATCTCCTCAACATGCAATATGGGGACCGATTTGAGCAGAGAGAACCCCACCCACTGAAGACATAGTCGTTCAGGTCAATATGGGCGACGAAGCTAATCCAAAACCAATATTCACGAGCGGTAGCCTTCTCCCAGACGAAAAGGAACAATTGATCACTCTTGTTAGGGAATATATTGATGTGTTCACTTCGAACTAAGAAGATATACTAGGGTTCGACCCAAATGTGGCAACCCATGACCTCAATTTCAAGATGGATGCCAAACGTGTCAAGCAATAGCAAATACGATTTCGTCTGCAGATTATGGAGGCAATTGTCGCAGAAGTAAAAAGACTCATTGAGTCGGGTTTCATCACAGAAATACAGCATCCGGATTGGGTGGTAAATATTATCCCGGTTTTAAAGAAGAATGGGACAATCAGGATCTGCGTCGACTACAGAGACCTGAACACCGCATGCCCTAAGGATGACTTTCCTCTCCCGATCACCGATGTCATCATCAACAACACGTGTGGATTTGAAAGAATGTTCTTTATGGATGGCTTTTCGGGTTATAATCAAATCAAGATGCAACCGAATGATACGAAACACACGGCGTTCAGAACTCCCTCATCAGCTTCTGCTACACAGTCATGCCGTTCGGTCCAAAGAACGCAGGCGCTACGTACCAGTGAGTGATGACCAAAATTTTCCTGGAACACCTCTGGAAAACGGTCGAATGCTACATTGATGATTTGGTCGTGAAGAGCTACAGCAAAAATGATCAATCAAAGACCTGAGGATAGTGTTCGAGCTCATGCGAGCTCATCAGTTGAAGATGAACCCTGCCAAGTCCTTTCTCGGGATGTCCAGTGGCAAGTTCCTCAGATTTGTCATCACCAATAAGGGTATCCACGTTGAACCTGATAAAGTGAAGGCGATACAAGAACTGCAAACTCTAAGAAATCTAAGAGAACTCAGGGGACTACAAGGGCAATTGGTGTATATTTGGTGATTCATCTCGAGCCTATCTGGGAAGTGCCAGCCATTCTCCAAACTGAACAAGAAAGGCGTGCCATTTGTTTAGGATGACGCTTGTCAGAAGACATTCGAGGATATCAAAGCATATCTAGCAAGCCTCCTGTTCTCGTTGCACTACAGTCGGATAAACCGTTCCTGATTTACACCAAGGTGACAGACCATTCATTAAGCGCTTTACTTGCACATGACGATGACGGCGGTCACGAACAGGCAGTGTATTACCTGAGCTGAAGTTTAGTCGGTGCTGAGTCTCATTATCCGATGATCGAGAAGTAGTGCATTACATTAGTGTTCGCAATTCAGAAGATGCGACACTACTTGGTCAGACAAACAATTTATGTTATCTCTAATGTAAATCCAGTCTGGATATTCATGACACAACCGGCCTCTATGAGTTGGCATTTGGCGAAATGGGCCTTGCTCTTGTCTCAATACGACTTGCACTTCAAGCAACAGAAGTCGGTCAAGGCACAGGCGATTTGCGATCTCCTGGCAGCTAACCCAATGATGGATATAGCTGAACTATATGACGACTTGCCAGATGAAGCCCACAAGTCAACACTACATCGCATCAACAAATATGGCAATTGTATTTTGACGGAGCGTCTTGAGCAACTAATGTCGCGAGCACCCCTGGATGTTCTAAGATTTCTGCCAGAGTCAGAGTTGTCTTAGTTTCATCAGGGAAACATGTGATACCTCGGGCTTATTCACTAACTGAGCCGTGCTCCAATAATGTGGCCGAATACAACGCGTTGCTTATTGGACTTAGTTTCGCCAAAGAGCTGGGGGTTGAATATCTCGAAGCCTACGGTGATTCACAATTAATAGTCAAACAGATCCGTGGAAACTATGAAGTCAGGAACCTGGATCTAATTCCATACCACTAAGCAGCTATTGAGATGGCAGACTCGTTTGAAGAATTTTTCATCGAGTATATTCCGCGCCTCCAAAACACATACATAGATGCATTAGCGGCATTGGCGGTATCATTAGCACAACCTCTCGAGACTGAACAGTTAGTCATAGTCAGAATTCATCAACTATTCATGCCGATATATGATGAGGCAGAGGAAGACAAGGGGGTGGTTACCAAAGAGGTATACGCAACTCAAACTAAATTCAAACCCCGAGATTGGCATTTTCCCATAATCGACTATGTCCTACATAGCATTTTGCTAGAGGACGCAAAGGGGAGAGAATCTATCTGATGAAGAGCCCTAAGGTTCTTCTATGATGCAGAGACCTGGATGTTATATCGTCGTGGGTATGATGGCTTACTGCTCCGGTGCCTTTCAAACAAAGAGGCGGAAGAGGTCCTTTGGGAAGCACATGGAGGCAAATGTGGCGCACACCAGCCTGGTCCCAAACTCTACGATCGTATCAGGAGAATGGGATACTTCTGGCCAACGATGGTCAATGACGCAATCGAGTACACTCGAAAGTGCCACGCATGTCAAATTCACGTGAACTACATGCATCAACCTCCAGAGTAATTGCATCCTTTGGCTATATCCTGGCCGTTCGAGATATCGGGAATGGATATTGTAGGTCCTATTTTTTCTCTGTCGGTCAAAGATGATGGGTTCATTCTCGTCATCACTGACTACTTCTCCAAGAGGGCCGAAGCAATCCCACTTAAAGAGGTGAAGATGAAAAACGTCGTTAGGTTCATTAAACATCACGTCATTTATCGATATGGGGCGCCACGATGAATCGTACAAGACAATGGTCCTCAATTCATCAGCAATGCTTTCATTAGGTTTTACAAAAAATTCAAGATCCAAGACGTCTCGTCGACGGCCTATAATCCCGCTGCAAATGAATTGATAGAGGCGTTCAACAAGATGATTATCAAGATCTTATCAAAGCTTGTGAAGACTAATAAGCAAGATTGGGATGATAAACTCGGAGAAGCACTCTGGGCGTATCGCACCACTATACGCACGTCGACCGGAGTGACACCTTATTCTCTGGTCTACGGATGCGAAGCAGATCTTCCACTGGAGGCCTAAATTCCATCACTTTGCATTGCCCTCGTAATAGAGATGACGACGGAGGAACACCATCAGAAATGTCTCGAAGAGCTCGAGATGTTGGATGAAAAGCACCTGGAAGCTCAACAACGTATTGAGTTCTACCAAGCCAGAATGCCGAGAGCTTTCAACAAGAAAGTACGACAAAGGAGTTTTAAGAAAGGAGATCTGGTCCTCGCTGCTCGATGACCGATAATCCCCGACTCTAAAAAGAAAGGTTAATTCTAACCCAAGTGGGAAGGACCATTCGTAATAGAGACAATCTATTTGAACGGTGCTTATCGTCTAATTACCCAGAATGGCGACAGGCAATTAATGGCAATAAATGGAAAGTTGCTAAAGAAATACTATCCTTAGTACATTCAGAATAACCCGTTTTAACGGGAAGTTCCTCGTGGGATATTTCACCAATTTTCCTCGAGGATAACCCTGAATTTATCCTTCACCACAAATTTCCTCACCGATCAAACTCATTGATGGTGGGACCACGAAAATTTTTTGGTCCAAGCTATCAAAATGCTCTCTTGATTCTTTCGATGAACAAGAGGTCTACTCAAAATTTCTTTCACACCAAAAACAGGACAAAATTCCTACCTTTCCAGCATCTGGAGATAGGAGACAAGATCCTCCTTCCTTTCCACCAACAAGAGATAGGATACAAAACCTTCGTCTCTTGTTTCACCTTCACTGGAGACAGGACAAAAATCCTTCCTCTCCATCATCAGAGATAGGATACAAGACCCTCCTTCCTCTCCACAAGCAAGAGATAGGATACAAAACCTTCCTCTCTTGTTTCGAGCCAGATCAGGTAACGAGATGTAAAAGTTATCTGAATCTTTCCGATTCTCAGAGTGGAGATCCTACTCTTAGTTTCACTTCTCAAGATTCTCGAAGTGGAGATCCCACTTTTAGTTTCTTTTGCAATGGAGACAAGGCAAAAACTCTTCCTTTCCAGCACCCAGAGATAGGAGACAAGATCCACCTTCCTCTCTACTAGCAAAAGATAGGATACAAAACCTTCCTCTTTTGTTTCGAGCCATATCAGGTAATGAGATGTAAAAGTTATCTGAATCTTTCCGATTCTCAGCGTGGAGATCTCACTCTTAGTTTCACTTCTCAAGATTCTCGAAGTGGAGATCCCACTTTTAGTTTTTTTTGCACTAGAGACAGGGCAAAAACCCTTCCTTTCTAGCACCCAGAGATAGGAGACAAGATCCTCCTTCCTCTCCACTAGCAAGAGATAGGATACAAAACCTTCCTCTCTTGTTTCGAGTTCGTGAGCTTCCAGAGATAGGATAAAAATCCTTCCTGTCCACTGTAAGAGATAGGATACAAAACCTTCCTCCTTATTTCGTATTCGTCCCTCACCCGGAGATAGGAGACAAGATCCTCCTTCCTCTCCACAAGCAAGTGATTGGAGACAAGATCCTCCTTCCCTTGTTTCGAGCTCATCTTCATTCGGAGACAGGACAAAATCCTTCCTCTCCATCATCGGGAAGTAGAACATAAAATTCTTCTCTTCCCACATCAATATTTTCTAATCCTTCAATCTAAGATTCATCTTGGAGAATTTGATCCCGAATCCTAAGCAGGGATAGGTTGACGCCACACACGTGTCGCCGGGTTAGTCTATTCCCGTGAAAAAGACAAAGTCTATGTATTCGATATCGTAGCATGAAGTCTAAGAGAGTCTCATTCTTTTAGCACAATGTTACGTGCGGAACGGATTTAAACAATCAGTATGCTAGCTCGATTCAAACGGTAATCGGTAAAGGCACATCAAATCCATTGAGGGCTGGGGGTTGGCCAAAAAATCCCAAAGTCAACGCCTAACACGCGTTGCCGGATAGTCTCTTGCCCGTAAAAGAGTATTAAGCCTATGCATTCAACATCATAACACGAAGTCTAAGTGAGTTTCATTCTTTTAGCACAACGTTACGCATGGAATAGATTTAAATAATCTGCACGCTAGTCCGATTTAAAAGTAATCGGTAAAGACTCATCAAATCTATTGATAGCTGAGAATTTGCCAAAAATCCTAGGAGTATTATGGTTAATTATTTCGAACGAAATAAAAGGATCATAATAAATCATAAAAAAGAGGGAAACATATTCAATTAATAAGAAGACAAAAATAGAAGTTATAGCTACTCAGACATTTGACTTATGACAGCAAATCTATTGTTTTAACTGGGACAACTCATGACTGAAAACTTGTGGAAGTTCCTCCTGTAACTCAGCCCTGAAAGACTCGTCACTGGTGTTCAGTGTCTTCACAGTTCCCTCCTCAATCTGGGCTAGCTTCTGCTGCAAAAGTTTAAACTTCTCGGACACGATAGCGAGAGTTTCTTCTTTATTAGCCCTTGTCAGCTCCAAGACACTCAGGTTCTCTTCCTCCGCCTGGAGCTCCTGCTTGAGCTGTACTATCTTGGCCTC
>JBAKGM010000200.1:17979622-17992202 GCA_037177215.1 Asparagus racemosus
CTTTTTCTGAGATCTTCAGTATGATCTGTCATATGAACAGCGATCTCATGCTCCATAAAAGAACTAGAAGACTGCGAGTCTACGATTGCTGAATGCTCATCATCAGGTCTTATCCCCTTGGCTAGTTTCTGATAATCGACGGGACGTAAGACTCCCTTTTGCGTTCTAGTGTGTCGGTAAATCCCTTCGAACTTGTCTGAGATTTCTGTAACACTCGGCGAGTGATTGGTGCTTGATTCATCAGAACTAGCTTATTCCCCTCTACTGGCCACGTTGATGGTGACTCCAGGGTACTCATATTCCAATGCTTCCTTCTTTTGGAAACACCATCGTTTATTAGGCATACCAACATACGTCAATCGTTTAAAGACAGACTGTCGTGGAGCATGCGCACAACATTGGCATTCTGAGAGGACTGCAAAAATAAGTCGCTCACATTGACAAGTAGGAGCGACTTGTTGCACCGGCCTTTCTCTTGGCATGACCCTTAGGTCAGAAACATGTAAAGAACCTCCTTTTGAATTCGAGGTTAGAACCGCCTGCCTCTGCAGGTGGCATTCAGATTGTGGAACGCAGATTTGAAGTCCGTGTTTTGCTCAAAAAACGCTTCCTTGAGGGTCGCGTTTTAGTTGTGGATCGCGGACTTGAGGTCTGCGTTTGGTTTTGGAAATGCTTCCCTGAGGGTCGAGTTTCAGTTGTGGAACGCAGAGTTGAGGTCCGCGTTTGGTTTTAGAAACACTTCCCTGAGGGTCGCGTTTCAGTTGTGGAACGCAGACTTGAGTTCCACGTTAGGTTTTGGAGACGCTCCCCTGAGGGTCGCGTTCCAGTTGTGGAACACAGACTTGAGGTCCGCGTTTGGTTTTGGAAACACGCCATTGAAGGTCGTGTTCAGATTGTGGAATGCGGATTTGAGATCCGTGTGTTATGTTTACAACGCGCCATTGAAGGCCACGTTCTACTTGGCCATCTTGAGCTTCGTGATTGGGCTCAAAAACGCGAGGCTCACGTTTCGGCTCACAAACGCGAACTTGGCTTGCTCAGAATTGTGCTCGTCGCAGCGATCTCCTCCTCTGTTGGGCGGCATTCTTCTTAGCTTGTTTTAAGGCTTTGATAGCAATGTCATCCTCCGTGACGACTACATTTGCTGCCTCGAAAGGCCTCTTACAACTCAAACCTTTTGATTTTGGCTTGGGCGTGGATTCTTTAACTCGATCAATGAGTTCCTTTGAGACAGAACCTTCTCCTTCGGAGGAGAGATGGTTCATGTAGTCTACCTTAAGGGAATCTCCCTTCGGTGAATTAGCCACACTTGAGGCCTTAGTTTCCTTTGAGACTTTCTGGATCTTACGCATAGCCTTGGGGCTAAGGGATCCAGAAGAGAGCAATGCCTCAAACTTAGCTTGATCAAACTCCACGGTCAGAGTTTCAGCGGTCGTTCTAATGAGTTGGACGTCGGATTGCCCCACCACCTCTTCTTCAGTGAAAAAAGTTGTCCCCAGCAGAGTCGCCATCTTTTGTTTGTCGAGAAAATTGAAGAGAAAATAAGAGAAAAATGAAATGTATTAATTCTTTTAATGAAGAAAGGGTTACAATCACTCTCTCCTCACGAACTGGCTCTTATTGGAAATCCCGATTTACAAAAGAAGGAAAGACCGACGGAGATCTTTCCTTTTGTCTAATCTGAGGTCTTCACGGCAGCGATGGGAGCTTGAATCTTATATCCCGTGGACGATCCGATCTTCTTGAATCGTAGGAACGTAGATAAACTCGCCAAGCAAGTTTAACCAAGAAGCCGAAGTTGAAAGTCAAGAGTTCTTAGCTCAAAATCCAAGAATCCTCCCCCTTCCTTCCTTCCTTTTTTTGTGTTCCCAGATATTTATGGGGGATTAAGGGGTGTAACTGACCCCTCTAATATTTTCTGACATCGTGCAAAGTGGTTTTGAAACCGTTTACAACGTGTTTGAACGAATCAACACGAGATCCGCGTTCATACGAGGTCCGCGTTCTGAACTTGGTGAGCTCTGCGTCTTAAACTTGGAAACCGGGCATGACCCTTGCGTTTTGTATTGGAACGCAGGGGGGATCCTCCGCGTTTTTAGAGTAGAAATGCGGTCATGACCCTTGCGTTTTGTATTGGAACGCAGGGGTGCACCCCGCGTTTTGTATTGAGACGCGGGGATGAGCCCCGCGTTTTGTATTGAGACGCGGGATGAGCCCCGCGTTTTGCTTTGAAGAGATCAATACTTGTGATCTCTTTGCACAAGGATTGTCAACTTATAGTCCTTGTACTCTGGAGACGTTAGATTCTGATTCTTCTTTGTTGTCGTGAAAGTCGTCAACTTGTAACCTTCCTCAATAATGTTTCATGATATGGGCTGTCTTCAGTAATTTTTAGATAGCATAAGGGATAATCAACATATATGTATCATTATGCATTATAATCTCGTGCTAATATTCATCTAGACTAAAGGATTGTATTTAAGATTAGTAATACTTAATAAAAAATATGATCTTCGATCATATTTATAAAGGTCGATCACTCTAAACCCCCAAGAACTTTCAGCATTTTGCATTAAACCCCCAATAACTTTTCAAAATCACATTAAACCCCCAAGAACTTTCAGTGTTTTGCAGAACCCTCAACGACTTTCAAAATCGCACTAAACCCCAAATAACTTTTGCAGAAAAGTCCCCCAAATTTAAGAATGCTATATTTAACGTGGCACGTGCAACTTACATGACTTTAAAAGATCAAAATACCCTTAAATTATTAAACATCCCATTTATTGATCTTTTTATATTTTCAAGCCTAAAAACAAAAAACTCTCGGTCATGCGTCCTCCTCTTGCTAGCGCCCAAGTTGGGGTTCCAACCCCTAATTGGTTTTTATTATTTTGCCAAAATTATCCTCCAAATGCCTTTTTATGTTGCTTTTGGTTCTAATTCATGGGGGTTATATGCAAAATATGGAAACTTATTGGGGGTTTTCTGCAATTTCAAAAGTTATTGGGGGTTAGTGTGATTTTGAAAGTTATTGGGGGTTTACTACAAAATGTTAAAATTCTTGGGGGATTAGTGTGATTTTTAATTTTTTTGGGGTTGGAGGGAGGGGGAGGGGTTGTTATTGCAAAACGCTGAAAGTTCTTGGGGTTGTGGTGTAATTTACCCTATATATAATGTGCTCCATATTCATTATAATTTTTTTTAGTTGAAATGAGGTTGACATGGAGCATGACTTGAAATCAAGACAAAGCTTCAATGGGGGTAACCTGACTTCTGGTTGCAATTTGTAGATATGTAAGAGAAAAAGATTGTAGACGAGACGAGACAAACTAGATCTTGAAGGAATAATTATAACATTTTCTAACACCTGTTGGCTCGCAAACATTTTCTAAAGGTGTTCATAAGTGACGTCAATCTTACATTTTACAAAGCGATAAGTATATATCTATCATCTATTTTTAAAAAAAATGTTTTTGTAAGATACTGCATGTTCAGGAAAAGACAACTGCTTGATTGGTGCTCTATTCATCAGCCTCTATATATTACTAAATTGTTTTATTTATCCTGCTATAGAAAAATTATGTCATCACCATGGCAAGCACAAAAGATGCAAGCTTCAGATTCATCTGCAGCTCCTCAATCTCAAAATTCAGAATTCCCTGTTCCTTCTCCAGCTGCTGCTTCTCCGACATCAGCTACAGCTTCCTCGTCAACAGTCCCACCTGTTGAAGGGCCAGCATATGGCGCGACAACTCGAATTACGTCTACTCCGACTACTAATGCTGGTTCAACAGTGGCCGCAGTCCTTGTTGTCTCGTCGGCTAATATATGCTCTAACATTTGACAATCTGATCTCATGATAATTCCTCACCATCCTTTACAAAATCTGGTTGTTGTATCACTAAGAGCAACTGCCTTAGGGCTTGCCCAGTCAAATAGAACTGTGCAATATCTTGTTGTACACCGTCTAAACTATAGCTACGTACCCTTGAATTTCCTGTTTCTCATTTTGATGTCAGTTTAATACTCGGTAATACCGTTCAGTGCGCTCTAATGTAGGGATATCATGATTCTGATATCGCAAACACTGAGCACAAAGTGGAGTGTTTACCTAAAAAGTAAGTGTGCCCCAATTTATCCTGTACCCATGTCTGTCATACATATGTAGGACACACTCACTTGCCCAACGGGTGCCTCAATATTTTCGGACGCTTGGGAACCTTGTTGCTGAAAAACAAATAATTGCGAACCTGACTTCGTCGAACCATGATCCTTGAAAATGCAACAAGATGTTCGTTCAACATACCAGAATATGGCTGCTGAAGGATTAGGCATGGAGCAGATACTGATGTATCTATTTTATGTTTTTTTATAATTCAAAGAAGAAATCGAATCTTGATCCTTTGCGGTAAAGAATCGCCATCATATCTAACGCAAATGGAAATAAATATAATATAAATATCTAAAACATTGATATAGATCTGAACCCAGAATGATAATTTCAAAAAGAGTGAATTGCACGTAGTCCCCATGTAGTATCACACTTTTGAACTTATTACCTCTGTAGTTTGATTTTGGCAGATATACCCACAGGATTATTATTATTATTATTGACTCTCCTAATCTCGTATCTATTTGCACAATAATCTTCATATCCGTTTGCACAATTATCCTCATATCTGTTTTCACTCCTAGTCCTAAGTCGTGAACATATTTAGATTAAATAAATATGAAATAGGCCCCCAGACAAAGGCGAAGCACTTCAATTAGTCCATAATCTCATGTCTACTCTTCCCTGTGAACTTTACTCTGAATAACCAACAAACAACTGAAGCTTTTAAGTTGTTCTCAAATCATCAGAATGGTAATTTTTGTGTTTCCCAGCATTCTTTAAGTTGTTCATTTGTTTATACTGCATCTATTGTTTTAAGCTATGGATTATGGCTTCCCCTCTTAATTTAGAAGCTTATGATTTCTAAGTATTAGTAATTTAAAAAGGTTTTTTTGTTTGTAAATTATTGATCCATTTAATAATATCATTGTGTTGTGGACGTTGCTAGTTTCATCATCAGTTTAATGAGCACATTTTTAATTATGGTAAATTGCAGATAACCCCCTTCATCTATAGCTTTGGTAGCAAATAACCCCACTCAAGTTATTTGTTAGCACTTAGCCCCCACAATTCACGAGGTAGAGGGGTCTCGTAATTTTTCTTTATGAAAATGGGATTACAGGCTTGTTTTCTAACCAACGTTCATTGAGTTTATATTTTGATTCTATGTGTGGAATTAAGTCAGGACTGAAGCTATTTGGCACTAACTAGTCTTACCAATTAACGTGCAGCGCTGTGCACGTGCGTAACGTTCTTTGCTTGCTGAGGTTTAGTGACTGACTGATGATGAGAAGAATGTCCTTAATTCTTGGACGGAAGCCAAACGCCTTCTGAAGCCAGACCCTGGGTACTCTAAGATGCCTAGAAAAGAAAGGGAGCCTCTCTGGATCAGATACTCTGATGACATGATCAGGAAGCGGAAACCAGCAGCTGATCCCAAAGAGAAATCGGCAGATACAGGAGGCAAAGATGAATCGTCTGCTGATATCTCCAGAAAATCACCCAGGAGGTCCCATGGCCGGAGGTAACTAATACTGGAGAGAGCTCGTATTTCTTGGATTCGATCTGTGTTGGCTTCCCCTAGCACCATTTCCCCTTGAAAGATTAGCCGGTAGTTTCTCAGCATCACTGATTTGTTATTAAATCAACCAAATGAGGGATTATGGTGTAGATTGTAGCATACAAAAAGTGTATTTCATGGCCTTGTACTTCGTTGCTCTGGGTTTGCTGGCGATATCTTTAATTGCAGATGTTTTATGCTGCGTTCTTATTTTTAGTCAAGGATGCTGTTAGAATTTTGTTCTGCTTATGCTAAAACCTGACGGCTACTGAATTCTTCTGAGCTTTAGCAATTCATATTGACTACAGAATTGTGCCAAGTACCAGGCTTGGAGTTCTATTTACGAGCTACGTATACAAATCGGCTAAATTACCGTCGCAAGTGCTTAAACAAAAGAGAGAGGGAAATGGTTTTTGTTCAAGAGCATCTTTATGCGCAACGTACATAGGAATCACAGAGAGACGCCGTATAGGTTCTCGATGCATTGAGTCTTGGATTTTCTCATCTTGAGCCTCGTTATTTTTTCAACGAGAACTATAAGACCAGTTATGGAGATCAAGCCTATAGTTTTCCCCAACCGTATGCATACGTTTGAGCGATAATCCAACAAAGAAAGAAAGAAAGAAAAAGAAGGGAAACAGTTTTGTTCAGTAGCTTCATATGTAAAATACGCATAGGAATTACGATGACTCATGAGGCAAATATTTTCTCTACTAAAATTCTAAAGCATGTAAGCTTCCTAAATTTAATAACAAAAAAAAACAAGAAAAAAGGATAACAAAAAGCTAAACATCACTTAAACACCTTGTAGTTTCACTTACTTCGCACTTACACACCCTCACTTGTTTTTTATTTTTTTGGCTTTTTTTTTTTTGGGATATGAGGGAAACCTTGGCAAGTCACGGGGATCCCTAAACCAAAGCCCGAATTCAATATTCAACCATACCAAGTGAACCGGATACGTGGATCTCACCTTCCATTCTCACACTTCAAGTTAGACAGATGGGATCAAACTAGAGGCTTGAGAATGTTGACATGTAAATTAGTATCCCATATTATGGGGACATGAAAATTTTCTCTCAAAAGTTTCCATATGAAACTCACATGCTAATTAGTAACATTTAAGTATCATTTAGCCCCTAACAAAAAGTATCATTAAGGTGCTATGGCACAACAAAAAAAAAACCCATAAAACCCACATATGCTAGCGTTTCCACAAACTTTCACTATAAACCCTTCCCATTAAACCCTCACTCTTTCCATCTCTCTCCCCACTCAAACAAAAGCCCCAAAAGCCCTCCTCCGATGGCCGCCATCGCCGCCGCTCTCCGCCGAAACCCCCGCCGACTCCTCCTGCTCCCCCGCCCCCGACCCCTCTCCACCTCACCCAACCCGAACCCAACCCCAAACCCTAGCCCCAACCCTAAACCCCTCTCGGCCCTCCTCTCCGCCATCAAATCCGAGCCCGACCCCGATCGCATCGCCGACCTCCTCGAGTCCTCCTCGCACCTCCCCCGCTTCTACTCCGACCGCCCCCTCCACACCCTCGCGCTCCGCCGCCTCTCCCGCCTCCGCCGCCCCGACCTCATCCAGCGCGTCCTCCAGTCCCAGATCTCTGACCCCAAGTCCCCCAAATCCGAGGGCTTCTTCACCCGGATCCTCTTCCACTACGCCACCTCCGGCCTCCTCGACGACGCCGTCCGCCTCTTCCACCAGATCCCCAACCCCACCCAGCTCTCCTTCTGCGCCCTCCTCACCGCCCTCCTCAACCACAGGAAATACGACCTCGCCATCGAGAAGTTCGAAACTTTGCCCAAGTCCACCGGAATTGAGCCCGGCCTCGCGGCTTACAGCCTTTATCTTAAGGCCTTGTGCTTTAAAGGGGACACGGAAGCTGTCCGCAAGGTGCTCGATGAAATGGTCGAATCGAAAGGGTTGGCTCCTGACATCATTTGCTACAATGCGGTCTTGTATGGGTACATGAAGAGTGGGGATGGAGTTGGGTTCGCTGGGATTCTCGGGGAGATCGAGAAAAGAGGGTTGGAGCCCAATGTGTTCACTTATAACTGTAGGATCGCCATGTTTTGTGGCAAGTCTCAGAGTTTTAAGGGCGAGGAGATTTTGGATGTCATGGAATCAAAAGGGTTGGTGCCGAATTTGTGGGGCTTTAATGAGCTGATTGATGGGTTTTGCAAGGAGGGGGATCTGGAGTCGGCGGTTAGAGTGTTTAAGAGGATGAAGGTTATGAAGAGGGCAAATGGGAAAGAGGGGTTTTTGCCGAATTCGCAGTCTTACGTGTTGCTGATGAGGAGTCTGGTGGAGAGAGGAGAGTTTGGTTTGGGGCTGGACATTTGTAAGGAGTCGTTGGTTAGGAAGTTTGTGCCACCTTTTGAGATTGTGAAGGGATTGGTTGAGGGATTGGCGAAGAATGAAAAGGTTGAGGAGGCCAAGGGTATCATTGAGAAAATGAATTTGGCGGTTACAGGTGAGGCTGTGGATGCTTGGAAGGAGATCGAAAGCTCGCTTGCTTTGTAGGGGAGAACGGATGACATAATATATAAGTTCAAGTATCAGAGGTATGTAGTTCACTTGTTTTGTTCTTTTGAAGTAGTTTTCTGTTAATGGAATAAGCATAAGAGAATCTCAGTGGGAAATCTATTTGTCTTATGTCGATGGTGGATATGATTGATTTTATCATTTTCTGTTAGATTGAGGATTCATTTTCAGTGCTAGCCATTAAATTAGCTGGCGAGTTTGTGATTTATTGGATTCACTTGAACTCAATGGAATGTTTTGCTGAGACCAAGTGACTGTTAGCAATGTTGTCTTTGCTTTTAACGGTGAGATACAAAGCAAGCATCATACATGAGCAGACTTATTTTAGCTTTGAGTTTAGTTTGTATTTATTTTTTTAATAAAAACTGAGGGTATTTAGTTATTATTTTTTGTTTTAAAGCTTGTCTTTTTATTCATTTGCACAAGAGAAAATTATGGTAGATTACCAAATTTGTATTTTTATGAGGCTATCTTTATCAGGTTAGTGTTTATAAAAACTCCAACAGCAATAAAGTATTTAACCTGCAACATCAAGTTAATAAGACCCATTTCTTTGCCACCAGTGAAAAATTGCTTGCGAATTGTCACGTCAGGGTCATGTGATATTTAATTTGAACAACTTTAAAGCTGATGTGGCTATGACTAGTTTTGTATTTTTTTATTGATTGATATGTGATCTAAAAATAGGCATTTCAAAAACATAAAGATAAAATTGGAAATCTTGTTGATACTTAATTTATTTACTCTATCATGAGAACAGCATAGAAGACATATAATTGGATTAAAAAACCTGAAATAATAAGATGAAGACAGGAAAATAGTGGAAAGAGGACAGATTATGCCTAGTGCCATAAAAAATGGAATGGTAAATATAACGGAGAGAATGGTAGGTATAGGGGAAGAAAAAGCAGTTAAATGGAGAGGAGGACGGAACCAAGAGAAGAAGAGAAGGATGAGATAAGAAACAAGCAGAGGGAAGATAAATAAATGGTAGTTTTAGGAACGCAAGTAGTTGATATTGCAATTGATGAATTAATTTTGATTTTAAATCTTAGCTAAAGTTACTCATTCTAGTTAGATTTTCTTTAACTAAAAGTTTTCCTTGTTAAACTTGCTGGTGTTTGTGCTCAGGACTTGCAGTTGATAAACTTTGAAATGTCGTCCAATGTGCAATCTGGCTGTTAGCTCTAAGATTTTGAGTTAAGATGCTTGACCACATCAGCAAAGTTCTCAGAGAACTTTCCTACTTTGAAAGGTACTGACTACTGAGAGTGGATCCTAGAGAGTTTTAGGATCAATTTGGTGAAGAAATGAAAGATGTGTTACCATATAATATAAAACCAATTAACTTCGAACCATAATTTCACTAATACAGCACACAGGATGCAGATATCCCACAATACAAATACATGGATACAACAACAACAACAAAAATAAATAAATAAATAATCTAGGATACATATATGTTGTTGATACGACAATAAGAAAATCACATGTTATGATGTCATCATGTTGACGTTATAACTTGATTTGCAAGGCTATAATTGTTAAAGAGATACAATAATTCAAGCAATATAAAATTCTTTATGAGTTAAATAAATCACTACTTAAGAAAGTAATCATAGTTTTGCACTGGACTTTACACTTCTAAGTTCTGGATGCATTTCTCAAAGGTTTTCTTGAATATTTCCAGAGTGCCTTACATCTTTTTTAGATACATCATGTGAGCATTCATTGACGATCCTCAAGTATTATCCAAATAGCGGATACAAATCTAGGATATGAGTTCACTATCTATGTTGAAGTATCCATGCAACATAGCTTTGAACTATGGACACAAATAATAACATATATACTACAAAAATCAAATTCGGAGAAACTAAGACATTGTATTACTCTATAGCTGGTGGCAGATCCAGACAAAAGGGGCGGATGTCAAGTATCTGTTTACCAAAACTAGAATATAATATTATGAAACTATAGCACCTGATGGGAATGCATTTGGTATACGTTAATAGCATCACTGCATCATACTTTGCATGTAACGTGTATTGAGTGCAGTTCCATCAAGTATTATAGTTTTATAATATTATATTTCTATTTTTAGGAGTGTGTGTGGTTGTGTGTGTGTATATATATGTCATCCACCTACCTAAGAAAGGTTTTCTAGATCCACCACTGGATGAAGTAACATCTGGCAGTAAATATTTTTTCTTGGGATTGGGTAGTTATAGATTGACATGTTTTCTTTTATTTCATAAATTTGTAACATTTCTGTCAAAAGTAATATTTCAACCCATGTTGGAAATATATGTATTGAAGGATGAACTCAGGTACTTTGGCTTCTAACTGGTAAACATTTTATGCGCAGGTTTTACATTCAGAGTTCTTAGACTAATCCTGTTCCTTTCTCGAATTTTTGAACTGGTTGGCAATTCCGCAAGGCATTCTCTTGGTGCAGTTGTTATTTACTCGGCACCTTTCATCTTCAAAGTTAAATGTAATTTCGTTCCAAGTGAACATCTTAGCAATCATAAATTGCTCTAGATTGTTGATCCTCTTTTATGACCTGTAGATTTGTAAGCAAATCTCTTAACAGCAATGCACAACTTGAAAGCTAATGCCAAATGTTTTGATAATATGTTTAGTGAACAAGGCTTCTTGATTTTTGTTGCCCCAATCATGAGGATTTTGTATATCAAACTTAAAAACCTATTGGTTGCATGTACGTGGCTCTCACTAGTTCTCCTTATTTCTCTATTTTTCGTGTGTGCGCGCTGGTTCTGTTTTAGCTCAGACACAAAATATATGTAGTATGTGACCCATGTTTTCATGTATCATGTTACAACCGTAGAAATATGGTGGGAGCAGACAGAATATATTCTATCATGGGGTATATTGTTCCATTGATATGTTGTGTGTTTGAGATTTAGTAGTGTGTGCTGAAAATAGTATGAAGTGACGAAATGCTCTTTCTTTGAATTGTACCATTCTGGTCGTGGTAACTATGGAGCTGGAGTACTATTTCTAGGGTTGGATTCCTATTTCTCTATGTTTGATGGGCAATAATAACTGAAAATTTAAGCAGGAACCCAGTTATGGTTCGTGGACAAAGTGAGACTGTCCTGGGGAAGTTGCATATCGTTCGAGTTGAGTGAGAATGTAATGAAATAAGGAATGAAATGTAACGACCGTAAGAATGAAATGCTCATTTCCATACTCACATTTGGGTGTGATTAGAGAATGAAGTGAGAATGACATTTTTTATTTATTTATTTTTGGAATGGATAATTAATAAGCAATCAATGCATTTTATTTTAATTTTTAATTCCCAATTAAGCGAGAGTGTCCATTTTCTACCATTTTCATCGAGAATGGAAATGAATGAGAATTGAGTATGGACATTCTAGCTTCTAAAAAGTTGATTGCGTTTGATACGCATGAATGGAAGTGAAGAATGAGCATTCCATTCCCACTTATTCCCATGGACTAACACCTCGTTTGGTACAGTCAAGTGAAAATAGAATGAAGGTAGGAACACCATGGAATTAATGTGTGAATGAAATGCTCATTCTCATTCTCAAGTTTGTGTGCAATTAGAAAATTAAGTTGGAATATCGTTAAGAATGGTATATCAAGAATTTATTTCATTATTTTTATTCATTATTTTTATTCTCACTTAACTAGGAACATCAATTCATTGGGAATATCAATTCCCACATATAAATGGGAATTAAGGAGAAGTGAGAATGTCAATTCTAACATCAAAAAACACATCATGTTTGGTAGAAGTTAGAATTGCATTCCATTCTCATTCCATTCTCACACATTCCCACCTACCAAACAAACGAGGCGTAAAGGAGTTGTTTAGGTTTTAAAATAAATGGAAAAGCATCAACCGTTTTGTAATTATCATTTGTAATACACATTCACATTAGATGAATGAATGGATTAGAGTCATCAATTACCAGCCCTAACTAAGGCAACTTTTTATTTTCCTTTCTTATCCAAGCAAGGCCAAATTAAATTCACCTTCAGTGGGCCACTTACGCCTACATTCATTTGCCCAGAAAAAGCAAGCAGCCGCCTCGACTTTTTACCAGTCAAAATCCCATCACATTTTGCTCGTTTCTTCTTCATCTCATCTCAACTCCACTCCTTTTCTTTAAAAAATATATATACACCCTGTTTGGATGGAGGTAAATGGATGGAAGTGAATGTAAAATTTCAAGTTTACTTCGTTTGGGAGTTGTTTTTGGGGGGTTAGAGGAGGGAAGGGGGTGTAAAATTTGGTCACTTTTGTTAACCTCCGATTTGGGCGGTAACCGGTGTAAACCGGTGTAAATGAG
>JBAKGM010000200.1:18004656-18038114 GCA_037177215.1 Asparagus racemosus
TACTCTCCTTTTTCACATACTGACTTGATCGTCGGAGTGGCCACCGGAGAACCCAACTCCGACCCTTCCACAGGTTTCCCACGGCGTTGAGACCAGCTGCTTGGCGGCGTATTAGGAGGAGAAACGGGCCTCGCTTCCCTAAACACTGATTCTTCGGCAATCAGCGACTGTTTGATCCGAACACCAGTTTGAGCATCAACATTAACATACGTTGGGCTCGCATGTCATTTTTTGAAAATTAATGTAGACACCAAGGAAGACGAAATTAACATCTTAGCATTCAATAAGCTCAGAGCATCAATATATTATTATTGTTCTAAGCAAGAAAATTTCAAGTCATACTGCATGTAATGAAGGCATTTGGAAAAATAATTTCCTTCTAATAAGGGAACATGTGATCCGCTAAGTGATCATCACATTTTATTACACTACTCTCATTATCTATTTTTTGAATAAATATATCATTAATGTGTTTTTCTCTTAATTTGCAGGAAATGAAGAATTAATAAATAAAAGTCTAAAATATCCAAATTTTCTCCTTTTTCTACCACTTATTGAAGTCCAGTATCAAGCCAAGAGAAGGCTGACAAAAGCCCAAGGAATCAGGAAAAACTCGAGTCAACTACGAAATCAATTCTGTTAGGAACCAATCGGTCAATCGGTCAACCAACCGATTGGCTAACCGATTAGCCAACCGATTAGTTCATAACAGAAGCAGTAAACGACTAAGATTTATTTATTGGAGCCCAAGACTAATCCAATGGCTCTTGCTGATTATAGTATGCTATATGTTGATGTTAATAATCAAATAGTCAGTTAAGGATGAGTTGTTGAGAGTGATTAGGGTCCTGTAACTCCTTCAAACGTCTGATCCCAGACTCGACTGTTCTTCCCTGCACATGAGAGAACTCGTAAGTGGTTGAAGTTGGGTTCTTCGGTGGTTTCTCCAACGATCAAGTCAGTAAAATGCTTGAGTGGGGATGAAATTGAAGAACTGAAAGAGCTCTCCCTTTTTGAGTAGCAAAAATTGCTTACCTTTGTGCTAAAAATAGTCCGCTATTTACAGTAGTAGTAGAGGAGTAGTTTGGTAACTTCGACCGAGTCTGAGCTAGCGACTAAGTTAGTATTGCTTTACAGGTGTCAGCTGCCGAGTGGTGGGGAAGTCACCTTAACATTTAATGTGAAGTGGCAGGAGGAGTGCGGTGCCAACGTGGTCCGATGTGTCATAAAGACTTTTGGGGGTGGAGATATGATGGTGCCAGTTATGCATTTAATGGCAGTTATGGTGATGGTGATCAGCTGTCGACAGAAGTTTTTTGACGTAACAGTCGGTTTTTAACTCGTCTGGTCAAGAGCCGAGAAGTACTGCCTTTTGACTCAGCTACGTGAGATGTCGGTTGCCTAATTAGTTGAAAGCAGTTCACCTTGAGTCGACCCAAGGGGGTGGTCGACAAGTACCGCCTTTCGACTTGACCACGTGAGATGTCGTCTCGATTTAGTCGGCCGTGTTGGGTCTTTAATTTCATAAGAATGTTGAACTGGTTTGATTAAGTGTAATGCGGGACACTTGTCTGCTACTGAGTGGAAATTAATATTTAATATTAAAAACACCATAACAGTTGGCCCCTTTCACTTGGAGTCGGCCTAGGCCGGGTCCGAGTGCAATGATACTGTGGCTCTGTTGAGTCATCAGGCACATTAATGAGGGAAAACTGAAAAGTTCCTCAGATGTGACGTGGCTGACGTCATCAAACACCTTTTGACCACTATTGCCTTGGATTTCGTGCCTGATTGTGGGCTATTTGAGGCAGGGATGGTCAGCTCATCAGACGACCTAGGCTACTGTCCAAGCTCTGAGGCTCGTCTCGCCTTCTTAGAGTCGGAGGCTTATGAGTCGGAAGTGGTGGAGAAGTACCACCATGGCCCCGTGGGGAAAGTGGATGTGTCGTTGGCTTGCAAGGCAGGCTTTGACTATCTCCTAGCTCTTCTCCCTCCTGAGTCTCGACCCACCCCTGACAGCCTCTAACCCTCTCGAGTCGCTAATTGCCTTGATTTTTTGAGGGAAATTGAGGCGAAGGCAGGGGGAGTAATGCTAGAAGTGGATGACAGGGATGACGAAGATGAGCTTGGGGATGACCAAGAAGAAGCTGCCCCTCTTGCCGCTCAGCCGACCCCAGCTCCCAAGTCGAGTGCCGCTCTCCCGAGTCTCACACTCGACCTGAGCCGAGATGAATGAAGATTTGATGTATCTTTTTACCTTTATTTTTTTCTTGTTTTATTTTGTAAATGTGGATGTAAATGACGATGTAAACATTTAGACATATGAATGAAAATCCAGAGCTTTTGTTTGTCTGTAACTTTTCTGTTCATCTTTGTTTTGTTCATCTGTCTTTGCTTCATTTGAGTGGTTCGTGACTGAGGTGAGTCGATCCTCTAGGCTGAGATGACTTTGCTGCACGGTTGGTGAGTACTGTAACTCATTTTGGCGACTTGTTTGGGTAGGATGATGTGGCTTGGTTTTACTCATGGGTGATAACAAGGTCTATTGTTGAAGCCGACCAATTGGTTGGAATGCCTTGGTTTTATCCCGAGTGGGTACCAAGGGCTTTTGTCGATGGAGTGCCTTAGTTTTACGTATGAATGATACCAAGGTCTTTTTGTTGAAGCCGACCGATTGGTTGGAATGCCTTGGTTTTATCCCGAGAGGATACCAAGGGCTTTTGTCGATGGAGTGCCTTGGTTTTACTCATGAATGATACCAAGGTCTTTCGTTGAAGCCGACTGGACTTCATGCCTTGGGTTCACTCACTATGACACCAAAAGCTTAGTGTACGTGCCTTAGACTTAGGATGATGCCACGGTCTTAACAGTTGTCGATCGAGCGAGGACTCGGTCTGGTGCTCTCACAAAGATTTAAGACATTGAGATGCTTGATGTTCCAAGGATGTTGCAAGATCCTGCTATTGGGGCTTCTCAGCCAACAGGTGCCTGGGCACAATTCCTCAATGACTGTGTAAGGTCCCTGGCCGATTCTGTTGCTGACTCTACCATCCAGGCTACCACAGTCACAAGGGGTGCTGCCGCTGTGGTTGGTGTAGCTGATGTTGCTACCGCTTCTGTAGCCCTGCCTGCATTCTTGTAGGCTCGGGCGTCCTCCATGTCCATGTAGCCGTGAGCCTTGGCCATCAACTGTTCATAGGTGGAGCATCACTTTTTTGCGAGTGCGTCGGCCAGCTCGTTGTTCAACAAGCTGGCGATAATGGCGGACATGGCGATGGAACTCCAGGGTCGTCAACCTTTGGTCTCTTGGCTTAGAACCTCTTGAAATAATCTCTGAGGCTCTCTCCAAGCTCCTGCCTCATCTGTATCAACACATGGGGAGGCAGCTTCTGCTTAGTGTCAGCTAGAAAGTGGTGCACGAACTTCTGGCTAAGCTGCTCAAAGCTATTGATAGACTTCTTCTCTAAGGAGTTCCACCACAACTTGGCGCTTCCCGTTAGGGTAATAGGGAAGCATCTGTAGATGATTGCTTTCGATGCCAGGAGCATGGACATCATATCGTAATAGTTCTGGACATGCTCTGCTGGATCTTCCTCACCCTTGTAGTTATCCAGATGGGGCATCTTGAACTTCTCACTAGCGGTGTTCATGTTGTCATCCGAGAGGGGAGTTTTCCCTCCAATAGCCTCAACAATCGGACGGAAAGTCTGGTCATACCTGGAAGCTGCGTTGGTCGCTGGTGGGCTCGAGGCATTATGATGACGCCATGGGCCTCACGACATTCCTCCTGCAACGTGCTCTTGACCCTCTTGGCTAGGGCTAAGGCTCTCTCTCGTTGCTTCCCCATACTGCAGGCGGCGTTGGGTAGGATTAGCAAAACGGGCCTGCTAGTGCTGCAGGGGTGAGACATGCTCAGCGTGGTCACCGAGGTGGTCAGACGGTGTGGCATGTACTGGTAGAGGAGAAGCCAAATATTATCTCACTGGCAGAGGAGGAGTTGTGGAAAAAGATGGTTGCTGAGGGGGGATTCGGCCGAAGAGTTCCTTGGTGAATGCAGCGAACTGCAGCTGGAAACACTAAGTCACGTGTTTCTCCAAGGATTGACTAGACAGGCCTATGCTCGGAACCAGACATTGTTCTCAAAGAAGAAAGAAGGCCCCATAGTGGGCGCGAAACTGTTGATGTTAATAATCAAACAATTAGTTAAGGATGAGTTGTTGAGAGTGATTAGGGTCCTCTAAATCCTTCAGACGTCCAATCTCGGAGTCGATTGTTCTTCCCTGCACATGAGAGAACTCGTAAGAGAGCGGAGTTGGGTTCTCCGATGGTTTCCCCTATGATCAAGTCAGCAAAATGCTTAAGTGGGGATGAAATTAAAGAACTGTAAGAGTTCTACCTTTTGAGTAGCAGAAATTACTTACCTTTGTACTGGAGGGGTAATTTGGTAACTTTGGTCGAGTCAGACCTAGCTGCTACGTCAGTATTGCTTTACAGGTGTCAGCTGCCAAGTGGTTGGGAAGTCACCTCAGTGTTTAATGTGAAGTGACAGGAGGCATGTGGTGCCGACGTGGTCTGATGTGTCATAAAAACTTTTAGGGATGGAGAAATGATGTTGCCGGTTGTGCATTTAATGGCAGTTATGGTGATCAGCTGTTAGCAGGAGTTTTTCGAGGTAATAGTCGCTTTTTAACTCGTCTGGTTGAGAGCCGAGAAGTACCGTCTTTTGACTCGGCTACGCGTGATGTCGGTCGCCTAATTAGTTGAGAGCGGCTCACATTGAGTCGACCCAAGGGGGTGGTCGACAAGTATCGCCTTTCGACTCGACCACGTGAGATGTCGGCTCGATTGAGTCGGCCGTGTTGGGTCTCTAATTTCCTAAGAATGTTGAACTGGTTTGATTAAGCATAATGCGAGACACATGTCTGCTATTGAGTTGAAACTAATATTCAATATTAAAAACACCACAACACTATATAAATAGGGGTAAAGGGTGAGGGGTTTGAATGTGAAATATTTTATACACACCTTTTTGGGGAGGAGAACGTTTAGTTAGGTCTTCCAAATTGTAAACTTTTAAGTTTGCATAAAAAAATTTTATTTCCTCTTTTTAAAATTTCTTTTCTTCTTATTGGTTGATGAAGATGAAGATGAAGATTTGCTTTCAAGAGCCAATCCCTTGCAATGTAAGTTTTTATTTTTCTCTTTTATTTTTTTATTTTAGAAATTCATGTTTTAGGATTTTATTTTTTTTAATTTTATGTTGGTGATTACGTTTATTTCATGCCTTAGTGTAGATTTACTTTCATGCTCTTTTATTATTTTGTTGTTTAGTTTTGCTTTGTAGATTTTATTTTCTTATATATTACTTTTGTAGTGTACATTGCTTTTATGCTCTTTTTTTTGCTAGTTAGATTTCCTTTATCCTCATAGTTTAGATCATTATTTCCTTGTTCTTGTTCTTATTTTTGTAGTTAATTTTTATTTTTATTTTTATTATAATTTAGATCTCTTTCTTTTATGCTTTCTAGTCTAGATTTTATTTCCTTATTTTTATTTTGTAAAATGAGTAACTAAATCTTGTAGGAATTTTAGAATTGTATGAAACTAGTTTGATTTCTTTTATGATTTGTGGATTGCTCTCTTATGCTTAAAATTATCATGTTTAGGATAATCAACTAGAGAACTAATTGGTAGAAGAAGAATTTGATAATCTATGCTTATCTTGAGTAGTTGATAGATTTTGCTTAAAAATTCTAGAAGTACTATCTAGTTGCTTGTTCTTTTCATGAATAATGATTTGACTTGGATGATAATTTAATAGATTATACTTTCCTTAAATAGTTTGATAGTCTATACTTAGTAAATCTAAAGTAAAATATGATAACAAAGAGTAGTTCATAAATCGTAAATAAAATTAACTAGTTGATTCAATTCTAGATTCCTATCTTATTTACATGATTTCCTCCATCTTTTACTTGTTTTGATTTTCCTCTTTTTGATTATCTTTTCTCTTCTTAATTTTTTTTCCTATTTTCTTTATTTCTTCTCATTGTGTATTCTTTTTTTTATTTGTTCACTCTTTTTCTCCCCTCTTGTTCTAGTTTTCTTTTATTTGTAAATAATTACAAACTTTCTATATCTCTATACTTTTACTCCTCTTTTGTCCACACACATTTCTAGGATCCAATTTAGAATTTTTCTACACACCTTCATTGTGGGATTGATATTTTAACTGTACTATAACTTGATAGTTATCCTCATGCAACTTTAGTGCATGTCTATTATGCCACCCTATCACATAGTAATATTTTTCTAAGCAAGAAATTTCGAGTCGTACTGCTTGTAATGGGTTAGAAGTATGCACAACTCAGCCAAGCCTAGGACATTGGCAAAAGGTTTTAAAAGTTGTGATGAGTAGGATACAAAGAAAGAGACTACACTTGTTTTGGAAAGAAAAGTGAACACGTGATCACAGAGAGTAGGATGCCAAAAAGTCCTTAACACAAGGTGCTTGGGATAAAAATATCCTCTTACATACATGTAATCGCGGATCCAGAAAATTTTCTTTTGGGGGGTGGGGGGGTGTGGTTGGAAAACAAGTGTCTATTTACTTAGAAAAAAGTATAGCATTATTAAACTATAATACGTATTGAAAATGCACTCAATAAAACTTTTTGCTAGAAACTTAAATGAGATTTTACTTTCCAATGAATTAATTCAAATTATTACTAATTTATTTAGTTTTTTGGGCTTTGGGGTGCAATTATGATAATTTGGGGCTTTGTTGGGGGGGGGTGTAAAATTTTGCATGTGTATATGAAAATTCGTAAATGTCTAGGGTTTAACTACACCCCTAGAATGTGAATAAATCTGCCACTGCGTACATGATTAAAAAAATGAAACATTAGAAAACTGATTATAGAAAAATTAGAAAACTAATATTTCCACTCCTTCGTTAGAAGATGAGTCCCTTTTAAAGCAATAGTTGCACTTCTTTAATACCAAACATAATACATGAAAGGATGTTTGAAGAACTATAGGTCTACGAAAATTGTTACATCATACTACTATAAAATGTTCTATTTGAAGATTAGATAACCGTCATAACTTTTAAAATATTAGAAAATCCCCTTAAGTTAGAGGTTATTAGAAAACCCTATTTAACTTAAAGATTTCATCAGGAACCCCTATACTTTTTTAGGGTTCTCAAAAAATCTTAAAGGTAAGGGGGTTTTCTGATAACCCCTAAATTTAAGGAGGATTGCTTGATATTTTGGAAGTTATGAGGAGTTATCTAAAAATCATCCAAAATGGAAGGGTTTTCATATATAAATATAAAAACATACGAACACACACGCGCGTGCACGCTAGTTCTAAGCAAAACTCAAAATTATTATTGTTCATCCTAGGGTAAAATTTTCCCTTAGCCATGCTGTTCGCATTGTAATGATTTTTTTCTTATAAACACTGTTCATGTTCAGCATATTTTTGAATCTTAAGCATGCTCTATATGCTACACTAAATTTTTTAGCTTTTTGTCGACTATTCAAGCTGAAGCTGAAGTAGCATTTTTAACCTTAAAAACAATGTTCATATCTTCTACTTTTTTTTGTTCTGGCAAATGAGTAATTTAACCTTTACTGGACATTTCACAAATATAAATCTTTTCTGGCTCTATTATAGAAAATTGATAAAAATTGCTAATTAGTGTATTATTTTGTTAACGGGTTTGGAAATTCACTCCATAAATAATAGTAAAAAAGTTATCGCTAAAGTTTTTATAAATATTTATATATAAAAACTATATTTTCAATTTGGCGACAGATATACCTCGGTAAATAATACCTGCAGCAACGTGTAGATTTAATACTTGTGTGTGCGTGTGTATAAGTGCTTCTATATGTGGGAAAAATACTTCTGTTCAACTATTTTGGATGAGGATTCGACTTGTGCAATGGGTGAGGTAATGGTGAATGCAATCCAAATAGTTTAGGGCATGTTTGACAATCCTATATTGTATGTTATCTGCATTATAACTTATAATTCTTTGACAGATATATTATAATTGTTATACCTTGAAAATTACTATGTCCTTAAACTAGCCACGTGGCCAACTTAGTAGGATGAAACATGTGGCTAACATATCCGACCCTAGTCTAAGCTTTGAGCTGGCCAACTCATCTGTGTGACCCAAGTCTGAGACGAAAGATGTCTTCAAGTCAAGATCTACTAGTTGAGTCCAGGTCGAGTGGAAAGGCATCTTCAAGTTAGATTTAGTAGGGGAAAGTCTGAATCAAGAGGAATGATTAGTGGTCTTTTCAACAGTGTTCACACTTAATGCAGAATAGTTCAGTGTCCATACTCCACCTAGTCGACATCGCAGTTAATGCATGGCTAGGCGTCATAATGACTCATCGGACAAAGCTCGCGTTCTCGCCATTCTGTCACCATCATATTAAATGCAATGGGTACAACTCTCCGCCTCTGACCAATTAGCTGCGAACTTGTGTAAAGCGATGCGCAGTGTCGGATCAACTAGTCAGTTAAATTACCAAAATACCCTCACACAATTCCTATAAATAGCATCATCTTTGCTATTCTAAGGTATGCAAAAAATCATAAAGACTACATTATGCTTCTCTCTTCAGATTATTAGACTAGTTACTGACTTGAGCGTCAGAAGGCACGCCGGAAGAAATAATCTCCGGGCCCTCTAACCTCTGTTATTCTTTGCAGGGAGTTGTAGTTCAACATACCCTTCAAAATAGCTAGTCATTAGGGAGATTAAGGGACCCCAAGATCATCCTTACCTCTCCTAAACCACACATTAATTTCCCCACATCAACGGTTTGACGCGTACCATGGGGCCACATCTTCTTTTCTTGAGATAATGGAATCTTCCGGTTCTGGCTATGTCACTCAAGCCCAACTAGATGAAACGTCATAAAGAATATTGCAGTCACTCTAGCGTCAGTTTGCCTCCTTCACAAATGAACTGCTCAATTGCCTCTAACCCCCTCTTCTTCATCATTTGTCACCCTATTCCTGGAGGAACAACTCCAGCGACATGAAGAGGAAAATTGGGTTAGGGAGATGACCCCCTTAACTGCCGCAGCATCAAGCCCCCTTTGTGGTTAATCCACAACAAGCTCCCTAATACCAGGATGCGCCATGCGAAAGCTAGAGCTGAGATCCTAGTCGTACTCCACGACACCCATTGCAAGGTGTTTGATATACATATGCGACCCAAACTCTAGTAAACTGAGTAGACCCTTCGGTGGCCAACAGAACCTCCGGATATGATCGGACCTTTAACCTAGTGGCCGACGCCATTGGGGGAAACACCCCACTGTCTTAAGTCATATTGTGACAAGAGCAAGGCCCATTTCGCCAAACGCTAACTCATGGTAGTTGGTTGCATCATGAATATTCGAACTGGATTTATGTTGGAGATAACATAAATCATTTGTCCGACCAAGTAGTGTCGCATCTTCTAAATCGCGAACACTAATGCAAGGCACTGCTTTTCGATCATCGGATAACGAGACTCAGCACCGACTAACGTTCGGCTCAGGTAATACACTGCCTGTTCATGACCGCTGTCATCGTCTTGCACAAGTAAAGCGCTTAACGAATGGTCCGTCGCCTTGGTGTAAATTAGGAATGGTTTGCCCGACTGTGGTGCAACGAGAACAGGAGGCTTCACTAGATATGCTTTGATATCCTCGAAAGCCTTCTGACAAGTGTCGTCCCAAATAAATAACACGTCCTTCTTGTTCAGCTTGGAGAATGGCTGGCACTTCCTGGATAGGTTAGAGATGAATCGCCGAATATATGCTAATCGCCCTTGTAACCCCCTGAGTTCTCTTAGATTTCTTGGGGGTTGCAGTTCTTGTATTGCCTTCACTTTATCAGGGTCAACATGGATGCCCTTATTAATGACGACGAATCTAAGGAACTTGCCACTGGACATCTCGAGGAAGGATTTGGCGGGGTTCATCTTTAGCTGACGAGCTCGTATGAGCTCGAACAATGTCCTCAGGTCTTTGATGTGATCATTCTTGTCGTGGCTCTTCACGACCAAATCATCAACGTAGAACAATGTCCTCAGGGTCTTTGATGTGATCATTCTTGTCGTGGCTCTTCACGACCAAATCATCAACGTAGCACTCGACCGTTTTCTAGAGATGTTCCTAGAAGATCTTCATCATCGTTCGCTGGTACATGGTGCCTGCATTCTTCAGACCGAACAGCATGACGGTGTAGCAGAATATGCCGAGGGGAGTTCTGAATGCCGTGTGTTTGGTGTCGTCCGGGTGCATCTTGATTTGATTATAACCCGAAAAGCCATCCATGAAAGACATTCTCTCGAATCCACACGTGTTATCGATGATGACATCGGTGATTAGGAGGGGAAAGTCGTCCTTTGGGCATGCGGTGTTTAGATCTCTGTAGTCAACACAGATCCTTATTGTCCCATTCTTCTTCAAGACCAGGACAATATTTGCCACCCAATCCTGATGTTGAATCTCCGTGATGAAGCCTGACTCAATGAGCCTCCTTACTTCCACCATGATTGCCTCTATGATCTACGGACGAAACCATTTTTGCTGTTGCTTGACTGGTTTGGCATCTGTCTTAATATTAAGGTGGTGGGCAGCCACATTTGGGTTGAGCCCTGGCATATCTTCATAGTTCTAAGCAAACACGTTGATATATTGTCTAACAAGAGTGATTAGTTTCTCCTTTTCATCTGAAGGAAGACTACCCCTCATGAAGATGGGTTTTGGATTAGCTTCGTCGCCCATGTTGACCTGAACGACTATGTCTTCAGTAGAGGGTTCTCTTTGCTCGAACCGGTCCCCATAATGCATATTGAGGTGATGAATCCACGGGTCTTCCCACGTTGACATCTCCTCGTCGTCCTCTATAGTGATGGGGTCGGCTGTAGCCATATTTGACATTAGACCCTTGACGACCTCACCAAGGCTGATATCAGAGTCCCAGGCGGAGGAGTCGGATGAATATCCATCTTCTGTATTAGGTAGTTGGTTGTCAATCAACCAAGAGCATTCGTCTTCCGAGGAGGATACATATCCCAGTCCTCTCCTGAATGTGTAATAATTGTCAGGTTTCTCTCTCGGGACATGCGCAGCTTTAGGCGGAAGTTGAGGACATCGTCCGAAGTAAAGACCTCCCCCTTGCTCAAAGTCATACCCCTACTTCTTCATGAGGTCGAGCGTTTCTGGACTATATCTGAATAAGTGAAGCCCGGGCCCATTGTCATTGACATTCTCCCCTAAAAAGTAGTTTGGTGTCAGAATTGTGTCTCTTTTACCGTAGACCAAGTCTTTTTCATTACTTGTTCTACTTGGAATAATAAGTGTTGCCCCGAAAGAATCTCGGAACTACTTTGTGTTATACAGGACGACCAAGTCGGCAAGTGTAGCTTGAGGTCGTCGTATAATTCTGTCATCACATCAGCAAAAGACAACGAATACTCTAAATCATCTTTTATTAATTTGTCGGCAAGTTACCAATTACAACCTTCATCTGACGATTCTTCAGCGTCGAGATTGATTACAACGGGTACAATGTCATTTAAAGCAAAACCACTATCATAATTAAGTCCGGCTTCATTATCAGCTTCCTCACCGCTGTCCATGCATTAGGCCAATAATTCAGTATCGGACGTATCACCGTAGAGGAGGGAATCAGTGAAGTAATTCTCTATCTCCTTAAACAGTTGTTTGTCCGCGACCACCGTCTTGACTTCATTATTCAAGTCTATATATTTCAGACACTGATGAAGAGTAGAGGGAACTATAACATTATTATGGATCTAAGGGCGACTCAATAATAAGTTATAGGAAGCCTCTGCGTCAATCACATAACATGTGACTTCAGACTTCAGATCTCCCATTTGGCACTTCACTCAGATTTTATCAAGTAGCTGAGACCCGCTGGTGTTAAATCCGTAGATCATTGTGTCTGTTGATGCCAGCTTACTGGCAGGAATCCCGAGACTATACATGAGATGTAAAGACATGATGCTCACAGCGGAACCTAGATCAACTTAGATCCGGTTGACTTCACTGGAGCTAATGTACCCGGTGAAATATAGCGGCCTATCATGCTGTGAATTCTTCGTCTGCATGTCCTCCTTAGTAAAGGTAATGCAGGGAAGGCGTTCGGCCGTGAGGTTACATTGTTTGGCCACTGATGATTCTAGCTCTTCAGGAGCTAGTTTGATCTGAGTAAGAAAGATCTCAGAGTCTACCATGGCCTCTTGTAAGGCTTCCCGGGTCTCCTTGGATAGTCGCAGAAGCTCGCAAAGGGTGATCCTTATTAGGATGTTTGCCAGTTGAGCCATCACATTAAAGCGATATGGAGAGTCTGAGCATCCCGGTTTGTCTCCTCCAATCGGGTGATTGAATCAGGACTGCTTCAGGAGCTGAACCTCCTGAGGTTGCTTGTCCTTCGACTTAGCCGTGTCTTGCTTGGTAGCTGCCTGCTGCTGCGCCTTTCAGCCCGTGTGAGGGGGGTTATTGGCACCCCTAGCTTCGTCAATGTCTTAGCATTCGAGTCAGAAACTTCAGGGTATTTGTACCTGTACTCGTGCCCGCTCCTGGTGGCGAGGACTTCAGGTTGCTCTTCAGAGAGTTGGAACATCACCATCCGTTCATCATCCTCCTCTAAGATTGCTAAAGTAGCATGGCATAATTTCCCCTTTTCCTTCGACTTCTTTTTGGATGATGAAGAGGCCGCCCACTGATCATCTTGTAGTAGGTCAGGGTGGACCCACAGAATTTCTCCGTTTGAGGTGGTGTGCGGTACAAGACTCTTTTCACATTGCTCGTGAGGATCATCGTTCACTGTCTTCACCCCTACTTTGATGTCGGGCTTCGGTTGAAGCCAAGTCAATGGTACCGATCCGAAGTTAATAGATACGGTGTTCGCTGCCACTTTCTTCTCCTTTGACAGCTTCGAGGTAATAACCCCCACATCGATCAAGGCTTAGATTTTATCCTTGAGATGGTAGCACGCCTCTGTCGGATGGTGCACCGCCCTATGGTATGCGCAGTATTTAGGATCCGTGACCTTGTTGGCCTCCTCCTGGTTCATGATCGGTGGGAGTTAGATTTTATTGTTCTCCAGGAGGTATTTGAAGATCCCGGGAACCTCATCATCCTTGAAGGAGTATAGTTTAGGGAATCTAGATCCATGGGCATTCTGCTGCTGCGACCTCAGCTGCCATTGGGGCGACGACTGTTGCGGTGCCCGCTGTTGTGGCTCTTACTGTGACTGCAGCTAGAACATCTGATTTGCAACTACTGTTCTCGCCTGCTCCTTCCCCTTGCTGCATGAGACGAAGTTGCATTTGGAGCTTCTGTCGTGGCTGGCCTCTTTCTACCTTCTTCCTCTTGAGGAACCATTCAGCTTGCTCCCCGTGCACTTTTAGATCCTTCCATGTAGTGGAGGGTGATGTTCCCATCGCTTCAAGTACATCCAACAATAGGTTGTTGTGGCAGGTTTGGAGGATGAACTCTTCAGTTATCGGATCCTGGCAATTCATCGCCTTGTTCCGGAACCACTTGACGAAGGTATCCACAGTTTCCCTGTCCTTTTGCTTCTCATCCAACAACGTCCTGATGGATATTTCGGTGTTATCGTCAAAGAAGTTCGCAAGGAACATGGACTCTATGTCATCCTAGCTGGTAACACTCCCTGGTTTGAGACGGCGGTACCAATCGAAGGCAGCTTCTTGTAGGTTGCTAACGAATGACTGAACCATCAAGGGCTCGTTC
This sequence comes from Asparagus racemosus, assembly GCA_037177215.1. Taxonomy (NCBI): domain Eukaryota; kingdom Viridiplantae; phylum Streptophyta; class Magnoliopsida; order Asparagales; family Asparagaceae; genus Asparagus; species Asparagus racemosus. The sequence continues at coordinate 18,018,465 of JBAKGM010000200.1, forward strand.
CCAGAAATCACCCTCAAGAGGGACTTGAAGTAGATCAAATGTTGGGTGGGGGACCCCTTTCTGTCAAACGGCATGAAGTTGATCAGGCTAAACTTCGACGGATATGGGATCGACTCCCACTTCCTTGGGTAAAGACATGGTATGCCTGTTTTCTTCACCTCTTGAGTGGAGATCAAGGTGTTGATCTTACTCTCAAGGTCCTTTATCTTCTCGTTCTCAGGAACGGTGATATTGCCACTGGCGTTCTCGTGGCTACCCCCAGCATTTCATTCTTCAGGGAGATTATTGACGCCACAGTCTTCTTCCCCATCTGTGTCACTGTCAACTTGATTGACGTTGTTGCGACGACTAGTTTCACCTTGGCGGTTTGTCAGTGCTTGGATTTGTTGGTCATGCATTTCTCACATTTGCTGCATGGTCATCTCCATTTCGAACTTGAAGTTCTCCTTCTGTTTGGCCATCGCTTTTTCAAGCATTTTGGCCACTTGTTCAGCACTGATCATTAGGGCTTCACAGGGTTGTCCCTCGCTCGAAACTGTATTGTCAGAAGCCATTGCAGAGCTAGCATCTGACACTTCGTCATCTGACAGCAATCCTTTCATGATCTTGTCATAATTGGAACGTCGAATTGTGCTGGTACGCAACTGAGCTATCTGGTAGGATGGTCGAGGACCGGCACCAGTTGACGTCCTTATGCCTGTGTCTTGACCTGGGCTTCGATATTCCTGCACCAAGTCTATCGAAGACTGGCACCCTTTCTGGTGTTACTTTGTTACAGCTACACTCTGATAGCACTGCCCTGATCAGCTTAGAACAGGGGCAATGTGCAGGCTTCTCAGGGGAACTCCTCTTTCGAGATTTATTTATATCCCCAGCACGATAATACAACTCATCGACATGAATGCCGGAGCGACCCATCGTGTGTTGGCACGACTTCTCAGGTATAACGTCGTCACCGTCGAACGAAAATGTCTCCTTCTGAGGACGGACTGCTTTATCAAAGCTGCCAAAAGTTACTCGTCTCGACTTTCACCTGTGTGGGCGTGAGGTCTCGACGGACTCTTAGACTTTGATTCTCAGTCCGGTTGGTGGAGTTGTAGGGGTGTTCTTACTTTCATTGAGGTGGGTGCGACCTCCTGCATTAGGAGTGACCCGTGATTTCCTCAACGGACCCAAGCGTTCCTTGATCGAAATTTTACCTCGATCATCTTGCAAAGGGCCGAGGTGCTCTGTGATTGTTGGCTTGCTAGTTGTAGCAGGAACAAGCTTTGCCGGAAGTTTAGATGTGGACGACGAAGGTGGCCTCGGCACCGGGGGAACTTGAGTTGGGGCGCCGGCGGACTTTGGCGTTGGCACCGTGGTAGCTGGAGTTGGAACGCCGGTTGCCTTTGGTGTTGGCATCGTGGTGACTGGGGTTGGAGTGCTGGTTTTTGGCCTCCAGACTCGGTGGATTGTCGACGGCTTCGTGGCAACCTCCTCCTTCTTCAATTTTCGGGCTTCTTGCACCAAAGCACGTGCCTGCGCAAGGAGTGTGCGACGCTTCCGGATGCGCTCCTATAGCATTGAACGGTTCCGCTTGACTCGAACCCATTCATTTGTCGACGGCTTGGCGAGGCTGCTAACCGTCTAAGGCTGAAGCCTCTGAGTCAATCTGGATTTTTGATCCGCCTCGTAGCGGATCCCATCCGTTGATTGCATCCCTTAGCGAACTGACGTGCCATGCTTTGTCACCGTCGCTACTGGGCTCTCTTGGAGAGTGTGGGCACACCATCGGTGGTCGTCTCTGGCGCCGGGGGAACTTGGGCTACGGGCACCAAGGGGATTTTACTACTTCCTGTAACTTTGATGGGAGCGAGGTTGGAATAGTCCTCCTATGACTCAGCATCTGAGGTCTAACGGATCTTCCTTACAGCGGAGATCCTTCTAGACTTGTGAGGAGAGGTAGATCTAGATGAGGAGGAGAGATACTCCTCAAACTTCTGCTGGTCGAACTCGTATTCGACCTCTTCCTCGACTGGGATATGGATCCGCGGTTGCGACACGATGATCTCAGATCTGAGACCGTTGGCTCCCACTGTAGTTGCTAGCTTGTTCGCAGGGAAAGTTGTGGTGATTTTCATTGCTTGTGAATTCGTTACAGCTTTTTGCTATTACAATGAGATTTAAATAAAAATTTTGCCTTTTTAGGCTTACAATGAAAAATCAACAAAGATTACAACTTTAAAGCCCTGGTTGAACAAACGCGGTATCCATTTTTCGGATCCTCACTTGTGTGGAATCTTTGCCTGTGCCGGGGACTCTTTTTTCTGTCTGTGGACCGTCGCGCAATCAGATCTAAGTCAAGATCTATGGGGTTAAGGAGACTATTTCATGAAGGAAATAGACCACCTGAAGTAAGTAAAATCGACCAAGCGAAATCACAGCTCTTCTCGGGATTAAGACTAAGCTTAGATCCAGAGGGAGTCAACGAGATCTGATCTGGAACTCCACCAAATCCTTTGCTCGCTGCATAGATCTTGTCGAGAAGGATTCCTCGTGCTTTTGAAGTCTAGATCTGGTGTTCTCGCCTCTGCAAAAAGTCCGTCTTTAGCTCAGAGAAATCTCTAAAATTCTAACCCGTAGCAAATGAGACTGCCCTCACTATTTATAGGGGTTGGGGGTCTCTTGGAGGAGTTTGGCTCGGTCTTGGCTGAGTCTAGCCCGACCAAGGCCGAGTCACCTCGGTCTTGGCCTAGATGTTTCGGCCAAGGCTGAGTTTTCTCGACCTTGGCCGACCCAGTCTCGGCCAAGGCCGAGTTTTCTCAGCCTCGGCCGAGCCGTCTCGGCCCCTGAGCCCTTGTAGCCCTGTTCTAGTGATTTTTTTGATCCTGGTACATCCGGTTGCCTCAATTCCCGTGTCCAGTTGATCGTTTCGCCAATTCTAGAGTATGATTGACTCGGTTCCGCCAATGTTTGATTCTGGTTGATTCCGTCCATTGAAACTCGATGACTTGAAGATTCGTCGTTGGATTTATTCCATGATTTGTCTCTTCACTGAATAAGTACGCCTTGCCAATTATCTTCATGCATTCGTCGACTCGCTTTATGTGTTTTGCGGTGCGGTTACGTCGTCAGTGGTTCTTTGTCGCATCGTCGGATGGGTCATTGATTGTCAACCCACCATCACGAGTCCCGTTCGGACACTTATAGGAATTTTTCAACGCCTACAGCTATCTTCTGAACTACCTAGTTATTGATGAGTCGAGTAGGACTGATTTATGGGTACATACAAGGTTGATTCTAGAGCTATCCTAAACAACAAAGCATCGACTTTTGAGTTTTCATGCTCATAGCTTGAAAAATAGTCATAAGTAAACTCTATGTAATCATTGAATATCCAGTCGTACTGATTTTTACTAACTGGTCTGTACATGAATCCTCCAAAGTAATTACAAGAGGCTTCATTTTTCAAATGGGATCCCCACTCAGATCATGTTCACTATCTACCTCATTGTCGTTGTCCTGATCCTTGGGGATGGCAACCTCAATTATATGCTTCTCATCATATAGAAGGGAATCACTGAAGTAGTTTTCCACTCCTTTGAAGGGGTGCTTTTCAGCAAAAACCCTTTGGATAATCCCCTGCTCATCGACATACTTAAAGCATTGATGGAGTATCGATGAGACAATCACGTTAGTGTGAATCTAGGATCGTCCAAGGAGCAGATTATAGGGTGTCTCTACAACAATGACATAGCAAGTCACCTCCGTCTTTAGATCGTCGATTTGACATTGAAGTCATATCTTTCCAAGCTAACGGCTACTGTTGAAATTTAATCCAAAAATAGTAGCAGTCGTCCCTGAGAGCATGTAGAGGGGAATACCTAAGAAGCTAAGGAGCCTTCGTGGGATGATGCTCAAAGCGAACCCGGGGTTGATATGAATTCACTCGATCTTTATTGATATGACATACCCAGTGTAGTAGAGAGGTCAGTTGTGGTGGTTATCGTTAATGAGCATGTCATCAGGAGTGAAGGTGATGCAAGGCTTCTGCTGATGGTATTGGTAGCATTGTCTTTGTTCATCAATGTGTAGAGACTTAGGCATGTGAGCAAGGAATGCCTCACTGTTCGTCAACACTTCCCTCAAAGACTCTCTCGTATTCTTAGACAAACATAAAAGTTCATGCAAGGTTATACGAGCCGAGATATGCCAATTGAGCCAGTATATTATACTAGAATAGAACTTTGAGTCTAGCAAATGGTGGATGCAGCACCTTGTCGAGTTCCTTTTGCTTGGTTAATTCAAGTTGTGTGGAAGGTCCTGGCTGATCATAGTTCTTCAGGTAGCTCTTACCAGATCTCATCCCTTTAGGTGTATTATGATACGATTGAGCTTTAGTGGTAATCTTTTCTTCCTCCGAATCCATGATTGAAGAGACTTGCAAAGACTCCTCACCGATGACTGCTCAAATGACATTACAAGATTTTATCTTGCGTTTAGCCTTTGCATGGGCTGATGGCTTGGGGATGCCTAATGTTCATCCTAAAGGAGGTCAAGATAGACCCACATTATCTCTCCTTTGGTAGTTGTAAGAGGGACACAGCCTTGACTTTGTCAACCTTGCTGATCATGATTGACCAGTTTCATTCTTGCGGTAGGGATGGGAATGACTCTATTTTGAGCTTAGGTTTCTAGCATGGACCCGAGCTAAAGAGTTACCATGATAGCAGTAACATTCTTTTACTCAGGTTGGTGCTTAAGAATTCCTAAATCTACGAACGTCTGTATTTCATCCTTGAGGATATAACAGTTCTTTGTTGGGTGTCACAGCATTTTGTGATAGAGGCAATAGTTGAGATCATAAGTTTTCCTAACCTCTGCAAGGCATCGGGCTGCAGGAAGTTTCAACTAATTGCCCTTGTTGAGCACATGAAAGATGGTAATAGTGTGCTCATCTTTAAAAGAGTAGCTCCATTGGGTAAGTTGGGTAACCTTTCGGGACTCTTTCTTTTGATTGTCGAGTTTTTTTAATCTTAACGGAAAACTTCTCCTTAGCCCTTGACTAGAATGATCGTCCCTGCTTGTTCTCTTCCCCTTTGCGATAAGTGCCAGGGTCAAACTTGTTAAAGCATTCGGCAGACTTCTCATTACTTTTCGCCTACTCCATGAGGTCCTTCTAAGAATTTGCCTTGACAGCACCCATGTGAGTTTCTATGCGGCTCAAGAAATTGTGCCGACATGTCTGAAGAAACATTAGCAGCAGCATATCTCGGCATTGCAAACTTAAATTGTGAAATCACTTGATGTAGTCTCTAACCAAGTCTAACCAAGCATATCTCGGCATTGGCAGCAACATATATCAAGGGGTTCAAAGTGCTCATCCGACGTCTTCTTTTGGGCTTCCATTTGCCCGAGAAGATTGTCATGAGCTTCTCTGTCCGCTATATCTATCACTCACCCCTGCTCTTGACTTGAACTATAGGTTGCATTTGATGCTATAGTAGAGATCGCGTTGCTAATAGCAGGTAGATCTGCTCTAGAAGATACCCACGAAGCGTGCGTCCTCAAGAGTGAATAGTCAAAAGGAATTGCCTCCCTCACCTAGACCTTGTGTGATGATAACTACTATTGGTCTCTGGGAGTATACTCTAAGGCTAGGAGAATACATAGGGTCGAAAGGACTATCCACACTTCATCATTATCTCCATTGTTTACACTGGTCATATTGACCATGAATTCTTAGAGATTGGCTTTACTCTTTCGAGTACATTATCACCTTTTAATCCTAGCCTCTGAAGGCTCATGAACTTGGTTAAGATGATTAAATATTGATTCCTTTGCAGGAATGGATTTGCACTGGTAATTCATTTGAACTGCCCTGACAATTTCACTTAGGGTTGCACAATGTTGAGATTGTCGCGCCCTATTTAGAAAAAGGAACTCCCTTAAATTAGTGAGAGCTTCAACTTGGCTTTAGTGGTTGCTCCTCTTGAGAGCAACTTTACCTGCTCGGATTTTTAGCAAGCAAACGTCGCCTATGACAATGTTGTCTTAACCCTTGGCTAGTGTAGTCAACTAAGTCCTTATCATAAGTTAGAGCTCGGGATTTGGACGAAGAATCACCATGGGTGATATTTTTCTCTTGCGGGATTTTAGATGGAGGATAACGCCCATCCTTAGCTCCTGTTAAGGAAGCATAGTGAGCACCAAGAGATACTTTAAAGCAAATCCCCAAGAGGATTATGGACTGAAGTTCAAAATCAGAAGACATATGAACGTCTTGACCCTCAGTTGGGAAGAGGGTCAATTTCTCTGCTCTGGGTGAAGTTTATCTAACTTTTAGTGAAGCCAAGACTGTTATCAGCGAGTGTCGCCTTCTTTTGGGCGAGGGTCGGATCTGACCCTATCTTCGCATTGTGGCGAATCCTACGGCAACTTCTGATGGTGGTCATGGATGACTTGTTAGAAGAAATGAATTCCTCAAAGTTTTCTTGGTTGAATTCAATGACCAACGACTTAGCAAAAGATCATAAGGCCTTAGTATCGGACTGTGACATAATCTTCTCGTCAGTTGAGAAGGAAGTCCCTAGCAGAGCCGTCATCCTATTTCTGGTATTTAAATTATAATTAACACAGATTACAAATTTAAAGAATTATAAATAAAATAAGAAAAATTTATATTTTCTAGGTTATTTTCCATGTGTCAAGGGAGCATCGATTTTGTACTCTATTGATGGTCTGACTAAAGCGTTGAGTCTTCTATTGATTGAAGATCGCCGAGGCCTTTTCGAAGATGTCGAGGTCTTCAAGTATATAGCTGTTCCGAGTTGCTAAATTGCTAAGTTTTCCAAGTATGTATATTGCTGTTGGTATCCCAAAGAGATTTTTGTTTAATCTCTATGTGAAAATCAATGGGTGCCACCTCACATGTGAATTTAGGACCGAAACATGGTCTTAACCGACCTTCCCCAAGTATTTGGCACTCGACTCTACAGTACCTCGGCCGACTGCTACAGTGCTGACTGCTATAGTTCGACTGACACGAAAGGTGTTGCTAGTCGTCATGCTACGGTAGGCCGACTCGCCTGCTACAGTGCTTCTACAGTGCCAACTGCTACAATTTTGGACGGCGTGAAAGGCGTTGCTAGTCGTCCTGCTACAGTAGGCCGACTCGCCTGCTACAATACCTCGCCGACTTCTACAGTGCCGGCTGCTACAGTGACGGCCGACGCGAAAGGCGTTGCTAGTCGTCATGCTACAGTACCTCGGCAGAGTGCTATAGTACCGGCCGATGCGAAAGGCGTTACTAGTCGTCATGTTACAGTAAGCCAGCTCGCCTGCTACAGTAACTAGGCCGACTTCTACAGTGCCGGCAGACGCGAAAAGGCGTTGCTAGTCGTCATGCTACGGTAAGCCGACTCGCCTGCTACAGTACTCGGCCGACTTCTACAATGCCGACTGCTACAGTGCCGGTCGACGCAAAAGGCGTTACTAGTCATTATGCTACAGTAGGCTGACTCGCCTGCTACAATACCTCGGCCGACTTCTACAGTAACTTCCTGCTGTAATGGTTAGCCTTGAGCCCCGCACCAACAACAAGTCAACATCATAATTAATGGCGATGTGCTGGCCATGTGGCTTTTGTAACCACTCCCTATACCTCATATCATATCAATGTTGACTCTCTCCACACATAAACTGACAAGTATAAAACTAATGCTAAAGTGGCCAAATTGCCCCTCTCTCATTCCTACAAAGAGAGAAACTATTCTCAAAGCAAAGGTACGCTATTTTTTCTCTCCCCCTACACTCTGCAATTAAAAACTCTTACTGTTCATATTCTCCTCCACTCAAGCTCACTTACTGACTTAATCGCCGGAAGTACAACGGGAGAAACAAGCCCCGTCCTCTCACGAGTTTCTACCTGTGTAGGAGGGAAGAACAGCCCAACTCAGAATTAGATATTCGGAGGAGAGAGCGGATCCCCGCCATCTTCAACCTCATACCTATTTTGACTGTGTGATTACATACATCAACAATACCCTAGTAAAAGATAATAATCAGGTTCAACCTACAATTCTATTAGCCTATTTTGATTAATGGTATAGGGTCATGATTAACAATTATTCTTCTGATAACACTACAGGAAGTATAAGCTTTATCCTCTCCTTTGCTTTTAATATGCGCTCAATTTACTTTTGTTTTGCCTATATCTTAATATTATCAATTTTTTGTCTTATAGGTTGAATGTGCGAACAAACATATGATTCGCTAAGAAGTTATTCAACTCCTCCATGATTGGATATTGCAAAGAACTAATATCGCATTCAAGATATCAGCAAGCATTATGAGAACAAGGATATGCATGGTCATGATATTTTCAGAACTTGCATGTACCTTCAACCATATCCTTTATACATTCAAAGACAAATGCTAATATTCTACCTTTTCATTAATAATGTTTTATACAGGGACATGATTTTCGGAAGGAACTTTATATCAATGTAGAAAACTTAAAATCTCGATTTATAAGATTTATACAGGGACATGATTTTCGGAAGGAACTTTATATCAATGGTAGAAAACTTAAAATCTCGATTTATAAGATTCCATATATGAACTATTATATGTAAACACTCAAACCTCTTTCTAATACTTTTATTAAAAAAAATTCTTCAAATCAATTACTCATTTTCATGTCCCTAAAAATAAATTCAAAATATAAAACAAGTCTATCTACGTGCAACGCACGTACACTGTACTAGAATGATTTAAATGTTGGAAGTCCTGACACATCTTAAAGTCTCTCTCACTGCACCAAAACTCTAAAGTATTGGTGATGGTTGAGGATTATAATATTATGATTGATAGGTACAATAAGAACAATAGACTCGATGAGGCTTTGCGCTTATTCAGAAAAATAAAACAGGCTAGAATGCACCCCAACAATTGCTTCGTATAACACATAGTTTGATGGAATTTGTAAGGCTGCAAGAATGGAAGAGGCCAAGAGTACATACTAAATGAAATTGGTATAACATGTTGAGATTACTTGCTGAAACAAATGATCAAGGATTTCATCAAGATGTCGTGAGATTGATGCGTTATGTAAATAAGGAAGGGTTGTTGAAGCTCATGAATTATTGATAGGCTTGATTCAAAGGGGCATGGAACCTAACACGATCATTTACAACACTCCTATTGATTGATATTGTCTAGCTGGTAAAATGGACGAAGGATTGAAAGTTTTAGATCTCATGCTGAGAAAGCCATCAACCTCATGCTGAAAAAGCCATCAACCTGGCGAATTCATATATCCTATTCCGATTAATTCCTATTGTAAATATGAGGGGGTCAACAAGGCTTTAAAGTTATACGAGGAGATGCCTAAAAGGGACTGTCGCAGACAAATATTGTCCATGCTCCTATGCTTACAAAATTATATCGAATTGGAAGAATCAATGATGCAAGAAAAATGCATGATAAGATGATTCATGACACGGTAACTCTAGATAATTGCACATACCATGTAATCTTGAATAGGCTATGTAAAAAAAATGAATTGATGAAGCATTAATAGATCTATTTCAAATCATGGTTAGCCAGAGGTATACTATAGATGAAGGCCTCAACAGGATGTTCACAGAGGGTAGTACTCAAGCGGCCAAGAATTTCTTTCGTGATATGCTTGCTAAAGAATTGGTTCCAACTGTTGTGACATTTACGCTTATGGTGCAAGACCTTATAAAAGAAGGTTTGTTGGATGAAACTGATGGTTTGTTTCTGTCAATGGAAAAATGTGGTTGCTCCTCAAATTTTGATATGATTAACGTGGTTGTTTGAAGTTTTACTCAAGGAAGGCGAGATAAAGAAAGCTAAGGAGTTCCTGTATAACAGGGAAGAAGCAAAGTTTGAACTTGAGGCATCTACGTTTTCTACGTTACTAGATTTGCACCCCAAGGATGGGGATTTTCAAAGTTTTATAAAGTCACTTCTTGATTTCTCTAAACACCATGCAAATGCAAAGCTTAGACACCTGTTTTGACAGGTGACGAAGCCTGAAAGTAGTTATTACACTCGGACTATGGCTCTTGACAGGTGATTTTTTGTGTAAGTTTTTAATTAGCAGACTAATGCCTGTTTTGTTGTTTTATTTTTCACCTATGAGCTTTTTGTGTATTATTTTAACGTTATAGTAGTTAGCTGGAGTAATGATACGACTATAGAATTGAAAACAAATTTGTCTGGAAAGAAACATTCAGAGCTATATGAGTTAACTCGAGGATTCTAGCTATAACAACATATTGAATGTTTTATTGCTTTGGAAAATAAATATTTAGAGCTGTGCTTGCATGCCGATGGAACGTGAGAGAGAGAGTTGTGTAGTCAAATTATCCTGGATCCACTGTTTGTAAAGTAAACTATTTCAAGAATTAAACTAAACTTGCCTACATAAATAGGTAGAGAGATGGATTTCTAAAATTTATTTGTTCCTTATTCAGCTGCTGTCCTATTTCTATATGATGCACTGATTCTAAAGTAATTAAACTAAGAAGTCGAAATAATGCACAAGTCAGGGAACACTACTTAAAATCTTAATTATGCATAGCATCATTGCGAAAATTGCCTTGAGTTTGGATAATGGAATATTAACAATGAGATCATAAACAAGAAAGCAAAAAAGAAGTAATATGCATTTAAACAATTGGCAAAATATGACAATTTTATAGTCAGAAAGGAATTTGAAGCTTGTATCTTTGCAAAAATGGAAATCCGATATGACCTTTTGTGGTAAGTATATATCTAATGATACCCCAGAAAAACGGATGCTAAGAAGTCACGAAAAAGGATTGTCAAAAAGCTATGGCTGCTGAAATTATTTGAATGTATGGATATTACATTCCATTTCCTTGCCCAGAGAAAATGCTTGAATAATGAAAGGTTATGTAGCAACTGTAGAAATCCTCCTCCAAAACTGTAGTTTTGATGGCTCAGGCCAATTCTTTTAGTGATATGTTTGTTCCAATACTGAAATTTTGATGGCTCAGGCCAATTCTTTTAGTGATTTGTTTGTAGTAGTTAAGCGTGATCTCTGTTAAACTCTTAAGCAATCACTTCCATATTCTTTTTCCTATTTTTAGGAATATAAGACGGATAAAAATTTATTTGATTGGGAAACAATTGTAAATAGTTGTAACTCTGAAGTTTGATAGATAAAAGGTGCTATGTTTTTTCAAACCCTTTTTTGCTTAGACTAGTTAAAACAATGAGTTTCTTGCTGCAGGATGGGCAAGAGGGCCTGACTACAGTTACCCTTTTCTATAATTGGGAATGTAGGATTTTATTTATTTATTTATTTTGATGGTTGGAATGTAGTTCAGCTGAAGTGCAGGAGTCATAATATATGGTATTCTCTGTGGCTGTAAGTTTAATCTTCACATGTATCATTTGTTCATATCTTCATTCACTTCTTTTTCTTTGCAAATTTTCACCTGTGAAACTAGTTCGCCAGCAACTCGAGGGTTTGCATGGGGGCATAAATTTCTTCTTGTTTAATGTGGTGTGGGGTTTGGAGAAGGTGCCTTGAGTATTTTGCATAGTCAATGGGTGCAGTATAGGATACTTACTTCTCTGGGATAACTGTGTGCTCACTTGTCGAAGCTTTGCTCATTTTCGCAATGGGAGTTTCCAGATTCCCGTCTTTTCGCAATAAGGCTTATGGTCATTTCAACGAAGCTCATAGAAGGATTTACTTTGTTGCATCATGTGAGAATTTAGTATGACCTGCTCAGTGAGTTTGCTCATGGACAAAAAATATGTTGGAAATTACCCTTTGGAGATTGAATTTATGGGAAACATCTTAGGCACAATAATATGAATTAAAACCCTTTCTTTGTTAGACTGCCTAAAAACCTGCAGGAAACATAGAAAATGGGATATGAAAGCTGATAGAAGATGTGTTGCAAAATTGTGTTGCCTGCATTAGGTAGTTGTAAGATTTCTGTGGTCTTGATGAGTGAGCTACATTTTACTTGGCCGGAGCTATGTACCATAAAATTGTGAAATCTTATACATGAGTGTCGTCTAGGGGCATAATTCGCCTAAAGAACTGCACTTGTGCGAACCAAGGCAGATTGTGTTTCTAGAATTACTTTGACCACTGGCATGCAGTAGTGTATTTTTACATAATTGAGCTTATATGGTAACATGTGGTTTCATTTGGGCTTTTATACTCATACAGTCATTATAAATGTCCTTGCAGATTTTGGCAATTCCCACTCATACCCGGGGCGTTTATAATGACTATTTGGTATAAAAGTTCAATTTAGGCTACAAGTCAAGTGGGCGACTTGTATTTAACAGAACAATAGAAAAAACTCGCTAGAAGAAGTGTACCAAAGTTCAATTTTCGAAAACCTTAAGAGTATCAAATGAGCAAAAATAAACTATAGGGTGCCAAAGTTCAAAATGGGTGAGACTTTGGGGTATCAAATGGGCAAAAATAAAGTTTAGGGTATCAAAGTTCAAAATGGGTAAAACTTTAGGGTGCTAAAGTGCGATTAACCCTTTTTAGTATTGTAGTTTTGGATTTTTACTTTTTAGTATGGGTTTTTTCGATACCTGCCCCACAATTATTGGTTTTTTGTAAAAAAAATTGCCTTCTAAATCATCATAATTTAAAGTGTACCCCTCAAATTGTTTTCGTCTCTCAAATCTACCCCTAATCTAACCACAGTTGACATTCTAACCATATTTAGGTTTCAATTACCTTTATACCCCTACTTAAATGTTTTAGGAACATCAATCCTAAAAACTCTGAACCATTGAGATAATTGGCTGTTCTCTCATTACCTCTATTCCTCACCCAAACTCATTGATGAAGCTGGATAATCTCCCGAGACTCCCATCATTGCTTGCAGCAGTCGTCTCCTGATCATTTCCATAACTCAATGATGCGAAAAAAAAATCTAGCCCAAATTCATTGAAATCTCCATTGACATTCTTTAAATGATACAGGCTCCGCTCAATCGGACCTCATGCATCACAACTACAACAGATCTTCGACATGTCTACTGCAAAGACACAGCAATTGCGCCGACTAAATCTTCTTTGCATTGGATTCTCTAAAAACGATTCCGAATGATGTTACAAATAATAACAAAACATAAACGCATCCATATCCCCTTTTACCTAATCTCATCTTTTTTTTTTCCTCCTGTTTTCATCTTTTTATCTTTACATCATTTTAGTTTGTTTCCCGAACTACAGTTCTTATTATTTATGTCAAAATTATCTTGATTAAGAAGCTTAAAAGATGAGCTTGCATTCTTCAAATACACAAGACCGCACCGCCACTAGTTACACAAGAAGATAAGCAGCAACGCCTGTTTAATGTGGCCCTCAAGCCACAGAGCCCTTGCTTGCTTGTTTGTTTGTTTTTTTTTTTTTTTTAATTAAACATAATATCTGAAGAAAAAAATATAGTTTTCTTAATGAAATTATCTAGAAATTACGTTATCACTCAAATTAAAATATGTCATAACCAATTTCGAATGAGGAAAGATAAAATATCACATATTAAATGAACAAATATCATGAAAATATCTTACAAAAATCAATGAAACTTTAGGGTATTAAAGTTAAGCTTTTTATATAAAACTTAGAATAGTTAAGTTTTATTTTGCGCGTGTTGCTAGTTGCAAATAAATGCAATAAAATTTCCTGCATATAGCAATGAACAAGCAAGTAGGAAGTCATGCAACAAATGCAACAGTTACAAAGCAGTAGCAGACCAGTAGTTAAGGATGAGAGGTACCAGCAGTTTAAAACAAGTCAAAACCCACAAATTTTAGTATTTCTTGAAGAAACATGCACAAAGCCTATATCACCTACACACAACAAATCTCCAAAGTCAGATCAAACCATGTACAACATTCACACAAAAGAAATTCTTGATTTACATCAAATCTCTGGAGACTTATTTCATGCAACCGCTATGTTCATGATCGTTCATAATAAAAAACTGTTCATCAGGTCACGCAGCTTGCAAGCTTGTAGATGTAATCACACCAAAACCATAAAATGTCCCAAAATATCAGCTACTGATTCATCATATCATCCACTTCCAAGGCCCTTGCTCACCTTTGCCATCTCCTTTCTGAAAAATAAATTACAAGATGTAAGACCATAAAGTCTTGCTGCCAACTACACCAAAATACCAGAAATTTTATTTTTAATGACTTTCAGTACGTTACATCTCCACCCAATGTATAATATTAACATAAAGTTGTACATGTGACCAAAAAAGTGATTGTTTGAAAGGCGGAGTACGGTTTACAGGGCAGCATATTGTATCAACTACCTAAGCAATGCACTTACATAAAACTAAAGGCTGACGCATTATTATCAAACAGTTAATAATTTATCATTCATCTTCTGTAGTTAGCAAAATATATCAATTACTTTTCTAGGCAAATTATTTCCCGAAAATGCAACGACCAAAAAAAAAAAACACACACAGAGAGAGAGAGAGAGAGAGAGAAGAAATATACACAAATTTGCCATATATGCCAATATAATGCTAGACCTAACCTGCAGCACGCAATTTCAAGGACAAAATGACATACACATACCTGGCAGATACATAGGAGCCTATTTTACAAGATGATTTGCTGTTGTTCCACCACAAAATAAATAAAATAAATCAATGTTGTATATACAGCCATATACAAAGACCAAGTGGGGTATCATACATTAAACATAGACAATTTACGGACATATTAAGTTACTACTTGCAATGATTTCACCCTTCATGAGGTGAAATGACTTATATCTCAAAACTGGGTTATTCTTAATTGAGTGTAAGATATGTTTAAACTAGGCTGAAGTGCAGGCAGTGACCAGTGGGGTTCGCCACACCGAAATTTTATTTTATTTTTTATTTAACTTCTGCAGCTATCCAAATGTTAAATATAGTTAAGAATATCAAGAATTTACCAGAAGATGTCTGAGGGGAATGGTTACTATTACGCTTTGAACTCTGCAGTGTTTGAGACGCCGACCTCTGGACCCTTGGGGAGGAATCCTGCTTCTCATCCCCAATTGGCAAGGAATGTCTCTTCTTCAAATGGTTATCTTTGTCATGGACATCGGGGCTAGATTTCAGAGAGAGACTCCCATGAACCTTGGCCCTTGCAGATTCAGTTGATTGCATATAACTTGGAAGTGAGGTACTACTACTGCGCCTGGGCTCATCATCAGTATGATCAGTTTTATCCGCTGCAAATGAGCTCCGCCTATTACCATTCTTCGCATCCTTTAACAAGTGCTTGTTACTGCTCTTATTGTCTGAATCACTCTTGATAGTTGATGGGGACTTCTTGCTTCTTGATTTGGATTTTGACTTTTGAGAAGGCATATTGCTGCTCTCTGGCTTGCTTGTTTTAGACTGTATGGACACCTGGCTTGAGGGAGTGTGATGTGACTCTGGAACAGTCATATGGTTTCTGGGAGATCCTTCTGGTGACGACCTATAAACCTGCATTTTCAAGTTTTCTTGTTCACTCCAGATGCCAGGCGTGATTATCTCTACTGGTTGCTCCTCTACCTTTAGTGAATCAATTGCGGCAACCGTGTTTTCATCATTGTGATTGGGTCTCTGTGCTTTAGGTTCATCTGAAGCAGAGGAAAGTATCCTCTCTTCAGCTTTAATGCTTTCAGGATTAAATGCCTCACCACCACCATTATTTACGTTATTGTTTCCCCCCCCTGAAATTCCAATTTCAAGAACAATTTCGCCACCATCTGTCTCTGATCTATCTGGAGAATCAAGTGTTGAAGAAATAGATATCTCTGTGCCACATTCCGAAGGGGCAATTTGAGTTGTTGAATTTTGGGTGCTTAAGTTAAGAGTAGCGCTTGTATCTGTATCCTTTGCTACAGAAACCACCTGAGAGTAATTTGATCTTGATTCAACTGCAGTATCTCGCCAAACACTGACAGACTTACCAGCTTGAGGAGAAGAACTTAGTTCTTCAAATTTCGCCTGAACAGCAGCAAATGCGGGATTACAAATTTTCTTTGACCCTAGATCTGCCTTTTTACCTTCAGTGTCAGCTAGATCAGAAGCAGCTATTTCAGTCGTATGGTTGAGATCCTCCTTGACATGCTCCGTGCAATTTGGATAATAATCATCTTTGGACTGTGAACCAGCATCAGTGCTTTCTTCACCCCCAACAGTCTGACCAATGTTCTCTTCTTTCATCCCAATAAACTCTTCCACCGCAGAATGCTCTTTGTCACCTTCTGCTGAAAAAGTGATATCTTGTATGGAAACAACTGCTGGAGCCTGAGATTCAAAATTGCCAAAATAATCAAATTTTAAATCCCCTTCACCTTCAGCAGCTGATGACTTTTGAGCAGGCATATTGGAACCAGATAATACAGAGGCCTCAACAGGGATAACATCTAGCTCCCTATAAGTAGAATTACTTATTTTTTCCTGTCCCTGATAATCATCAATGCAAATGAGATTCTGCTCTTGGCCTACTTTTGATGAGATTACAGCCATCCACCTCTCCAACCATTGCCATGCTGAATCATGTCTCAAAGGATCACAAATAATATGGGTTCGTGTTTTCTTTGGTGTACTCTCCAGAAGCTGTGGATGAACGTCAAACTATGAGTTTAATTGAGGATACCAAACTGTGAGGATCTTAATAATTTGAAAAAGTGAAAGCGAATAGATCCATCATACCTGACGAGCAAACCTATTGGAAAGTAGCTTGTCCATGGTAGAGTTTGTTTTATTTGATTTTATATCAGAACTTCTCTTCACCTGAACAAAGAAACTAGGTCAAGCAGGAGAAATAAATGGAATGAGAATCACATCTTTCTAGAGGAGTTCAACTTAATACGCGAACCCCTAATAATTGAGAACAAGAAACAACATCAGGAATATCAATTTATGTATGCTAGACCAAATGGAAAGGTGGGAAAAGTTATTTAAAAAATCAAACCTGTTGAGAGAGGGAGGAAGCGAGAGAAATATTTATATATATGTAGGTGGGTAGCTAGGTAGATAGGAGGGAGGGAGGGAGGAGGTTAGGAGAAAGAAAGAGATAAGCAAATGAAATTTTACAAAGCAAGACGTAGAGATCATCATTGGTACAGATGGGCCTTAAGGAGATATGACGACAGATTTTTCAAGAAGTAACAGCATAGGCAAGAAAAGGAATGTCAACCAGCCACCAAGTTTGCACTCTGTAAATTGCAAGTCGTGATCAGAGCGTAGACAACCAATAAATTCCACAATTGAGGAAAAAAAGACCTTTCCTTTTATTCATTTCAGGATTTACCACCTGGAACTTTGAATAAACGTATGTCTAGAACCCAAATGTAACGAGCATGTGCAAAGATAAAATGAATATCTGTAGGAAAATTCTATTGCGTAAAATAATTCAGTGGTGGTAACCAAACGAAAATTGTATTTACCAAGTTATTGTGAAACTCCTCATCAACCTTTCCTTGTTCAGTACACTTCTCCTGCAATTGAAATTGAAGTCCACGACGAGCTCGTACCAGTGTTTGCATTTTTGCGATGGCCTGTACACACCGTAAAGTTCCAATGGCCTGGCTCCGGACCAGATGGCCACGGACAGCAGATTGCAGCTTGACAACGTACTTAAGTTTCTGGAGTTCTCTCTGAGCCTGAAAAATGATAAATAAAACTTTAGAAAATTTTTCATCAGATACCCAAAGCAACATCAGAATCTTGAACTCTCACCAAGAATCTCCTAGCAGCAGCCTGAATAATGACAGCAACTTTCTCCTGAAGACTGACATCTGTGGATGTAGTGATTTCACCAGTGTCTGGGGTAACTTTTACTTCTGGATCAACAGCAGCTGAGGAAAATGGTACACTTTCATTCGCCTGCTCCACGACCGAAGAACTTCCTGAATTAACTGCAGCAAAGGCCAATGATGCTGTTTCACTCGTCTGTTCTTCAGAAGATGGTTTTTCCAAATGACTAACCGCTGAGGATAAAGGTTCTGTTACATTTTCTTTTTCCACGACAGGGTATTTTTCTGGAACAGATGAATCCTTCACTGGATAAAACTTATCAGTTGTTGCTTCTGGAATTTCCTTGTTAACACCAACAAATTGAGGTTCAGAAATCACAGTGTTGCTTGGTACTTGATGTCTAGCAGATCTCTTACGGAAACTCCACCTGCGCTTATCTGATGATTGCTTGCTCTAAAAGGTTTAGACATGAAAAGGTAGCACATGACTCAGGAAACCTTCCCAAATGTACTAACAAACAAAAAGAATATACAGTGTATTATCTTGAAAACTTAACATAAGAAGAGCTAAATTAGAGAATAACATACGGGACCAATATAATTCTCATCCAATTCATGGTTGGAAAATTTATTGCCATATATGTACTTACCCTAGAAGACTATGAGATTTTGAATCATCAAAATCATTGCAAAGAATACCACTCGAATCCAGTACATAAACAAACGCAACATTATAATCTTCGTACTTGTCCTTACTAAGGAACACACTAATCCTCTAGCTTATGTTCCTTACACCTTCGGTAAAAGAAGGTACCGAAACTTGAGCATAACAGCGGACTTCTGGGTACCATCCCAGTATCTAGGTCACTGAAGACATCCAGTTTTGTCAAATCAAAGATACATCTGCTGTATGGTTTTCAGTCTATCATCCATACTCAAAGTAGATACATCTTTCCACTAAATATATAACTAAATCGGCACCTTGAACACATATGGCTTTAACACACAACCCTACATTTAAGTACTTTAATGAATATGGCTTGACTGAATTGGATAAATACACATAGATTCAATAGATTCTGAACCAAAACTTCAGATTGAAGTGAACTACAGACGATTGGTGAAGTTCAAGTTGAGGCACATTTCTTGACCATGTTCTCTGACTTATACCAGGACCAGGTCCAAAAACAACAACAATACAACATCAAAGCCTTTATCTCATATTTAGGAGTCAGGCTTACAACAGGTCTATGGTTGTAATTGAGTCCTTGATCCAATAACCCTAATCGCCTTTATGTATTCAACAAACTGACCACGTATACACCTCCAAAAGTACAGGCCAACTAACCCTACTAAGTTGAGCCCTTATAGAAGCTAATATGGAGGGAAATAAAATATATCTATATATTAATTAAGCACATGACACACGTAAGCAAAGGGAAATATTTCATACCACACTCTAATTAATGTCAACAGAAAGAATGAAAAAGATATGTAGTCAGATCCTCCAGGAAAAACCTCTCTTAGACATCTAAATTTCGGTAATGCTCGCTTTTAGATGTGCATGTTGCAAAAGCAATCAATATGCTCTATTTGGAAATAGCGAGGCCAATTTTGAGCTTTAAATAACACTCAAAGAAGGAAAAAAATATCAGCATTAAAGTCCTGTTCCCCTGGCTACATAAGATCTGATCATGTCCCAGTATCAGTTTATTTAAATAATACTAGGAACTGTTTACTGCAGCCATAAATTTACAGCTCATATTAGACAATACCCACAAAATTTCAATTAATCCCTTCACCAATCTGACAACACAACGAGATAGAGGGGGGGGGAAGGGGGGGGGGGGGGGGGGGGGGGGGGGG
>JBAKGM010000200.1:18038124-18056720 GCA_037177215.1 Asparagus racemosus
ACACAACCAAAGAGAACCCCCCCCCCCCCCCCCCAAAAAAAAAAAACCAAAAAAAAACCCCCCTCTTGTTCGCATGTTAGATATTATTAGTATTTAGATCTAGCAAATATTATAAGATATTATGAGATGTGATTAAATATGATTTTATCTCGTACCTATTTTATAATATCATCATAATCTCTGTTTAAGAAAGGTAAGGGTTAGATAAATAATGATCTTTTTCCTTTTCTATTTTTTCTACATAGTATCAGAGTCTTTTTTATCCCAAAGATCCCAAAGAAACTTCTTTCTTTTTCCTCGACCTCAGGGTCGCCGAGGGGTTTTACTGCTTCCATGCTTCCCCTCAGCGGCTACGACAACACCTTCAGTGGCTTTAACATCTTTGATTTCTATATCATTTATTTACTAAATCTTTATTGAACCTTAATAAAATAGCCCTACCCCTAAAAACCCTAACCTCAAAAGAGTAAAAACAGCACTGTTCATCACGGGCACTGTTCATCTGTGAACAGTTATTCGTGTGTTGTTCATCGTGAACGCTTTCCGCCCTCATCCAATGGTTGGATACAAAAACACCTAGTTGATTCCGACGTTGCTTCTACTGGCTGATCCTCCTAATGTTCTTTCTGCTAGCTGACTCGTCTAGAATTTCTTTCTACGGTTTGACCCGCCTTGGGTTTTAGTGGCTAACCCTCCTAGGATTTCTTTCTACCGGCTGACCCGCTTAGGATTTTTTTCTACTGGCTGACCCGATTAAGATTTTTACAAGCTGACCCGCCTACGGTTTTCACTGGCTGACCCGCCTAGGATTGCTATTGGTTGTGACTACACTTTTCTGATTGTTAACGTCTTGAAATATTCTGAACAAAGATGACATTACGAAGCTCTTGCAAGTAGCTGTTTTGTTTCCATTTGTAACAAACTGGACATATATAGTATATATGCTCCAGCTTGAGGGGGAGTGTTAGATACTATTAGTATTTAGATCTAGCAGATATTACAAGATATTATGAGATATTGTGAGATGTGATTAGATATGATTTTATCTCAAACCTATTTTGTAATATCCTCCGAATCTCTATTTTAAGAGAGGTTAGGATTAGATTAATAATAATATTGACCTTTTCTATTACTCTACACCTCCCACACTCAAAGAATTTAGATTTCTCCAATATCAATAGCATACTATCAAAGCAGCTGGCAGAAGTTAAATTTTTCATAAATTTTTCATAAATCTAGATGACATGATACCCAGGCCATGAATTTAAGGTTATTTCATGTAGGGACTTAACTGAAATGCACACGTAGTGCACACTGTAATAACCAAAATTAAACTGCATTGTTAAGAAGAAGGGCTAGGGTGGTCAAAGTTGGATGCTAAAGGCCAAGAGAGAATAAAGGCCAAGAGAGAAAGAAGTGGGACAGAAACGAAGCATTATAATGTTTAATAAAGCCTAAACTGACTTGATATGTTCACCATCAGATTATAGTCCTCATCAAATACAGTGTACCCCAATGGAGTACACTTAATGTGAATAAACACAAGAAAGAAGAGGCCGAATAAACCCCAAAATTTTCAAAATAAAGAGGCAGGCGTCTTTCATGCCTCACCTCAATATGCCTTAAGTGAGCACCTGAGATGCCAACACCCAATATATTAAATATCGGCCAATATATCAGGTTAACAACCTTATCGCAACAATACTTACGGTTTTATAGTTTTCGCTTTTCAAGATTTTTTTTTCTAATATATCGACAAAATCGGGTTGCTTTTAATTTGATTGTGGGTTCGGGTTTGGGTCGGGTTAGGGTTCCAAACCCAAACCCACAATCAAATTTAATCCACAACATCCAAACTTGAACCCAAGAAAGCCACAAAAGCCACAATCCGTTTCCAAATCTCTCCACTCTCGGCTCTCCTAAAGCCTAAACATTGATCATGATGCAATTTCTTATGTTCAGTATTCATTCATATGTTTAGATTACATATTACAATGTTATGTTATGCATGAACATCATCCGATATGACACCACGATATTTTTTTACATATCCCAGATATTTCCCTGATTTTCGCAATCCGACATGGATTTTGGCCATCTGATATTTACCCGATATATAATATTTAATACATTGCCAACACCTAGTAACCTTTGGCATCTCAGGCACTCACCTTTGTTACATTTAGCACTTGGCAATATTACCAAGCTCTAGGCTCTATGGCATGACACTTTTAAGCAAAGCTCTAGGCTCTACGGCATGACACTTTTAAGCAGTGGCTGAAATCTACATCCAACTATGAAAATTCAAAAAGTCGAGTCTTCCAAATATCTATTAATAGATTTTTTTGTAAATAATAATTAGGCGAAGTTTTTTTTGTATTTATAGTCAGGATTCTTATTTAGCTAAATGCAGTACTTATGTAGGCACTATGAATCCCCTCAGAATGCCCCACATGCCACGGGGCATTCCCAGACACTGACGGGTGGGGTGAATGACAAAATTGCCCCCCACTAGCCCACCCATTGATGGTTGTGCTTGTGAACATCCAACTCACTGTGGGGCATTCTGAGGAGAATCGCACTCTTATATACGTATGGAAAACATAATTACTATATAGAAAACATGCAGAGAGGGTATTAAATGGAGTGGAATACTATGTTACTCAAATCCTCTGTTCTTTGAGAGCATTTAGTAACTGAACATCTATCACATATATTCCCATATCTGAATCCAACTAACAAGATCTGTAGAGTGTGCTATTTAGATATTAGTTACATCCCTACATCAAGTAAGGCCTATATAGTACACTAGATAATAGTTTCTGAATATCAGGAGGGAATCAACTAAAAGATAACGAGCTTAAAAAGACAAATATGAAGTTATGTGTCTTCTCTTCAAAACCAAACTGCTAGTAATTTCTCTCAGTATTGATAAATTAGAAAAATATTTAGAAAATTCAAGTTGTTCTTTATAGAAAATTCAAGTTGTTTTGCTTTCATAATTTTTCCCTAATTAAGGAAAACTTTTTGGTTGTCAACTAGTCATCTAGGATTACGTTGAGCCTCTCCTGAATCAGAGTTTCTGCATCCATAATATGACCCTAAAAGAGGGTTGACATAATATTTATAAAAAAAAGTTGATATCTTTCGTGGAATTGCCTACCCTGTGAAAATATGTTTAATGATCATAATGATCATGAAGAAAATCCGGACATAATTAACGAAAAAAATCCTTCAAGTGAATAATTACTAAGAAAACCCTGGAGAACGATTCACGAGTACAACTACTTCATGCATCAACAGTGTTATTATTCGGAATCAGGCGTGTGGTTTCTTTCAAGGAAAACATAAATAATCGTTTGATGACGCTTTTGACGGCTCAGTTAATACATTTTAGTAAGAAGATTTGTCTCTCTTGGTTAAATACAAAGGCTCAATCAAATAAACAAAAGAAAAAATTATAACAAAATAGATGAATCCACACAAAAGTGTAATTTCGTTTCACAAACTGAGCAGAAGACAAATTTACCAATTTTCCCCAATAATCTCTCTTCTCAAAGTTTTCCAAAAGACGGTCAACCAAATTACTCACTATCACTGTCCCAATTCGGAATGAATTCGTCAACAACCACAAGATCTCAGTCTTCACTAACCTATAACATCGTGCAACTAAAAGATTCCAAATTTTTCTGCTTGTCGTCTACGAGTAAGATCCAGCGCCTAAATGCAATCATATCTGATGGATCACAACGTCTGTAGTAAACCAGTATCCTACAAATCGACATATAATCTGTAACCATGACACTCTTTGATTGTCAGTTTTCTAACAGTCCATGCAAACTTATCAAGCCTAAGAGAGTGGAAAATTTTCAGCATCAAGCTCAGAAGATCAAGTTTATAGAAAATTTCACCAATGCCAATAAATTCTAGCTGATCTACTTATACTTACAACAAGCACTAGTTCAAGAAAACAACAGAAATCAGCATTCACATTTCAATTAACTAGAACAACCCTAGGTATAATTTTGCACGAAAACGTGGAACCCTAATTTTGAAGTGAAATGCGAAGGGAACGATCGGATACCTCCGGCGGCAAGAGCTCGTCGTCGGCGTCAGTGGATTCAGCGCCGCAAGAGATGATCTTGAAGCACGAGTTCGGCGATTTTCCCATTATTTTTCCTCTCTTTTTTCCCTTTTTTTCTTCTTGACTTAATTGCTCTCCTCTTTTTTATCCGTTGATTGTTCGATTGTAACAATGTAGTAAATCGATAAACTCGCAGCTCTAGCTCTCGCTCAGTATTATTTATGTGCCTCGCTCAGCGTTGGAGCTCGATAACCGGAATTCAAATCCATATTTAACTTGGATTTTATGATGCTTTTGGGGTCCGCTATTAACTTTGGGTTTCTGGGCTCGTCAGCACAAGTTGAGTCAGGTTGGGTCTTGGTTAGGTTACAGTACTTGTAAGAATTTGGATAAATTACTGAAGATTACAGTTTTAATTATGTTGCAATTTAATAAAATTTTACAAACTAAGTTCAGATGATATGTTGCATTGCCATATTGCGTTTTATTGTAGACAAATGGTGTATTGCTATAGTATTTCAACAATGATAGCTATAGTGAATGAATTGCGATGCTTCAATCGATAGCTCACATTTTTACTATTTGAACATGATGTATGGGAGAAAACTTGGTAAAACTGGATAATTAGTATCCTTTATGTATCGAGTAATACTCATTTTGAGCCCTAACTATATTTGGTAATTCAGAAATAAGTCACTGAACACATTTTAGTGTCCTTCATAATTGGTAAACGCAAGCAACCAAACTGTTCATGAGTCAATCATGATTTGAAAATATGAAAGTAAAAAATATTTCCCCATCCAATGACTTAGAGTAAAAGTTATCAATCTTTTTTTATTTTTTTCTAATGGTAACTTAATGTCAAATTGAATAACAGGATCAACGTAGAATAAAAAAAGGCAAGTTGGTGCATGAAGCTCCCATCATGCGCAAGATGTGGTAAGATGTTAGACCATTTTGACTCTATTGTAAGCAATATTACCTTACATTTTTTACAAAATGTTATTTCCACAACTCGAACCAATGACCTCAAAACCCCTCTACGTAGTGTATAGGTTTCAAACAACATAAACGCTCCTCGCCAGTTTTATAAAAGGTTATATAAGGCATCATTTTGCAACTGACTTAAGGTTAAAAGGAAATTCAATTTTAGTAAAAGAATTGTCATGATCTTCCATATACAGACACTCAAGTTTAGTAAAAGGTATCATTTGGCAAAGAGTAAAATGTCTTAATAATAAAACCCAAGTTTTCAATCATCCAGAAAGAGAAATTAGACCTTCCAAAGATAGCTTCCTTCATCCCCACAAATTCCTTCATTTGTTAGCAGCTAGTACCC
The DNA here is from genome assembly GCA_037177215.1 of Asparagus racemosus. NCBI lineage: Eukaryota > Viridiplantae > Streptophyta > Magnoliopsida > Asparagales > Asparagaceae > Asparagus > Asparagus racemosus. The sequence goes on from JBAKGM010000200.1 coordinate 18,043,548, forward strand.
TACCCAAACAAACTTCTAGTTAATTAATATAGATGCATCGAGCCCATAGCGACAATGACCAGTTACTCTTCTTTTGTTGAGAGTACCATGACCAGCTACTTAATTATGCAAACCTCTTTGTCAACAACAATAACATATACGAAGAAATGTACCCTCCAGTTACCAACTTCCTTTTAATTAATCTACATAATAAACCTAACAAAGATTGAGATGATGGCTTTATGGTCCTCAACTTAGTCCTGAGTCCTGACAAGCAAAAGGCCTGGTGAGGAGCCCGCACGTCACATGAAGAAAGCAGGCCATTGATGGCCAAGAGATGAAGTGTCCTTAGCATCCTTTTGAAAAAGATGCTCATCATTTGGAGAGCAAGGGGCCTCAATGTCCTGTATGTATTTTTTTTTTTTTTCTTTTCATCAGATGTTAAGACAGTGCTTATTCAGTTCGAGCATCATGTGTATGTCACGTGATGCCCATGAGCTAGTAGACTAGCCTCGGTCATGCTTCGGATCCACTTCTAATAAAAGTGAACTCTGATGGCGGAAGCGTGAATTCTGACTGTCACGCTTAAGAAAATAACTCACAAGATTTATTTTGACAAGTTTTTGGACACTAGTATTGCTCGAGAAAAGGAACTAGATATTAAGGTTAATTGCGGATAGACCTCCTTGCACTATTGCCAAATTAAACTTACTGTCTCTGTAGTTTTATTGTTGCATATTGAACCCAAAAAGAGTTCTACTGTTGCCGACAGATCCCTGAGTCAAATCTATTGTTGCAGATAAACCCCCTTAAAAGGTTCAAAAAATTTCAGTCCGGGAGTAATGCCTGCCACAATATTATTTTCTCATCCAGATCCTCTCCTTTGTACTTCAATAACGGATTGTTCAATACGTTTTCCTAACTGCCCATACTTTTTGGACGTAATTTATTAGGACAAAGGAGTAAGTTTATGTATGTCCATCAAAACTTAGGAGTTCTAATACAGGGAGAGGACCATTGTATCCAATCATACACGATCCATTAGAAGAACAATTTTAGTGCCTTAACTTGTGAGAAAAAGTCAATCATAGACCATTAACACAGTCCAACTAACAGCCAATAAAAATTTGACGCTACTTGAGTATACTTTTTGTGCGACAAGGTGCTTTGTCGAACTCAAACCTTTCTAATTTAATATATATTAGACAAGACACTTACCTAATTACTTGACAAAAATGAGAACAGTTAAATTGAAAGTTTTATCAAGACTGCAAACCATACTCAGACCTTTCAAATTTAATATCTCAATTTGTCCTATTATCTACCACTTTAGACAATAACATCCCCTCTCTAATGATTCAGAGCTAGAAGAGCATGTTCCTAGCTGGCAGCAAGATTCTGAACACCAAATCAATTAGTTAATACTCTTGAACCCTGTATACAGATCTAGAAGCATGTGCACCTCACATGCCTCATCTCTGTAGCGGAGTGGTCCTGGTTCTTGACAGGATTCTCATTCATTTTTCTTGTGGGGTTCAGCTGCCAGGGCTTTATTAGAAGAAACATAGAAATCACAGCCCAACAACCCGTTTCTATACTTGCAAGAAAGCATGATGAGGATAATAACCTGCAGTTTTCTCACCTGCAGAGTCTGAAACTTGGGAATGAAGCATGATGCTGAAAGAAACTCCCTACATTCACTCAGTTTGTTGAGATATTGAATCACACTTTATGATCCTCAAAAGTACGGAGACAAATGGGTTTTATCCGCGGCTGATCGCATTTGTTTCTGTTCAAAGTAGTCGTATCTCCAGGTTTGGATATAAACTACGCAAGAAAGTAACATACAAATGCCATGATACTATGAATTAGACAACAATGACGAATTTGGCATACCCTGATGCCATGTTCATTAAATCAGACTCAACATCTGATAGAAACATGCAGAAGTAATTCTGAAACTCTTAACTTAGTCCTCCGGCAAACATAAATATTTCCTGCCTGGTGAAATGGGGTACAAGCAGATAACCACATCTCATATGAAGCAGAGTCAAACCAACTTCTATGAGAATCAGCCATTCTCTGCACGATCATAGGCATTAGATTTATGTTTCGGTGCAAAAGTGAAGCCTTCTGGAACCTTTCCAAGCAGCATCTCAGATATGCGTACCTGAATCAAAAGTGACATTAAATTCAGCTCAAATAGAACAAGAAAAATAAAGAAAATACAGTCATAGGAATATACCCAATCAGCAGCAGAATCTGAAGCCATTAGGGTCTCAAGATCATCACGACCAAAATAGCTGGGAGGTCTCCAATTTAGTCGTTGAGGGATGACATCCAATAAACCAACTGGAGTGTATCTGTATGTGTAACTCAGCCATTCCAACAGGAAATATCGTGTTGTCTCCACACCTGTAGCCATCAGAAGTTAGTAATCAGAGAGAATGGTAACCAAATCTTGTGAAGCGTAATGGATTAGATGCAGACGAACTCATCCATGAGCTGAGCTATTTAGATGTACATTTCCAAAGCAAAAAAGATACCAGCAGAGGAATAATGACAAACATACGGAAGTTAACATAAAATTAAAAAGAAGAGTAAAGATATTTCTGCAGGCACATTAAGCAAAGACAGCCAGCTGAACTTTGTCGAGGATAAGTGCCTTGAATAATACAGGAAGGGAGTAGGGGGTGGAGTTTGGGGATCTGGGGAGCTGAGGGTTGGCTGCATATGAAGAGGTGAGATGGACTAGAACTAGAGATTTAAGATTATCAATCCAACATTGATGAAAAAATATGTATGCCTTTAGGACAATTTTGCCTGACTGACCATGCGTAACTTATACATGCAGGTAGATGCAGTTGAAAATTTCCAAATCGTTACAAGAAAAAAAACATTCGATAGTATTGTTTTTCAATTGTTCCTAATTATCATTCCAAACAGAAGTCGTATAAGTAAAATTGATGGAGTGAATGACCAGAATTAGACATCGGTAACAAAAGAGGACATGCTAATGAGTTAATCTAACAAAGGACAAGTCCTCAGCACAATCACAAGTTACTGGAGAAAAAAGATTTACGCAGACACTAAAGCTTTGGGAGATTTAGAATACATGTTTCGTTACTCTGATTCTGTAATAATAATAAGGGTAACTAATAATTGATCAAATTAGTCATAACGGTCACAGTTAGGTAATCGTACTCACATCAAGCCACAAAAAATAAAGGAAATATTAGGCAGAATAGTACGAAAAAACTTGCCGCAAAAATCATAAAGATCCCAAGAGAAAGAAGCAATTGACCAACATAAAAGGACATTAAGCAACATGAAGAAATTTGTGAACAAGAAGCAGTGAAACCAAAACCGATGATCATAAAAGTTATTTTTCAGTTGCAGGTTTTTTAACTGCAGTTTTTGGGTCTTTATCTGATCTAAATAGAAGAAATAAAAGGTTCATCAGTTAGCATTTAATAGATGTTTTTTAGAGTCTTCATAGGTTATTGGCTTGTCATCAGTGGATTACATTTGTTAGCTTTGTTTGTAATTCAGATGATTTTGTTTGCAGTTAATTGATTCTTTACATCAGTAAGGTTTCCTTCTATGTTGCTTGAATACTCACAACCAAGAGAACACATCCATATCCAACGCATATTTGATACTTGGGACATTTGGATACTTTGCTAGATAGTCCTAGTAGTATCCTAAAATTATATTAATATTCCCAAAAAAATTCAAACATATCAAAAGTACATCTGAGACTGAGTTAAAAAGATAGTAAAGGAATAATAGATTCATGTTCCATTTAACGATTTGATTCAGAGATGATTTTACTTCTTCAATGATGACATCAATATTCTGAGCAGTACTGAACTTCGATATATTTTTAAACCTGATTTGCTGTTTTGTTAACAGGTGTGACCTTATGAATCCTTTTTAAATAACATTAGCTAGCTCATACACATGATAAAATTATATACCTTCCATATCCACAAGCCACAAGGTATTCATATCCTTTAACTTTCAAGATTTGTCATATCTGCATGCACATAGCATGCCATACTTGTATTATATATCTGTGTTTGTGCAGAAATAAGATCAATTTTGTCTATCTTATTCATGTTAAACTATTTAAGGCGACCAGAATGAGTTGTAGAAAGTTTTCACAAAACTGGAAAGAATGTTTGCTCGAACTTGGCAGCTGACATCCCAAGGATATATCTTTCCCTCCCTACATTTATTATTTCTCTTTAAGCCTGCACTACTACAGGAATCCCTAGTTTCTAGGGTTAGGTTTCCAAGTGCAACATGCATATGCGTGAGTCGTGCAGTTTAATAGCAAGTTCTAGCACCCTATAATTATAAGAAGAAACAAGCGTCTAGATATAAGTCCATTTCTTTCTTTTTTTGATTCCAAATAAAATGTTAGCTACAAATGCTAGCTTTTCCTTACTTTCGATTTTTCTAGCATCTTGCATTTATCATCCTTAATAAATCACTGTTTATAGGAAATAGTAACTGTTAATATGTTAAATGACAAATTGCCCCATTCCTATTCACAAAAACTGTGTGACTGTGATGAGAAAAAGTAGAAGCAACTAAAACATTTTATACAATCACTACTGAAACCAAAATCATTTAGAAGCATGTGCTCCTAAAATATCGGGTGCCTTTCTCCAATTTTTTTGTATAAGAGACAAAATGCACACTAGAAATCTGTGACAAAACTATGAGCATGGTTTGATATTTTATTGTAACATAGAGATTGGTGATATAATGCACTACACATGAATATACCAGTTAACTATAAGATGAAACCCTTTCCAGATTATATGGAGTAATCCAAATAAAAACAAAGTACTGAAACATACCCTTGGAATCTGAACCCCAATGTGCAAGGCCACAGTTCACATAATCCTTGAGAATATTAAATCTCTCCCCCGAACTAATGTCCCAATGTCGTTGTTCCTTAATTTCAGTAAATATCCACGGCTGCCCATGAAGAAGTGTATACAATCAGAACATACGAATCAAAACATCCGTCAAGGTATCTCTACATACCATAATTAAAGAAGCCTCATAAGTAAAAATAGAGAGACAAACCTTAATTAGAGCACCTCGAGCAATCATAGAAGTTGAGAGCTCAGGGCACTCAGTTATGTGTTTATTCCAGTCAGTGAATGAAAAAATATCACCGTTTCCCAGAACTGGCAATGTGTTGGGGGACTTTCTTGCACATTGGTAGATATAGTCCCAATCAGCAAGCTTGCTGTATCTTTGCTGTCGTGATCGCCCATGTATGGTTATTGCACTGGCACCACACTGGCCAATATCTGAAACGAGAGAATCAATACGATTTCGACCCTCAAAGTACCCCGTACGCACCTGGGTTGAAAAGAATAATTTCAAACTTTTGGGAAATCATATTGCAACGACATGAACAATCCTCAACAGGGAAAAAACAGAGTGTCTGTAAGGAAATATTCTTTGTTCCTTCAGTAAGGATTTTTAGAATATTGCTTTAAAGAAAACAAGTCTAAGCTTTTGCTAACTCTTCTCCCATAATTGCTATGACTGATAATTATAGTACCTTAACAGTAATAGGCTTGTCAGTTGTGCCAGAAGCTGCTTGAATAATGCTCTTCATCCGCATAGGCTTTGTAAGCAAAGAAGATCCAGCACCCTTGTTACAAACAATATCAATTGGGCAACCCATATTAATGTCAATAAAATCAACTTCACACTCGCGATCTACAAGTTCAACAGTTCGTGCTATCGTATCTGGATATGATCCACATATCTGTATCCCAAAAATATCCTCTGATGAATGGCGCCTCAGTAATGCCCATTCTGAAGCTTGCCCCTAAAGCATTGCCCAGTACACAAAAAAGAAGAGTCAATGTGTATAGAACATTTAATGAAACTCAAATCCAAAATTTATAGGGGTAAAAAGATTTTTAAAAAAAGATTAAAAAAAGATAAAAGCTGGTTACCAAAATTCACTTGCACCAGAATCACTCAAATCATACTCATGTATATACAGAATAACTGAGTAGGGATATATCAATCAAATTTTCTAATGCCTACTCAAAATTTAGCAACCACTAACTCCAAATTTAATCTACAGTAGATATAAACTTTGATGCAAGATTTGTAACATGCAACTCCATGTTTCCTTATAGATGACTATTAGGCAACAGAAAGTTTTAGAGTGCAGCCAAACGTAGCTGACTAACAGAAAAATGAAAGAGGAACTCACCAACAGTACAAGAAAACCATACTGAGGGAAAAATATGATTCGGATGTGGCTTGTGGACTGCACTGGTGGCATTACTTTTATTAGTAAAACAGTCAGTGTACTCCTCTAAGGCTATGACAAACAGCTAGCAGAAAAGGAAACATTTACCTCAGATCCTAATGAAGATTAGTCAAGACAGCCAGTAATGCACAACAGGAGTTCATATATGATGGGCAAAGAAATGCATCAACCAGGCATAATTTCAGCCATCCAGGTGGCTTGAGTTTATAAACTGACATTAATAAAACATACCAGTCATATGTTACTTTTTTCCTTACCATCTTAAACAAGATGTGTGTGCATGCACATATGCATGTGTGTATACTCAAAGATGCATATATTTCTGATCAAGATGGATTAAACAGTGTTAACATCCAGAAACTAACAACACATTCTAACAGATACCTTTATTCCAGAAGCGGTCCCTAAAATTCAAACAATGTCTTACTACATTAATGAACTAACAGTATCTATTGAATGCAACCTCAATTGCAGATTATCGATTAAGTTAAGTAATTCCAATTAACATCCAAAAAATGAAAGCACTCATCTAATGCAATTTGCCCTGTGGAAGCTCATCAGATATATAGGCGTTGAATTAAGATAATGATAACAGTCTGTAAATGCTTTGAAACCTTGAACAGATAAGCTTTTAGCATTTAAATCTTGAAGTTACCTCCCATGTTAAAATAAAGTAAAGGGCAACAAAAATAACAATTCCTAAACTAAAAATGCTACTTCATCAAAAGAAAAAGCAGTAAGTACTTCATTCACAAATTTTTAGTGTTAGCAATAGTCAACATTTTCAGTATTTCATATTTTCACTACTAGTTTGCTATGATGTGGACACCAACATAAGCCCAACAAGAGGAGGCCGACAGATATGTCAAGTTCTAGATTTTAAAAGATTTAGTGATCTCTTCAATGAGCTAGAAACCATCATGCTTTTATGTCTCTATCATCTCTCCTCAAGGGCAACCCTTTGCTAAAGAACAAATGGAGTTGTTACATGAGGAATCAGACTACATTCTACCACATGGTTACATAGACAACATTGGCATATTAATACAGTTACATATTAACAGATAACTGGTAGAAATAGAAGCCCATTCAAATTCATTACCAACTAGAAGAAATCACAGCAGAAGTTGATATTCTAGAAAAAAATACAGTGAAGGTACATAGAAGAAAAAACTATTTCTCTCTTAATTCACAAAACCAAAAGCAAAAAGGGATGAGCACAGATAAGGTCTAAAAAGTTAGAAACCAAAACTATCATACAATATACACACAATTCTGTTAACTTAAGTCTCAATAGCCTTCTTCAGTCTTCTTCAGTCACGGACTGATCAAATAAAGACATACATTACAACTAAAAGCTATAAAACACCTCTACAGAAAAGGAAAGTACGTAGATAGAGATTCATACTTATGGATAATGCTGAAAGTATCTTTTTGACATATATAATGTTTGAATTGACCCATAGAGATGATAATCATACAGCAAATAGACCTTCCAGTGAAAAAACAATCTTGACATAGTCATGCAATCCAGAAGCAGTATTTGATTTTTGGCTTGAAGAGAAGTATCCTCAGTTGAGTGACGTAAACTATAATGTTTTGTTATATTCACCTAGAAAAGACTCATCCTTGAATTCAGTGACATCCTTGTTCTTTTGCTTTTACAAACACTCTGAGCAAGATCCAATATTGATAACTCTATGAAACCTCCGAACTTCTTTTTTTTTTTTTCTTTTGAACTTCAAAAGCCAATGGGTGCTTATTCTGTCATAATCTAAGAACAGAAATTGGTGCTGGCATCATGGATCATACATCAAACATAATGCATTTTTTTATCCTTGAGAATAATAAGAAATATAGGAATTGCACACATTGATTATTCAAATAAACTACCCTAACAGAAAGGATCTTGCTATCACCTATCATTGACCTATGATTCTTTAACATTATCCAACCATGATAAGACTTGCAGGCACACAAGTCCATTACTCCACCTTAAATGTGATTTTCAGGCACTACTACTGAGAATCTGAGATAATTACTTGATGCTTCCAATACCATCGCAACTTTTGCTGGACTTTATATCAGGCATAATATGCATATTCTACAGTGGTCACAGCGCTTTTGAGAGGAAGTCAATTTATGCCTCTGCTGGCCTAATTCTCACCACCACGCAACTATAGCAAGCTCAACGACTCTAGAGAAAATAATTCATAGAAAAATATGCATATGTTTACTAGCTTATGAAGGCAAAAAAGAATGGAACATGATTTAAAATCTATATCTATACAACTATTGCTAGAATGCAATGATGCATTAACTTGATGCCTCTTCTGAAGATATCTGACTAGTGAGTGTGGATTCTGAGAGGGCATAGATGGACAAAGAAATAATTGGTTTCTCAGTGGAATTAAGTTAGAAAGAAATAGAATAACATTTCTCATTATGGACAAGTAGAATTTTAATTGAATCGAATTTCAAAGTATCCTTCATAGAAGTGCGTTATGGTGGAATTTCTTTTGAAATTCGACTAATAAGTGAAATGCCTATATCCATCATTTTTCACTAAGGTAAGATCAGTTAACTAAATAAATTTCTTTATGATTCATTACTGCAGCAAAAAACAATCAGGAAAAAACAATGGCAGTCTATTTACTTTAGTAAATATGCAATATGGGACACAAATACTTAGGACTTACCTGCAAGAGATTTGTACACATGGCCATTTCTCCACAAGTAATATCAGCTCCTAACATCTTGCAAATCCTTCTGAAAGGAAGGTTACCAACAGTAGTTAAAGGTGCAAGATACAGCTTTCTACTAAAATCGATGAGTTTCTTTTCCCTTGGATGTGGTTGCAAACTTATATCAACTTCAGATGAACCTAAGCTATTATCAGCTGAAATTTGATCCATACTGTTTTCCGCTTTAAGCTCCTCTGAATTAGTTTGTGGAACACATGTGCCTGGTCAAATTACAGCATCAACAAAAACAGTTGCAGTGCACACAAATGTGTTACCTATGCAGAGAAAAGAAAAATTAAGACAAGAATCTAACCATTACTTATTTCAGTGGAAGGGCATGGTTCATCACTAGGACACTTAATCTTCTTCAAAGGTCGAGTATCATTAGTGACCAACGTGCCCTCTAGGCTATCCTTTTCTGTACACTCTGCTGAAGCACACTTTGTGTCATCTACTATCCCGCTAGGCATCTCATTGCTATCATCCACATGAAGCTCATGTGATCCATTTAAATTATCTTCCCGGCTTGCCCCCTCACACATTTCCGGCTCTGCCTTTGTATTGTTACCAACCTGTAAACTCGGTTTAGCCAGCAAGAGAAAAGTCAGATAGCAGCATTTTATTTCAGAAAAGAATCAATATTTTGTTTCAATGATTTATAAGCATGCAAGTTAATCTTAGAAAATTTTCCTTTTTTTAAGTATCACAAACCAGAAAGCAATCTAAGAATTAGAATTCACACATTTTTTGTCTCGGACATTCTGTTTCCAAAGGATCTTTCAAACACTTTATAACAATAGATCTCGTAAAACGATGCCTTGACATCTTAAGCCAAAGTGGAGAAACGATGAATTATATGTCCATGAAATACTGAAGTGGAAATGCTTTGAGCAGGCAACAACGTTGACTTAGTTTCTAAAATATCAAAGATAAAGAGAATCTTGAAATTTTGGTAACATTTAAAGATTGCTCATATAAGGGTAACAAACATAAAAAATCTGGGGCAATTGCTGAAATATAAATTCAGCATATGGAAATAAAGGTCCACCAACTTTGCAATACCCTTAATCCAAGCAGTTTGAGTTGAGCGTCTGCTTTTGGAAAAGTGACTTTATTCTTCCACAAGAGTCTCTGAAAATCTTTGTTTAATTTATTGATTTCATGGGTTTTCTTGGAGGAAGCCAGGCTTTCTATTTGACTGGTTCCCTTGTGTGTACTCAAGAATCTACAAGTTATCCCATATGGGCAGGACTTTTCAGAATCAAGGAAAGGACAACTCCCCTCTAGGTCAGCTGGTTTCTGCAAGCGAAGAAGTTCTATTCATTAGAAGAGTTGACAAGTGTGACTTCCAATTGCATATTCTACACAGAATTGATAAATAATCTTTAACATTATACCTGAGCGAGGAAAGCATCCAAGTCATGGCTGAAACGGCACTTATCACCATAAGTGCATGCATCACCACTTCCACGTTTAGCTACTTCTGGGCAAATGTTTAGTGCAGACTTTTGTTCCTGATTTTGTGCAAAAAGTGTGAATATAAAACTAATTTTTAAATGCAAAACATCAAAATTTTAAATTCAATAAGCAGCACTGAATGGATAAATATTACCCATTCAGTTAGTAAGAGCAAAGCGATAGCATAGCACAACATAACTACACATTCAGTCTGCCTTCGAATTTAAATTTGCAACACTCATGGTCCAACATAGGACAAAGTGGTTATTAACTCTGATATGATTCCATGAGACTTACGAGAATAAGACTTGCAGCTTAGGATATAACTGCAGTCAAAGGAATTTCAAAATCATTTTAAGACTCATTCAAGTTTCAAAATAATTTTGAGCAGAGATTAGATTAAGATACAACTCAAAATCTATAAGGTGTTGTTTGACAATGGGTTATTTGAGGGGTTGAGGAGAGTTTAATCTCTCCTAAACCTGCAAAACAAAAAATTTACACATGGAATAAAGTGAGTTAATCCATCTTAATTTGCTAAATGCAGAAATTACAAATGGGTTAAGAGAAGCCTTCTAGACAGGTAAAAATGAGTTAATCCCTAAATGTGAAGGGTTTACCGATCCAACTCCTTAGACGGGGCTAGATGTAAACCTTTATCTATAAGTAAAGTAGTAATAATCTTCTCTATTCCAAACTAAATAAGAGCATAAGGATAAAATAAATCTCACCAACGGGCTAACCAATTTAATACTCCTTTAATCAATTGTTTAACTACATCCTCTCCGTTCCCAAACACTAGTGATGAGCATGAAGGCTAAAATCACTTAACTTGCTACCCAAATTTTATACTTCTTTCTTCGATCATTTAGCTAGCTTAATCCTTCTCCTTACTCCCTCTTCCTTACCGCCTTTTTCCAACAATTTGAGAAGATATCCAGAAAAGCAAATTAAAATGCGAGAGAATAAATTGCATTTCCAACTCCAAGTTAATTAAAGGTCACAATCACTGACTTTTCTACCGTAAGATGCAATTTAATACATGGTTTCTGCCGTTTGCCTTTTCATTAATTCCTCTAGCTTATATACCTCTATCGTGCAGATTCCTCCAGGTTCCTAGTGATTGTGCTACAAGTTCATGAAGAGCTAAAGGATTAAATGGAAAAACAATAAAATTTTTAGCCCATTCATAACCTATGCGTGGTATATGTTTAAGCTTAAATTCGCCAAAGACTCCCATATCTCAAACATAAAAGCCTGGTTAGTGCTTAATGACAGTACATCCCAACACTTTCCTCAGGAGATCAAAGTGCTTACTCGCATTCTAAGAAAATTTAATGGCACAGACTAAGGTCATCACCGTGCAATGTGTATGAGGCAACAAAGATTTACTTAACAAAAGAGAAACCCACCAAGTCTCCAGTAAAACTAAACTATCAATTCCTCAAAATTAGCACAACTAAGTGGAACCAATCATAAAACCACATCACTGGAAAAATGTTAAAGATGCCGCCTTTTAATCAAAAGAAATCTCTGCGAGTGATCGAGATCGCACAGCAAATTACACTGACCTGACGCCGCTCTCTCTTGAGCTGGCGCTTGGATTTCTTCTCCTTAACAACGCCTGAAGGAGTAACAGCGGCGCTCTTCCTCTCGCTGGCATCATCGTCGACTGCGTCGTCGTTCGACCGAGGCCTCGACGGCGGCGGAGGGCGGAGGTACTCCGCCTTCACCGGCGCTATCGCCTTCGCTACCAACTCTTCAGGCGTCTGATGATCTGAGGCGGCCGTTTTAGGAGGAGCGTTTAAGGCAATTTCATCAAATTTGGGGTCGATTTTCTCTTCTTCATCCATGATGAATCCGAGAAATGAGGACGATGAGGGTTTAGGATAGATAGGGTTTATATATGTCAGAACGGACCCGATCCGATTGCTAAAATCTTTCTGTATGCTGGACAATTGGGGTTTATTACCGCTTATGGGCCGGGTTGGTTCAACCCAATAACAGTGTTTGAAATATTCGGCCGAGACCCACAGAAGTAAGTCCGTTACGAAAAATACACCAGATTGGTATTTTCTGCACACCTCTATTACTAGTTTGTTTGTTTTTTTTTTTTTTTTGGTCCCTAGCTCCGTCGATGTTTTGATTTTTTTTTCCTATGCCAAATGTGCAATTAAACCCAAAACTTCGCCGCTGGTGGAAAAAAAACTGTGATGCCTCTTCCCTTCTACATTTTTTGCCCTCCCAAGCTTGCTCTTCATTGTATTTAGAGGTCATGCCATATGCCCTCCCTTTCTTGTCCAAAAATTTATTTTCGTATAGTGGACTCAACAATTTTGCATAAACTTTTCATATTTATTATCTTACCAATGTGCCAAACAATCTTATGGCACTTTCCCCATTAATATAAAACAGCACTAACAACATTGGATGAGGTTATAGCATTTTTCTGTCAACGGCGAAGTTTTGGGACTAATTGCAAATTTGGTTCAAAAAAAATAACAAATTGTCGTTGGAGCTAGAAAAAACACTGAATTGGTAAAAGGAGTGAAGAAAAAAATACCAATCTAGTAATTTAGCCCAAAAGTCACCTATAAGAACTCCTCAAAATTATTAGAAACCCATTTCTCTCATAAAAACCCTTTTCCTTTCCTCCTTTTTTTTTTTTTACTC
>JBAKGM010000200.1:18074924-18096939 GCA_037177215.1 Asparagus racemosus
TTTACTCTCACTTATGTGTAATGATATTACTTAGCATATATCAGAGAGATGGATGTATTTTTGCTATTTGTGAGATTTGATGATTGAACATATTGTGACAATTATCTTTTTCTTTTAACAATGTTTTTTCAAGCAGGTATGGATAATCAAAACAGTTCATTTAGTCCTGGATTTTATTCTCAAACTACAAATAATTAAGAGTAGAAATTCAAATGCCACACTCCATGAAAATAACCCTACAGGAAGAATGTCCTAAATTCCATTTGCATTTGATTCTTTCCAAACACCTATGTCTAGATATGGTTCTTTCCAAATTCCTATATCAAATATGATGCCTCCTCCTAATGCTCCTGGACCATTGATGCAATTTTTAAACGGAACACTAATGCCACAAAGGAGATCACAAAGTTCACCCATGAGCGGAACGCCAATATCATTATCATTTGAAACTCCCACATCGGAAGCTAGTGGTGGGTCCAAGCCGGCGACTAGCAAACAAGATGAGGAAGTTTCCGTCCCCTTAAAAAAAGCTTAATTAAACCATGAAAGGGAAGAAAGCTGAGAACATCAAATTGGATGAGGAGCTTGATGATTTCCTCATTCATTGCTTGGCTAATGAAGCTAGGAATGGTTGAAAATCTGACAAGGGTATGCGGAGTAGGACATTCAATAATGCGGCTAAAGCATGAAGTTAAAAATTCAATCGGTCATTTACTAAGCACAATGTGAGCAACCACTACAGAACTCTCCGAAATCATTACCTAGACACGCGAAAATGTCACGAATCAATGGCGCCAGTTGGAATGAAGAAACAAAAACAATAAAACTTGATTCAAGTGTTTATAACACATGGGCAAGGATAACAATTTCTTACTCTTCTATATTTAAAATTAATTTGAAAATGTTAAAAAAATGATATTAGATACAGTTGTTGTATCTGATCTAGACAGATACAACTGCTGCTATATCTGTGAGCAGATATAGTTGTATTTGTTCTGCTATATCTATTCATAGATACATCAATTGTATTTGCAGCAGATACAACAACTGCTAGATCTGTGAACAAATACAGAAGTAGTTGTATTTATTGATAGATATAGCAACACCTGTATCTGTACATAACAAATACAATATCAGCTGTATCTGCTCTGATGAACAGATACAACTGCTGCTGTATCTGTTCACGGTTACAATTGTTATATCTATACATAATAGATACATCTACTATTTCAGAGCTGACAAGTTTTCTTGATAAAGTGGCGAAATCGCATGAGCAATTAAAGAGGGCAATCAACATTATAGTGCAAAATTGACCGAGAGCATGTATTCTCTTTGTCAATTCGTGCAACATGTATTTGATCATGTACTCGATCATTTATATGACTATGAGAAGCAAGCTAGGCTATTCATAGTGAAGCCAATGGAATCTCAAGTGGCTTGGATAAATAACCATGTCTTGGAGTATGACTTGGACGACAATAAAGACGTTGGGGATGATATTGATGAGGCTTCAAATTAGGGATGAGTTCTTATCAATAGAAGATAGCACCTTTTGTTGAATGATTTGGTGATTTTGAACTTTAATGTAGGCTTTGATTGATTTTTCTTGCTTGTATTGTGGGTTGGATTATTTAACTTTGTTTTTAGTTGTACGTTGCAGTATTTTGTCATGGGAACTTTATGTGCTATGTAGACATGTATGCACTATCTTAGAATGTCTTTTTAGAGCAAAACTGCGATGTCAAGTGGTAGTGACATCTCTGGTAGTTGTGTTTGGGAATTAACTCAGGTTTCTAGCAAGATGCAAATGTTTGTTTATCTTTTATGATGCAACGAAATCCATTATATATTCATCATATTATGTTTATTTTATCTAGTAATAGTGAAAATATTGTGGTTGCAATGAACATGGTGGTTGCACTATCTTAGGTGAAACCATCAAATTTCATACTAGCTATGTGATTGTTTGTAAAATATTGTTAAACATGATGGATTTTGAAAATTGGATTAAAGAACTTCTTAATAGAATATATTGATCATAACAATTTGTTGTTTGGTTTTTCGTCTTTTTAGAGGTAACCTCACCTATGACAGTATTGGCAGTATGATCCTTTCGAATGAGGACCACATAGCAACCACTTTCCAAAGTTACATTAGGCAAAACAAACAAGCACTTTATGATTCCATGTGGAATCCAAACCAAACAAAGAAAAATGTGAAAGTGAAAATGATGAGTTGGACATCAGCTTTCCAAGTTAGTGTTGTAAATACAAAAGTTTACATGAATAACCAGATGGCCCCTAAATCACAAGAGGCAAATCAATCAACCAAATATTAATACTAACTAGTAGCAACTAACACAGACAAGCTGAGACTCTTTCTCAGTGAAGAACCATTTAAAGATGTCAGGATGTTCAATACTCACTCTGATGAGAAGGAAATGTTCTACCTCTTTGCATCTCCATCTCTAAGATATTTCCATCTTCATCGCATCATGAACATATGCTGATAAAATGCCCATACGGCAGCCCTCGCTTCAAAACAAAGATGTACGGATAGGCTTGCTTTGTCAGCCTTCCAACTCACCGGTACATACCATTTAAAAAAGATTCACCCAGATAATAGCAAGAGAGGAAGATATATTTCTTACATAACAATTAGAAAATTATGGAAGGTCTTTCAGAAGGTCTACTTTGAGTTATTTTCGAGACTATAGACAAATATACTTGGGAATCTAAATGTTGCTATGTTAATATGGCATCTAAATGTTGCTCTCCTCTTTTGAGTAATTTTTGAGACTATAGAGGAATATATTTGGAAATTATAAGGGCTGTTTGTAAGGGCTTGTACTCGACTATTTCTTACACATGAGAATTTTAAGGTCTGGTTTTTTATTTTATTTTATTTTATTTATTTTGTGCCTACAAAGGCTTGTACTTGGAGAGATCTATATTTGGCGAACATTAGCTAGTTTGAAACAAGCTCAAAATACGTGTTCTAGAAGGTCTTAAAATTCAAACTGTCCAATAATCTAATATATGTTTTCTTAGATCAATAAGGTTGACTAGGGGCTGATTTGAAGGTGTATATGAGGCATTAAACAGAAACACAATTGAGGATGTCCAAAATTCTAGAATGAAAGGGAACATAAAGAGAGAGAACAAAAACATAAGAAACAGTGAGAACAGGTTCTTTAAGAATGAAACACTCCTTAAAGTGTGAATCCCTTTTTTTTTAATTTAAAAGAACTGATAATAATATTAAGCTTAAGAATAAACAAGCTATCACGAGCAGCTAATGCCACACAAAATAGTCAAACAGATGAGGGGATAAGAAAGAGAAGTTATATACATCCAGATGGCAAAGATATAAATCAGGGTTTGTGGTTAAAATTTTAATCACACAAAAAAAATTTAACAACAACTGTTGTTTTTGCTTATGGTCAAACAAATAAATATCTAATAGCAAGGTAAGCAACTTAATTGGCTTGAAATTGACAGTACCTGACTCAGCTGAGGCAACATGAGATGCTGGAAGACAAAGGTTGTAGGAATCGTGACTTTGAGCATCCTTTCACCCAGAGTAACCAGCATCCCAAGCTAACCTGTATTGTTAAATTTCATCATTGTGTACCTCGTTGGTCGGTAGCCATTTTGATACATTTCACTGATCCAGCTCTCAGCCTCCTTTCTATTTCCCTGTTTGCAAAAACCATGTAACATAATGTCATAAGTCCAAAGGTTCGGTTGATAGCCCTTCTTCTGGATCCTAGAAAACAAGTTGCATGCACAGTCCATTCGCCCTGCCATACTCAAACCCCTCAACAACATGTTGTATGTATAAATATCAACCGGAAAAGATTTTTCAATATCTTCTTCTACGTTGTTGAAATCGCCCTTCATCCTAATCCCTCCTGAAAATGCTGCAATAATCTCACCAAGCAATAATCTCGATCCCGCTATTCCTCCTCTGCTTGCTTCTGCCTTCTTGTAGTCGACCCAAGCCCTCAGAAGTTCTTTACCCTTCAAAGTGTGAAGCAAGAGCACATTACAGATAAATGCAGAAGTAGGCCGACCCGCCTCCCAAAAATCTTCAAGAACTTTTATAACGGTATCATAGTCACTCGCAGAGCACAAGGCAAGCACAAGTTCCTCATAGCATTGAAGGCTTGGGATCATTCCCTTGCCCCTCATCTCCTTCCAAGATTCTAATGCTATCTCAACCTGCCCAGCTTCACAAAGACCTGCAACGAAAATATTGTACAGCTTCGTGTTGGGCTCTCTTTCCCGGCATATATGGGAAAAGAAGTCCATAGCATTGCTTATCCTCCCGCTCTTTAGATATCCCCGAAGCAAGATAATCTTAGTATCCAGAGTTGGCTTGACACCCAACCTCTCCATCCGGCTAAAAACTTCCATAGCCATTTCGAGCCTTTTGACATGAGCAGCCCCATCAATAAAGTAATTGTAAAAGGTCCTCAAATCTGATTCTTTGATATCTGATTTATTGTTCAGCAGTTCTAACTGCTTGTTTAGAAGACCCAGAACCTCCTCAAACTTTCCCATCTCACATAAGCTACCAACAACAGCTAGGTACAGATTCCTAGTCGGGGTATGCCCAGACTCTTGCATCTGAATTATTAGCTCAGGAAGCACATCTACCTTCCCCAACGAAATGAATGCTCGAATCAAACCAGTGTAAACAAAACTATACCTAGACAATTCAACATCTCCTCCACCAAAGATATGCCGAATGGACCAAGCCTTCTCCAACTCTCCTTGCTTGCAAAGGGTCGTGATACATCGGGCCAAAACCGCAGTAGTTGGCTTCACTGCCCTCTCTCGTGCACCCTCGAGCAATTCATGAAGCTTGTTAAGCTTCTGCTCTCTACAAAGCATATTGGCGAGAATACTAAAAGCCTGCTTCCCAGGGAAATAGCCCTCCTGCAACGACTCCTCCAAAACTTGACACACCTCCTCGACCGATCCATTCCTGCAAAGGGCAGTCATCAAATGATTATAAACCCACTTGCTTGGCGAGATACCAAGCTCTCTCCTCGAACGATAGAGCTCAAGCGCAACATCAACCATCCCAGCCTTACAAAAGAAGCACAGTGCAGCATTCATTGTTCCCCTAGTCGGAACAATCCCCTCCTCCATCATCTCCACCAAAACATCATAAGCCTCTACTAGCTGATTCTTCTGCAAAAGCTGAAACACAAGCCTATTGTAATGCACATCCTCAGGCCTGTACCCCTCACTCTCCTTCTTCCCCCTCAAAAACCTCACCGCCGAATCAAGCTTCCCCGACCCAATAAGATTCATTGCCCAAACCCCATAAGCCTCCGCCGCCCCAAACTCCTCCACGAGCATCACCGCCTCATCCAGCCGCCCCTTCTTGCACAAAGCATGCACCAAAGTCGCCGTGGCAATCGCCACTCCCTCAACCTTACCCGCCGTCTCCTGCTCCAGCTGGATCTTCGCAAGAAACTCCATCCCCTCGTCCAACCTATCCTGCTTGCACAGGCTCTTCATCTTTATACAATCCGTGACCGGCCCGTAAAACCCCCGTTCCCCAATTTGCTCCACCAGGGTCTCCGCGAAGTCGAAAATCCGGGCGTCGACCAGGGAGTTCAGCAGAGCATGATAGCCGAAGGAGTCGAGGTCGAGGCCGCGGAACCGCATGCGGGCGAGGAGGCGGAGGGCGCGCTCGGGGCAGCCGGCGACGGAGTAGCCCACCACGAGGGTGTCGTGGAAGCGGGCGTTAAGGTGGGGGTCGTCGGGGCGGAGGGGGCCCGCGGGGGGGCGGCGGGAGAAGTGGTGGAGCCAGTGGAGGAGGGAGGAGGCGCGGCGGGCGCGGGCGAGGATGCGGAAGATGGAGTGGTAGGCGGAGCGGGTGTGGCGGTAGGGGTGGGAGCGCTGGTGGCCGGCCCAGTCGAAGAACTTGAGGCGGAGGAGGAGGAGGAGGTCGGGGACTGGGCCCGGGGAGGGGGGGAGCGAGGAGGGGTGGGGGGTGTGGGCCAGGGTCTGGAGGACGAGGGACTCGGAGAGGCGGAGGTTGAGGGAGGAGAGGGCGGAGTCGAGGGGGGCGCCGTCGGGGGACGAGGAGAGGACCGAGTAGATCTTGTCGAGGACCGAGGTGCCGGAGCGGAACCAGTCCTTGACTGAGTCGGCGATCTCGGCATCGGAGGGATCGGGATTGCCGCCGCCGCCGCGGCCGCCGCCGTTGTTGTTGAGGCTGGGGGCTAATGAGAGGAAAGAGAGGGGGATTTGGGATGATGACGACGGGGATTGAGAGGTTGAGGAGAAGGAGGTCGGTGAAGGGAGGGGGAGAGATCTGAGGAGTTTGTGGGGGGATGAAGAGGATGAGGGTTTTAGGAGATGGGGGAGCATGGTTTTGGTACGGTCGGGAGCATTTTTCAGGGCATCTGAGGGGTTTGATACTTGATGATTGCCCGCGACCGTATAATTTTCAGCCGCTGCTTCTGCTTCTTTCAAGTTCCTGTTAATTTTTTTTTT
The DNA here is from genome assembly GCA_037177215.1 of Asparagus racemosus. NCBI lineage: Eukaryota > Viridiplantae > Streptophyta > Magnoliopsida > Asparagales > Asparagaceae > Asparagus > Asparagus racemosus. The sequence goes on from JBAKGM010000200.1 coordinate 18,081,443, forward strand.
CGAGGGGACGGAAGACGGTGGAGAGGCAGGAGGCCGCAGCCAAAGAGGAATTTTTCCTTGCTAGCCAAGTCAGATCGAACGGCTGGAGGCGAAGTGACCTTGCTAGCCCTCTGTTATGGCCCCCCAGCCCGTTCCCGCATGTGTTTAGCCTAGTACGCACTCGAGTTCTTCTTTCCCCATGTTCAGAAAAAATTCCTTAAACTTAAAAGTTGGGCTTCACAAATATTCGAAACATTAGAGAAAGATAGTTTGGTGACGACAGATGTTGATAGCTAGGTTTTTGTTACTGAAATACTAATAGAGAGGACCATTTTGCAAAACTCAATAGGCAATTATTGAAGATTTAAGGAACTAATGCATTAAAAAATTCTTGAACTAAACTAATTAATCCAATCTAATCCTAGCAGGGTTTCCAGCCAAACCCAGTACGTTTTATTTTACGCCTCAAATGACTACAAATACCTATCAGCTGTAATTTTTCAGTCCATGCAAGACTGTTGAATTCTAATAACATCCATTTCTCCAGCTGAAATTTGGCAGCCCTACATACAAATTCAAATAGTGAACGACGCCTATAGAAAGGAAATTATATAAATAAAATTACGGAGTGGCACTGCACTACCTTCTGAATCCTTCAAGCGGATCACAATCTCAAATAACAATATCACTGCCGCAGTGCAGATCATAATGCAAGAGATGAGAAATAAATACCAACATAATAAATCCAAGATCATAGATATAAACAACAAGAGCAGAAAATCACAATTCACACCTCAACCCACAAGACATATTCTCTCTTCCCAACTTAAACAAATGATTCCAGCTCCCTCACGAAAATTACACAACAACGGAACATACAATCTCCATAGTAATGGGCATAGCAATATTTCTGCACCAGGGAAGTATGAACAAATCAATAAAATATCTAGCAAAAATATACACTCGATCCGTGCTACAAACACCATCGACCACCCATAGAACTATGGCAATATAAACTACATCTGACAATATTTTGTGACAAACAACACAAATACAACACTCACAAACATCAGTTTGAACAAATCTATACAAAATCTCTCTCATCCAAATGGAGACGGCACTGGCCCAGCTTGAGAATCTGACCTCTTAATGCTTCCCATGCCACAAATAATACATCCCGGTGTTGAAAGAGCAGAAAACTTAGCTCCACAAAGGTCACAAATATCATGCCCAATAGTTGAGAGACGACTAAGTGTAGCAGCACAAAATTGAGATGGATCCTCTAATGGGTCAATTGACTTGTTTGAAAGACCTCTTTGCACACACATATCGATGAGACTCCTCAGCTCATCTTGCTTAGTCGGAGGAGCTTTGGAGAGGAGGAGATCGAGCATTTGCTTGGCATATGCGTAATTTTGTACCTCCATGTTACGCTTAATGGCCGTCCTTATGCAGTTTATACGATGCTTTGCGAGAAGAGGCAAGGAACCAAGATGGCGAGAGAGTCTTGCCATTTCCTCCTTGGCGCTAAGCGTGCCAGCGCCTTGGACTTTTTGAAGCCGTGAAATTTCCTGCAAGAGTATTGTAAAGGAAATAAGTAACAAAATATGAAGTCTAGTTCTAAACTGCCTTATAAATGTCTAGTGGCAAATGAGTAGTGCAGGAACATAGAAATAATAAAAGGAAGAGACACAAAGCCAATAATAGCTCCATTAGGCTTGATAGGTTCACATAGTTAAAACCTTAAAGCAATGTTCTATCTATAGGAACTGAACACGGGGATGACTGTAGAACTTCATGTGTTTGTGTACCATTGTTTGTTGAAATGATGCATAACTGCTAGGCGTAGTCTATTGCATCCAGGTTTTTCAAAAAAAGGAGAAAGGACAACAATAAAAGATATGCAAAATTAGCAACACAACTGGTCAACTTATACACCCCAAAATCACTTGTGAATATTCAAATATAAGCTATAAATGGCTCATGAAACAACTCGCAAAATAACCAATAGAGTTCTGAGAACTTCAGTAGTTAAAGGATATGGTTACAACTAGTCATCTTATATATTGCAAAATTGGTTGTAAATGTTCATATATAAGTTATAGAGGACTCAGGGAACGACTCGCAAACCAATTAAATAGAAAACAAAGAGAACATTGTGAATTTCAGTAGTCAAAGAATAAGGTTATTGTTGCATCGCAGAGACAAAGCTAATAAAAAAAATTAATTACCAAGTCCATTCTAAATAGAGAATAATTCATTCTTGGGCTTTAATGACCACAGGAAAAGTTGTAATACCAAGCATCCTCAAAATCCCTCGGTGCTTATATCCAGTACTTTTTAATCTCTCTTTTCTGACACTAGTTAAATTCAATGCCCTACTGACCAGGCATGAACTATACAACGGATCCAATCAGTTTTCACAGTTTCACCTCTCATACTATAAATACCAGAATCTCAAAATTACATTATTCATCACGGATCCGATCATGGATCCGATACAAATATTGCTATTTCCAATAATATTTTCCCTCTTACAACAGACACTGATCAGTGCAATACTGCAAAGATTGAACGACAAGGTTGACCCCATATTCATGGCACAAGAATTAGCATAAACTAATTTCCTAGAGCCCAAGAAGGATGTTCTGCTTTGAATATATTTCTGGAAACACAAATAATAATAATTATTATAAGTAACAACAGAAACCATGCAGAATTTTTTTCTTCCAAAAACATTTCTTTTTCACATTTGATACAGTTCTTTTTCCCAAGGAGTGTTTTGCTACTCAACTTCGTTCGAACCATAGGAATTGAGATTTTGCAGAGTTCAAAGTTCAAACAATAGAGGTTGACTAGTGGAGCTTTGAATTCCTTAAAGGAGGACTCTTAGGTAGTAGCTGGGGGCTGAAACAGCATAAATCGCTATGCCCATTGCAGTTGAATCTCTCTACCTCCGTGGTTGTTGATAATGGTTTTTGGTTGCATGATAAAAATGCTTCTTTTTAGCATTGTGTTATTCCCATTAAATTTGGATCAAGCACTAACAGAATTACCTTGGTTGAACAACAATTTTAAATATCCAGGCAGGCAAAATGGTACCATTTTCGACGGGAAATTATATTAATTAACCTCTCAGGTAGAATCAACGGAGTCATGATTTAATAACCATTTGTCTTATCATCTGCAATGCTTAATAAGTTTGAAACTCCAGACTGCATTGCAAGCATAGTTGTCAATGCTAAACTTCCTAACATGACTGAAAAAGAAGAAAGCACTTTCTTATTGTTCATTTGACTTAATAGGACAATTTTATGTGCTGTATATAATAAGTATCCAAATGGATGATCAAGTTACCTGAAGAATTGCCACAGCGATTTTGTATTGGGCACAAATAGTGGCTTGAGCTTTAATATCAGCTCCCCGGGACTGATCCTTTGCAAGAGCTAAGAAACCTTCATCCAAACAAGACAAGGCATCAGGAAGCTGATTCTGCTCTAGATGAGCGAGCCCTGTCTTGAAGCAAACTGGAGCTGGAGCACCTCGGGGTACCTAACATAATATAAAGAATAAGAAAAAACAAGGAAAACTAGAAGCAGCCTGATTCAAATAAGAGTCGGAACTGTGCAAAAGAAACTTACCTGGCCAGGACGCACAGCACTTGGAGGAGATTGAGCGGGTGGCAAAGTTGCACTGGCCCTAGAGCCTGGACCTTCAAGAGAACTAAGATCAATAGGCTGCGAAGAGCTGGGCATCTGAGAAGCTTGGTTTTGGGGCATTTGAGAGGCTTGAGCCTGAGGCATCTGAGCGGCGTGAGCCTGAGATTGTGGGGGAACCCCACCATCAGGTAGACCTATTGGCTCAATGGGAACACCAGCCTGCTGGGAATATTGAGGTGGGACACCGCCATCCGGAAGGCTGGTATTGTTCATCATATTCTGATCAGAAGCTAGCTTATGTCCACTCATTCCTTGAGAACTTTGATTTCCCATCCTCGACAAGTATGTCCCTGGAGGCGGCAAAGTTGCTGCAACCTGAAGTGATGGGATGGTATTCTGGAAGAAGTCTTCTGGGATTGGGGCAGTTGAAGCTCCTGCTCCCGCAAAATTTGGACCAGCCTGTGCTGGCATCTGCGCTAAACTATCAGTTCCAAACAAATCAGTGGCAGTAGCTGGTGTAGTAGCAGTAGAAGTAGCTGCAGCAGGAGGGAGAGGCTGAGTCAAAACCATGGAAAGATCTTGACTTCCTGATGATGACCTGGTCCTCGACGACCCTATACCATCACTGAGTCTAAACTGCTTCGTAGCTTCTTTAATTTTGTCAACATCCACAGTCGGAGCAGCAACTGGCTTGTCACGGATCCTAATGCGAATCTTTTTGGATTTTGAAGTTGATTCATCTTCATCACTGCTGCTTCCATCAACAACACCATATAGAGACTTTTTGAACTCTTCTTCTGCTTTTGCCTGTTCATCAGAAGCAGCAGGAGGACCAGCCAATTGTTTGGTTAAAATAGTTGTTATGGAATCATCTTTTGCATCACCACTGATGCCTGCTTTATTCAGACTGGTAAGTGAATCCGGGATTGTTGAAGCCTTGGTTTGACCACTAGTTGCAGTGAATGCTTTGACCAAACTCTTTTCACTCACTTCAACTACATTACCCCTTCCTCTGATAACACCCAAGAAAACACCAATATGATCTGCTATAATGGCCGGAATAACACCATCATTTGTCTTCATATAGGGCATAACTTCTCCAGCTAGCTCCCACTGAGGAATATCCTTCATACTAATGGGTGTCTTGACCTCCCAGTTTCCACCACCCCATTCAGGTCCTTTAGGAACCATACTCTCAGCAGCAAAATTAGCAAAAATACCCTGTGTCCATCCAGTAGAACGAATTCTCAAGATTCGTTCACAGTATCGCCTGAGTTCTGAATCAGTTGCATCTTCTTCAAGCTTCTGAGCCAGGCGTCGCATGGCACTAGGATTCAGGTGGCATATGAACAAGTCAAGCATGCTTTCATAATCCGAAATGACTTCGAAGGTCTCTTTGGCACTGTCAAACTGACCGTACCTGAAACAATATTACATGACTTACTTGCAACATGCAATAAATATAAAAGACATGCTTTCTATAAGGAAAAATATGCATTAAGAAAAAGTATGAATATCAAAAGCAACAAAACATGGAAATTAGAGAGATTGGGGTAAGAGAAATCATCAAAGAAATGTACCACAAATACTTGCTCCCTATCAACTGAAAAAAGAATTTCTAGTATATAAATTTAATGTCATCATGAACAATAATGTAAAATGCATATTCATTATGTGTGGTGGGGCAGTGCACGACACATAACTGAATCAATCAAATGCATAACACGACATCAAATTTGTTATTTCTCTTTCTGTCCCCAATAATAATCTTATAGTTTAAGTATCATACAGTTTTCTTTAATTATGATTATGAAATAATATCAGAATGTATTCACGAACATCAGCATTGTGTATGTGTATAGACTCGGCTAACTATGAGCCGCATTCTTCTCATTCAAAATCGATCGCAGGTCAACGATTCCACTGAAGTTGATATGCTCAATCAACAGTGGCTCAGAACCAAAATTTAGAAGCTTTTACATTTTCTTGCTCATACATCAAACAGACCCTCCATGCCTAGATATATGATGAGAATGATTAATAATTAACAAAAGTAGTCCCTCTCCCTCATTCCCACACATCTTATAAGTAACATAGCTCATGCACATTCATGATATCAGCATATATTCATGTGCATTATGCATGTCTTATTGTGTGTATGGACATGGCTGATTTGAAGCCAAACTTTTCCAGATATAATTTTTGATTACAGGACTACCATTCCACTGAAGCTGATGTACATAATTATTTGCAGTTCCCAAAGACAAAATCTTAGAAATTTTTAAAAGATTTGCTCATCCATCAATTTATTAAGAAAAGAATAGCATAAATGCTACCTTTTGCGTTCTAGAATGTTGTTGGGATTCTCCCCAAATCTCATTAAGGAACGAATGCAAGTGTTGACTAGGGAATATTGAAAGACGAGTCAACTTTGGAAATGCAACGGACGGAAGTTTGAAAGGTGCATGCATTAGAAGCTTGAAGGTTGCTCTTGGAAATTGCCAAGAGTATTAATTGGTCATTGGAAATATTAAAGGAGAAAGACTACAGGAATGTGCTTGTGTTGAAAAGGTCATCCTCTTGGTCAGAGGAAGAATCCTCTTAGAACTCTTGAATGATCGGTGTGCTCGGGTTCTTTAAGTAATGTAGTATGATGGTTGGCCTCTTGGAGCTTTTGAGTGATCAGTATTCTCGGGCTCCTTGAGAGATGTGAGATGCGCAAGGATTATCATGTTTGTCCATGCTTGTAATGCTTGTATCGATCGTATTGATTGCATTGGTTTCCAAAAATATTGGATTGCCCTGCTTAGGGAATCACAGATGTAGGCATGTTTGGCCGAACCACGTAAAAATACTTTGTGTTGTGTGAGTGCTCGCGCTCCTTATTGTGTGTTGTTTGTGTGCTCCAATAATCCCCAACAATGATATCAGAGCTAAGGTTATGTCGGTGGAGTTTGTGAAGGGTGGAGCACACTGAAGGGAGGAGTCTCTCAAGCATGTTGGAAGAGTTGTTCGCAATGCCCTTGTAAAAGATGAAGGGCCGAAATATCGTTGGATGAAGCGATCGCAGTCTTGCTGTGTTGTCATATCAAATATTAAAATGTGGGCGCCGTGGCCCCGCTGGAGATGACAACAGTGAGCAAACGATCCAAGACGTGACAATGCAAGTGAGGCAAAGAACAGCAAGCAAAGTAACCGGATAGCGTTGCAGCGATGACTCGCATTGAAGGAGTCTGTGCAATAACTGGACAATGGTGTGACGATGGCAAAGGGTCGCAGATGATGGCACTGAGCCTAAAGGCCAGCTATCGCGATTGGTAACGGAGAGCAATCACGAGGGTGGTTCACCAATTCTGGCGGAGGAGCAATGACTGATAGAGACATGATGACGGGCAGCGCTGCGTGGTCAATGTTAGCGATAGTAAGTGGCATTGAGATGTTGGAGATTTGGTTCGAGGGAGGAATTGTTGGGATTCTCCCCAAATCTCATTAATGAATGAATGCAAGTGTTGACTAGGGAATATTGAAAGACGAGTCAACTTTGGAGAATGCAAATGACAGAAGTTTGAAAGGCGCATGCATTAGAAGCAGGTTGCTCTTGGAATTGCCAAGAGTATTAATTGGTCATTGGAAATAGTAAAGGAGAAAGACTATATAAAAGAATGTGTTTGTGTTGAGGAGGTCATCATCTTGGTGAGAGGAATGATCCTCTTAAAAATTAAGAGTGATCGGCATTCTCGGGTTCTTAAAGTAATGTAGAATGATGGTTGGCCTTTCAGAGCTCTTCAGTGATTAGTGTACTCGGTTTCCTTGAGAGATGTGAGATGTGTGAGGGTTTTCAAGTTTGTCCGTACAAAACTTGCAACACTTGTATCGATTGTATTGGTTTGTGAAAATCGTGAATTGTCCTGCTTAAGGAATCGTGGATGCATGCATGTTTGGTCGAACCACGTAAAAATACTTCGTGCTGTGTTGGTGGTCTTGTTCCTTATTGTGTGTTGTTTGTGTGTTCTATAATCCCTAACAAATGATTCAAAACTAGTCCCTCCCTCCCTTTCTTGCTAATGCATCAAGTAGCCACAAAGCGAATACCTACAAATGTGAGTTGATTAGACTTATAAACTAAAACTACTTACATCTTACATATGTGTAACATATTTATGGGTAAATATTTGTAGGTGTGATGTTGGCATATGTCCAACATGCAACATTTGATGCTTTGGTTATGTTAATGTTGTGGTTTGCAAGATGTTGAATGTGCAATAGATTTGTGTCACAAATGCACACGCACACATCTGCACAAAAACATATAGAGACATGAGTATGAGGTGGAAGCTCAATTTGTTGAATGAACTACCAAGGGAAGTTGTGAAACTTATCTTGCTAGTTACACATGGGCAGGTAAACCTCACCACTCCTATCTCTTGACAGCTCATTTTGACAGCTTATTATATCAAATGAGGTGACAACTCTTATTCATATATCATCTTATCTTTTTTCTATACGAGAAAATATAGTCATGGATTAAAAAAATTTCACAGTTGGTAAATCATGCTACATTAAAATATCTAGAATCTGATCAGAAATTCCAATAAAATTGGAATTTTTTTCATCATTCTAATATAGGAAGAGAGCTCCAATAAATTTGTTCAAAGTTAATAAATCATTATTGAGTAAAACGTGCAATATTTAATCTCATCAATAGTTCCAATAAGAGTAGAATTTGTCATCATTCTAATATAGGAAAAGAGCTTCAATAAATTTAGGAATTAACTAATCAACCTTTATAAATAATATACGATTCAATTTTGAGATAACAGATGGCATTAGGTTAGAAAATCATTATGCTTTCCTTTCGCAACAATTCAACAACATGATCTTTATCCAAATTTTTGTGAGTTGTTTGGATATATCTTATTCTTCAATTCAATCATGTTTGTGATCTTTCTTTGTTATATTAACCGCTATCACATATTTTTTAATTATTTTCAACCAAGTTCCCTTAGGCGTAACTCTATCCTCCTTTCCCTTTTATTTAAAATCTTATTTTTCTGAAATGGTGAATTTACTACCACGTGGCCAAACCATCTCAGTCTAAATTGATTCTATCTTATTTTATCATCAATAGGAGCAACGCCTAACCTCCTATGAATCGCTTAATGGATATCAACACATCCATCATAGCATTCTCACTTCTACTACACTTATTTTTTGCACACGTTATGATCCGCAAAGCATCATAGATCATATACCTTTGTAGAATTTTCCTTTCAATACCATAAATATTCTACAATTACATAGGACTCCTAAAGAGTTCTCCATTTAATCATCCTCATGTGATTGGATGCACCACAATATTATCAAACTTAACACTTTGACAATAATTAATCCGAAATATCAATAGAAATTAATCTTTGGTATTTCTTGATTGTCAATGTGTATTGTATGCTTCTTGTTCACAGTATTAATAATAGAATTACATTTCATATTCTGCTTTTGTTCAACTAATCCTAAATCCTTTAGATCTCAGTGCTTCTTTCCGACTTTTTACTATAGAAATCATATCTTTCCCAGTCATATCAACTAATACTATGTCATTAACAACTAACATATATCATAGGACTTCATCTTGGATATGTCTAATAAGTTCATTCATAACTAATAAAAAAATATACGGATCCAAGTTGATTCTCACACTTCAAAAAAATAATTAATGTGTATTAAGATGAGTAGACGTAATACTATAGGTAGGAGTATATATAGGTCAAATTTTTTTCTTTTTATAATTTTGAAGTTCTTTATTAACATTCACTTTCTAGATTTATGACATGATAGAAAAATTTTGGATGTCTAACATGTGTCGCATGCACATTTTCCTAGAGTATGTGTGCATCTATGTACGCATTTAATTTTTTTGCCTGTACATTTTGTGTGTTGGTGTGTGTTTGTATATAGTCTGTGTAATGCATGTGCATTTTGTGTGTCAGTGTGTTTGTCTATTGTCTATGTGTCTGTTCATATCTGTGTGTTTATCACTTTTCCAATACTAACTTGTCGTAGAAACAAGAATCTACAAAAATTCCCTCCCCAATAAATAAAATAGAGCAAAAACGTGTGATATATTTCACAAATCTGATTGATTTATGATGTAAAATGAACACAATTTTAAATGTCGAAAAAATAATATAGTTCAACTTGTATTTTGTATAAAGAGCATATTGGGCATATAATCTTTCAGCAAATCACACAATCCACATTCCATACAAGTAATTTGGGGATGTCACTCCTCACTCTCCTACGTGGTTGTGTTATCTTCCTTCAATCCTTTGGATAACAGATTTTTTTATGCAATTAATCGGAATAAACATTACTTGATGTAGACCGATTAAATTGAATTAAAGGGCTGGATCTTGATTGTTCTGCCTATTTTAAAAATATTTTTGATACACTTTGATTTTAGAATATTTCAAACAAAGCCAACCCAGCTGATCGATCTCAGGTCAGTCCTCAAATGATCTCAGGTCAGTCCTCTAAACTCCACGCTCTTCCTCATTCAGATGGTGCACAAATTTCCCTCTCTTTTCCCCTCAATTCGCAGCTCCTATCACTCTCTCAACAATCTAAACTAGGGGGAAAAAATGAAATGTAAGATAGTAAGGTAGTTGATTGAACTAGATAGAATGAGATGCCTTGAATGCACTGCTTTACAGGAATGGAATGCATTGTAGCACTTGAGACATAGTGAATCCAATCAAGAGTGTAAGAATTTTCATCTCAGAGAGTAGGATATAGTGGAGAGTACTGATGAGGAAGAGTGTTTTTTTTGTGGGTTGTGGGGGGGGGGGGGCTAAAATAAGTTGTTTTCTTAACTGGACCAGTCAGATCAAAATGGAACAAATTGAATTGACAAAACATGATCCATCTAAGATAAATATTGCATAAAACCAGAGTTGATAATGAAGAATCAAGTTTATTGAATAATATGAGTGGTATAAAAAAAGGCAAAAGTTCAATGGAGTTCCTAATGTATCGAACAAAGATCATCTGGGTCCTTAATGTTTGAAAGTCATCAGTGGGGGTCTTTTAACGTTACCTCCGTCATCATCCTATGTCATTTTTCCAAACTTTTTAAATCATGATGAGGTGGTCGCAACGTGGCCCCGCCATGTCACTGCCACATCAACAACAAAATTAGACAGTCCCAATTTGTCATGCCACATCAGTAAAAGAAATTAGTGAAACTACAAGTTTGTCCTGCCATATCATGGACACGTCAGCAAGATTTAATGGAAGTGTGTAAAATGGACCTAGGCTGATGACAAAGGTAACGCTAGGAACCCTCACTGTTGACTTCCAAACATTAATGACTCAAATGATATTTGGCCAATACATGATACATGAAGGACCTCCACTGAACTTTTGCCTATAAAAAAACCCTTTTGATTTGTGTGAAAGATCAGTACGTTATATCCATATCAGGGCAAAGACTGCCATATTTAAAATCCTAGGCTTAACCTAGCAATTAATTGATCAAAAAGTGCTAAAACACAAGTAGCTGGAAAGAAAATGATTGATGGAGCAGTGGCCTTTTAATCTGGAATTCGCTAATTTGTTGGGTTAAACATGGGGAAAATAGAACTGGTTTATTTACATCCCTTATTGATACAGGTTGGCTAATGAGTAATGACACTAGACGTCAAGCCCATAAAGAGAAGGAAGCTTATAACAACCCCTTGAGCAAGAAGCATAATAAAGACCTTGGGGTCATAATAATAAAAAAGGTGGGGCCAATGTCAAAGGAGGTCAGAATGCTGCCGAGCTGGCATTATAACAAATGAACAATACACGATAAAGCAAAAAAGATGGAAACGGCAGTTAGGCACATTTGAGAATCGTAACAATCTTGTAAATCTTGTCTCTGAAAAGGTAACCATAAGCATTCAAGATTGCAATTACAACACAGACTCGCAGAGCAGTGGAATCTTTGACCTTTGATTCAACCATGGAGATGTACACGAACAATGCCAAAATAATCACTGTAAGGGTTATAAAACCCTCTCTCCAGGGAGAGGAAAGTATGCACAACTAAACCCTAGAAATCCTTTTCCTATTTTCTATTCAAGAGACCGATTTAAGCATTGGAGGACACGTTGAGCACATACTCCTGACGATCAGCTTCTTGTAATATGTGTGTAGATCCTCATGGAGGTGATTGATTGTCTCGTCTTTCCCACCCTACAAATTCATTGGTGTGTATCTAACTTATCTAATCTAACAATCCAGTGCAGCATCACCTATCACATTAACCCAACCACTTACAGCTACCACTTCACATAGTCCTTCGACCATGTTGGAACCTATTATTGTTCTATGCAGTTTTTCTCCCCTTCTCTTCCTTTTCGCACAGGAAGATTGTATAGAGAAATCTTAAAATTGTGAAATCTGCACAAACTCAAACAAGCGAAAATATCTGCAGATGACAAGTGACCCTAAATGAAATATTTTATTCAAGAGATAAACATACTTGATACAAGCATAACCCAAATGCCGGAACCGGTGGAATAAATGAGACGTAGGGGGACACTGGGGATAATCTCTAGATCGCAAGAATTCGTCCTTCAAGACCGATAAAGCAGTAGAAAATCGGAGAGCTTTGATAGCATAAAGACAACGCAGTACCTAAAGCAATTTTGTACAATTTTTAGATGTAAGAGGAATAAATGAAAGTTGACAAGGAATAGAAAATATGCACACCTGTGTAAATTGAGGACCTGCTTGAGACAATGATACAGCAAGGTCGCCGCATACAGGAGAGCCTTTAGCCAATATATCCAAAGACCTCGGGGTAATGCGTAAACTATCAAACCTTCACTCAGAACATTAGAGAACAACTCAGCGGTTGCAAACCTAGTTTAATTCAAAGCTAAGAAAGGCTAAAATGCAGAGATGTGAAAGGCTAAAATGCAGAGATGTGTTTGTGTGCGCGTGCAAGCCCACATGGGTCTACAGCAGTTTATACCAAAGCAGATCATCAGACTCAACTGGATGCAACAAATTTGACAGTACCTGATTGCTTGAATAGCCACATAAGCATAAAGTAGAGAAGTAAGAAAACCTTGATGTTATTTGGTACAAGACCTCTGAAAGGTCAATCTTTTGCTCAAAGTACTGCTGCATGGTTGCAAATCCAATGAGGAGAGGTTCCAGAAGCCCAACAAGGCAGCTCCTTATTTCAACTCCTTTTTTCTGTCTGGGATTTATCTCTGTTGGATTTACGAGCAATAGGCGATCGTTCAAAGCACCAACCAACACTGCACATTAAATAAAAGCTTATAGTGGAAAAATTCCTCAAATAAGTAATTTGGAGTTAAATTGGTTTTGTGCTTTTTTTTTCTTCTTTTTTGAGGTGGGGGGGTTTGGGTTTTTTTTTTTTTTGGGGGGGGGGGGGGTTCCTTTTTTTTTGGTGGTTGTGGGTGAGGGGGGACTTTTGGGCAAATAAGCTGCACAAGGAGCATACCAGAACATGGCAGGCTAATAGATAGAATCGTCCGAACTCTGCTATCCCATCCAAGAATGCTAACTGCAGTAGCAGATGAAAAGAGAAGTGCAGGCCCGAGCCACAAAAGGGATCGATAGTTCAAAGGAGTTAAGTTCTAAAACAGAATGTGCACAAGGATTGAAATAATCTTATTATTATTATTATTATAGTAAAGACAAAAAAAAGATTTCAGGATATTGAAGGCAGTCCCTTGTCAAATTTGGTTGAACTGCAAGACAGTATGTCCAGGTCTGCAGAAGCTATCAGGACCCTGTGTGTCGTTAGTATTCCAGCAACATGACCTCTTAGTGTCTCTTGCCAATTAACCTGCGACGAACACCTACCATTAGTAATTCTTTGTCAGTTAGTGTCCAAGAAAGGCGATAATCAAAGCCTTCTCACACATAATGAGGACCATCTCCTCACCTAAGAGGAAAAATATTTGAATTACATTAAAAAGCAAAAAACAAAGAGAAGCCAAATCTGAACTAGATAAAGTTTGACCATTACTAATGAATGCAGTACAGGGTTAGACTTTTGTTGAAGCCACATCAGACGAATGCCAAACCTTTTTGGATAGATGGATAAGTAAAAATCTGGCTGCAGTAATTATCCAAATAATCACAGAAAGCGAGTATGCTCAATTTATTGTGACAAGAGAGAATAAAAGTCACTTAGGTAAAGTTGGCGGACTCTTAAACAAGGTAGCACGACTTGAGTAAAACAAAAAGATCATACAGAGGAGACTGATCTGCTTGGTCTGTAACATATATTGTAAGCCATGAATATATAGATTAAATATGGTTAGATGATAAGAAGGCATCAGTATTAGATGCTCACGCAACTACCAACATAGTGTACAAACACCCAAAAAAATCATGAACATGGAGAGGGTAAAATGAGATTGTAGCTATAATGTGTAAATGTAATTCAACTTAGAAATAATAGATATACCTGTAGAACTCTCTCATTTATTTTTAACTTAATAAACTTTTTCCCATCCGTTTTTGTAGAAATATATCGTCCATCATCAGTTGAAAGACGGTATCCATGAAGCAGCTTGGCCAAACAAATGTGTTTCCCAGAAATAGAGTAAAGGATAGTTGATTCTGCAATATTGTAGTGCATAACCATCAGTAACATTTGTATAAGGCAATGTCTTAAGGGTCGGAATTCGCTGTCACAAGAAAAATTGAGGGTCGTTATATAGATCACCTAATGGAGAAGAAAATATGCGGTCAACCTCTGCTTCAAACAGAAACTGCAGAGGACCTCGATCTGGGGCAACTTTATTATCCGCAGATGACTTATCATCAAGTGCTTTAATAATTTCACTAGCTTCTTGGGAGGCAACCCCTTGCAGAAAACACAACGTCAGACCAGTTTTATCTTCATCAAGTATGGCATATTGATTTTCATTAGGGCCCATGAATGCTGCATCGCATCCTACAGAGAAGAAACAATTACAGTAAATATGAAAGCCAATTACAATAAAAAATGTTGATTATATCAAGACATAGTAAAAACCTTTAACCGAGCTTCCTTTATTATTAACCGACTGTATATCTGTTTGTTCCCAATAAAGAACAACTTCATGAACAACACCAGTAGGCCCACTAAGTTCAACCACAACTAGGAACAAGTGTTGTTTTGAGCTGTAAATCATGCTTTTAGGAAGGCATTCAACATTTCCAGGAATCTGAAGGGAAATAAGATAAATAAGCCTAAACAAAGAATAAGCAAATAATCCTTGTTGACATACTAAATACCCAAAAGAGACTAAAAGGAGAAACAAATATTTCTGTTTGTTACCGTCGAGTAGAGCTTCTTATATAAATTATCTGCTGCAGAAGAGAGATTATAAGCCATAAGGTTAAAACCATCAAGATAAAATGCTCTGACAGGATAATGAAGAACTCGATTCTCTTTATTGAAAAAATTCATCTCCAAATGCAAAGGCTGGAAGGATAAATATGTCATCAGTTAGAATAAAGTACATAAATGTGTAATGACTTGATAATGGCTCTGATTGAACCTGGCAAACAGGAACATCTCTCAGTTGATTGTTAGCATCTGAAATCGTAATGAGAGGTAACCGAGATATTGGGCCACTTTTGGCATGCC
The DNA here is from genome assembly GCA_037177215.1 of Asparagus racemosus. NCBI lineage: Eukaryota > Viridiplantae > Streptophyta > Magnoliopsida > Asparagales > Asparagaceae > Asparagus > Asparagus racemosus. The sequence continues at coordinate 18,096,743 of JBAKGM010000200.1, forward strand.
CTTCCATGAAATGCTGCAGTAATATAAAGAGAAGGGCTCAATCCAAACATCAGAAATTGATAGAACAGCTAATGAGGCTCAGTCCAACATAGAGATGAAACCTAAGAGTTATAGCTGTTTGAATCACAAAGTACAAGCATACACGAAAGAAACAACATTACACCTGTCTATTTTTCTCTAATCGGATTTTATATATA
>JBAKGM010000200.1:18104039-18119325 GCA_037177215.1 Asparagus racemosus
ATCAGGCTGCAGACTGCTTGACTAAAGGACTTAGCTCAGTAGACCTAGTTAGAGGGTGTGACAAGATGGGCTTAATAAATATCTTTCGCCCATCTTGAGGAAGTGTTGAGAATTGTTTCTTTATGTTATTTAGTTCCACATTAGTAAGGGACAAGTCTCTTTGAATTTGTGATATTATAAATAACATCTAAGAGAGGGAATTAAAATATCCTCTCTGATTACTTCTTTCAACAGTTATCTATAGCTTAATTGCATTTGAATACCCTATAGTTTCCCCTACTTCGCACTTATATATCCTCACTTGTTTTTTGGAAGCACTAATGTACCTAAATTTTCAAAAGTTTCACTAATATACCCTCACTTATTTGGCAGCACATTTATACCCTAATGTTTAAAAATGTGCACTTAAATACCCTATACTTTTTAATATTGCACTTGAATACCCTCAATGCAATGTGGAAGGCATTTAAGTGTTGAACTTTAGGGTATTTAAGTATCAATTTTAAAAACTTTTGGGTGTTTAAGCGCAAGTTCAAAAAACTTTAGGGTATTTAAGTGCAAGTTTAAAAAACTTTAGGGTATATAAGTGATGTCAAAAACAAGTGAGGATATATAAGTGAAAGTTTTAAGAACTTTAGGGTATATATGTGCTGCCAAAAACAAGTGAGGGCCTATAAGTTCAGCATAAGGGAAACTATAGGGTATTTAAGTGCAATTAAGCCATTATTTATTAATTCAAGTTCCTCATGTTTGGTAGAATTGCCTGGATTCTTCAAGTAGCAGTCACTACTTTCTTTACGACAGTGATATGCATATGGATTTCCTTCTCGGAGATAAGTTGATGTACCTTCCGCTTCAACTGCAGGCACTGCGATCGACTCATTTTTGTATTTCTTAGTCGTAAGAAATCAAATAGCACAATTTCGAAAATGCCAAGATTTGAAATATCATGTTTCTAATTCCTTTCAGCCCATTAGGCTAAGTACAGAAGTCCTTTAACTCGAAGACCTTATCATCATGAACCAAAAAATAAAAGGAACGGTCACGTGCACATAGCTCTAGTATGCATGAGTTCCAGGGAAGGGTGGAACCACTTTGGGTTTATAATCAAAGAATACAAAAATTGAACTCTTCTATGACGTTCCCTCCCCCATTATAAGAGATTCATATGTTATCATAAGAGTCAAACTTTAACAATAAGCTCGTTTAAAAATAAAAATATAAAGCTTTTAAAAAAATCCCAAACACATACCGCACTCGAAATTTATCTGCATTGCAGATTTACCCTGAATTTTGGCTATGTACTAATTTACCCCAGTGTTCTTTGAAATTACTTTACATGCCCCTCATATTCTCTTTTAGCGGATATTCTGGGTTCCAAATTCTTTTGTTAAGTTTAAAGGAATATTAACATATCACTAAAATACCCAGGTTAGACAAATTTTAGTTACAAATTTAATTAATTACCCTGAATGGCTGATTTCCAACTCATACCGCATTTGAAATTTATCCGCATTGCAGATTTACCCCCTAATTTTGGCTATGTACTAATTTACCCCCATGTTCTTTGAAATTACTTTACATGCCCCTCATACTCTCTGTTAGGGGATATTCTGGGTTCCAAATTCTTTTGTTAAGTTTAAAGGAATATTAACATATGACTAAAATACCCCGGCTAGACAAATTTTAGTTAAAAATTTAATTAATTACCCTGAATGGCTGAATTCCAACTCATTACCACTCTCTCCTCTTATTGGGTTCCGCCACTTCCAAAAACGATGTCAAAGACGCTTTGGGTTGGACGCCAACAATAAGGGCATTTGCCAGGAGGAAGCGAAAGATTAGGAATGAAAGGACCACTTCTCCACCTTAATTTTCCTCATTTTGTTTTCATATAAAGCAAATGTCAAGGACCAGCTCTAGCAATACCCCAACCTTCATTAAACAAAGAAGAAAACTCGTCATAATCTCCTTCCAAATGATTCAAATGGACCACTTCATATGAACACGTCAGGACCCAAGCAGAACTCGTCACCACTACTTCGCATGAACCAAATCTTCATTCAACCTCACTCATTTACCCTTTTGAGTTACTGAATCCCTAGATCTCTTAGAATGCCTAGATTTTATAATGTGTATGAGTTTGTTGGAGCTGCCATGTTTCTAGGCAGATTGAGGAGATAAAAATGAAGAGGAATTGGTTGGAAACGATGGTTTAGAAATTTTTTATTGACCTGAAGAAATATCAAAGGAGACTACAGGACTGATGAGGAGGCGTTCACAGAGAATATTGTGGCAAATTTACAGATATTCAGATTTGGGTAGTAAATTTGCAAAGGCTTAATTGCATTTACATACTCTATAGTTTCACCTACTTTGCACATATATTCCCAAGTAGCATATAGTTGCACTTAAATACCCAAAAGTTTCCACTGTTAAAATAGGAAAAGACCATTATAAAGGTTAAAAGAAGTAATTTCCCCATTTAATTAACCCCAATCCTTACTATCTCCCCAAATTTATAAAGCCCTAGAAATGGAACAGCGATTTCAAGCTGGGATCTGAAAGAATCAATCAATAATTACATTTTGAAGGTGGACTTGTGCAAGTTCGTGCAAACCTGAGTTAGGGTTTGATCTTCTATTAGGTAATTTAGCCTCAACACTAGACTTTAACTTGGATTTTTTGCAAATTAATTAGGCGTTTTTTCCTCCTTAATTGAGGATTCTGATGTGGAATAGAGTTTAAAGGGGTGAAAATATTGTCGTTTTTGAAAATTTTAGTTGTTATTTTGGGTTTGAATGGTTTCTTTGTTGTTCATGCCTTAGTTTACTGTTCTTGTAGTTGGTCTACTCTTTAAATTGCCAAAATGTGTTAATTCATGATGCTTCGCTTGATTCATCGTCTTGTTTCTTTACATACTTGCATACGTTCTTGCCAAGACACACACACACACACACACAGAGTGAGAAAGATAAAGAGAGCTCCTCGAAGAATTTGGAAGCTAATCCCAGAATCAATAATTTGGATCATTAATTTGTATACAGATGCATATATACACCCTTTTCCCAAGCAAACAAAGGTAGAACCTCTTGTTTCCAAAATCCTGGATGCCGGCTACCATCATCCTGTTTCTTTTACATACATATACACATTCCTACAGAGAGAGAATATAGTATTTCCTGAAGAATTTGGAAGCTAATCCTTCTCATTCAAAGTCAATGATGGGATATAAAACAGAAAATTCACTGTATTAAAGTTGTCCTACATCATGTAGTACATAAAAATCAAAACCAAGAATTTTAGTTTCTTACCTATGTATCAAATAGTACGACATGGATGATAGAAAAAAAAAATTTAAGACTAGCATGTTGCTAAGGTTAAGATTTGGGCCATACAAATTCCTGATCAAAATGCTTGGTCATTTTCTAAAGTTAAGAACCACCTTGCACAAATTCCAATTAGGTTTAAATGCTCTCAGACCGTTAATATAACAGCTTGATATTCTCTGCTATCCATTTAGTACATTTTCAATGCATAGGCAAAAAATTTAAAAAAAGTACAGTTTTAGCTGCTAGCCATAATAGATGATGTAGACCAGCTTGAAGGATTGGACATTGAACTTGGTTTACCTACCACTTTAATTCGAAAAGTATTTTCTTCCCTATGCATCGGTGTGCGTATGTGTAGGATGCACTCCTAGAAGTAAGAGCTTAGAACAGAACAATCTCATTTGATCATAATAAGGGAAAACTGCAGTCGACAATAGAAGATTTCCCAATCTTTAACAAATTTGAAAATTTCTAATCCTATTAAACCTCTCAGATTTAACCATATTTTAAATTTTAAATAAATCTAATCCAATTCGGAGTTAAGAAATTCCAAATCTATTCATATCCAATTATCAATAGACCTTGTACATTAAATTGTCTTTGTTCTTTTCTTAGAAATAACTACTACATACCATAGACCTTAGAAATAACTACTACTTACCATGGACCTGACTCGCTGTAAACAAATGTGATGCCTTCTGTAAACTTCTAGGTTTGAGTCCTTTAATTAGCAAAGAAATGAAGAAGGTGTGTCCAACAGAGGACAAAACGAATCTTGGTTAAGACGACTTTGGAGTTATACCAAGTAAACCATTTAAATAAAATAAATGTATTAGTCAGATCATGTAAATTTAGAATCTCCAATTACAAGAAAGTACCTATTAGCTAAGAGTACTACCCTAATAATTTCCCAAAAAAGTTGTAGTCAACGCCATCATATATTTTGTAGTTAACAGCAGTATTGGGAATTGGGTACAATGCTTTATGGAATAGGAAGATACAAGACTTGGGAATATGTGAAGCAGCAGAGAGAAAGTCTAAAATGTAAGCATACCATAAAAGTATAATTAATAAACCTAGAAACACCAATAATAAATGTAGAAACGCCAATAAATTAAATTGAAATAAAGACCAAATATTATATCAAGTTAATGATCTTAAGCTATAGATGAGAGACAGAGGACCTGCATGCTCGAAAAAGTTTGCCGGCATTGGCTGTCTATTTGGATTGGTCATAACACGTGTTTTCCAAACTTGAAGTGTACCATCCTTTGAAACAGTGATCAGCAACCGCAGCATAGGAAGCCATGCAATAGATGTTATTGGATGGGAGCCAGCCTGCGTACTGATTTTACAATTTAGAGCAAAGATTAAAATCAGAATAACCATTTATGGATCAAAATGACCAACTAAAAAGAAATTTTATACACTTGAAACAAAGTAAGAAAACAATAAGAACATTATACAAGTACAACTAGTGGGATGTATTCCATGACAATTGATCTAATAGCAGTATCCAGAGAATAAGCAACAAAACTACCAGACATAGAAATTAAGATACTAGAGTATTCTACATATCCATAAACTGAACCAGTAATGATAAAAATACAGTGGTGAAGAACTTCCCTTATGCAACGAAAACAACAAAAAAAGTAATTTGAATAATTGCAGAAAAATACCATATGTCACAGGTTTCAGATTTGGCTCCGTTCGCTGTGACCAAGACAATACTGTAATTTATAGTAGAAGGCGTTTATGAACTTTCCCCTTCCTTGAGACTATTTATTGGTTGAAAGGCATCTTGTTTTCTTTTTTGCATGTGCTAATCCTAGTCTTCTAGGTATATATGGAAAGCTTATTGTTTGCACATAATTGCCTTGCCAGGAATTTGGGACTCACAGAGATAAGCATCAAGCTGACGTCTACTCATAAAACTATATCACAATGGTGTAAGCTGATGTCTACTCATAAAACTATATGACAATGGGTACACGGAGATTAGACATATCATAGTGTGTTTATTAGAATTTACTATGATGCGTTAAAGGTTTAATTTATCTTGCTAAATGGCAACTCTTGATTACACAAATTTTAGTAACCCATAAATCATCAGCTGGAGCTTTTGGGTTCAGTGGTTTTCCAACATGGTATCGCCTTCCAATTGGTCCTGATTCAAGCAATATCATCACCACTTAATAAATTAAAATTAGGTTCCTTTACATATGAATAGCAATGTCTAAAACACGGCCTTACTATGAGTTCAGTCCGAGAACAGGTAGACTTTAATCCGCTTGTACGCCAATTAATAGGATACACAGATTTCTATTGATTAATACACACACATATATTATTTACTATATATTAGAATATATAAAAATTCACCAAATGTAGAAAATATACCATGCGCAAACTCAATTAGTGAGTAGATAGTTTGTGTTCAATGGTAATGAACATATTCAGTGAAAATGCAAATCATTTACGATTAAGAAAAGTTGATAAATGTGACTGCTAGCAAAAAAGCTAGCTGATGATTTTGGGAACTCATGTACTTAACAAAACAATTTATGGTCAAACCAATGGAACAGATAGAACATGAAATACAGAATAGCTACATGAAAGCTCTCTAAGTATAATGGAAATCAGTCAATCTTTTAATGACAATAAGCTATTTGAAATAAGCTCCATAAGCTGATTGATTTATCCCATCTCAGATGTACTTTCCCCTTAAGCATTAATCATCTCCTTGGAAACTTACAGTACGAGTGGGAAATATATACGAGTTGTTATTGTATGGGAGAAGCTATTGATATGGTCCGACTTCATCACTGATTATTCCCCTTCCACGGATCTATACTCATAGCTCTCTTCCTTATAGCTGCCTTGGCCAGGAGTTCTCCATCAATTTGTAGATTGTTAGTTTTACATGTAGAAACAACTCATAAGATCTTGGGTACACTTTTTTTTCTTGAGGCACTCTGAAGTTCGAGTCACATTCCATGTAAAATGTGTTTTGATGACAAAAGGTGATTTAAGAAGTCAAGAAGAGAGCATAAGAGCACTATTCTTTTCAACTCAGAAGGGCAAAATGATAACAGGAACAAGGAAGAAGTTATGCAGGCACGAACGCATTATGATGAATGATTTAAGTTTCATATAGTTAATATGAGCATTTGACAAATGACACTGGGAGTAAGAACTTTGTAGATGTTCCACTATTCTAAGCGTCCAATCAACAAATCAAAAAAAAAAAAACTTTCCATGTTGTCAATTATTTTTAGGGTAGAGGCAGAATTATCGGAAAAAAATAAACATATTGGTCATGAAATCTTTAAACAAAGATGGTGTATTCAACTTCAATTGATCACAAGCGAACATGCACGCATATACCTTGCGAATTTCTCCCTACATGTTGTTTGTGATGTGTGCTTTGTGTACTCCTTCGAGTTAGGTCATTCAGTTTTTAGGCTACTGACGATTCAATGATGGACAAGTGTAAAGGTACTTAATGTCAATGGCATACAATGGATCATGTTATATTTTATTACTCAGCAGATCAAAAGTTTAAGGCCTCCTTAATTGTTTGTACAAATTGACATTTAACGATTCTAATCTTTTGCAGACAGAAATGGAATTAACATGAAGCATGAACTCTCAATCAAAAGACTCCATGAAAAGATTGGCCAAATTTAATGACCATCAATCAATTGTCCAAATTGGTGGTAAACTCTAAGCACTAGCACAGAGAACTATGAAAAGATAGGCCAAATTTAATGACCATCAATCAATCGTCCAAATTGGTGGTATACTCTAGGCACTAGCACAGGCAAGACAACTATGTACAGATCAATGTTTCCATGTAATGTTTTAAAAAGCAGCCCCCTAGCCCGCCTAGGCACCTGACTAGGTCTTGCGAACGCCTAGGAGAGTGTAAGCGGTGAGCCGCTTACACAAATTGCACCGCTTAGCTCTTGGTCATGATTTCCTCCACTAAAACCTCCACCCTTCAACCTCCTTCTGACTCCTTTGATCTCCTCCACCTTCTCTGACCTTCAGCAAAACGTCCACCACCACTTAAACAACGAAAGCAATCCGCCTAGGCACCTAAGCGCTAGGGGCTAGTCCGCCTCCCACAGGCGCTTAGCGTTGTCTATAACATTGGCATTTATTATCAATTATTGTAACTAAAAATTGAAAAAAAATATTATGAAAACTGCATTAGCCCCACATAGGCTCCAGCCTAGGCGCCTAGGCTCCAGGGGTCGGGTCTGACACCTAGGCCGCATAGCACTTTCTGTAACATTGTTCCATGAAATCTAGAAGGTCAATTGACAGGTAAATAAAATCATGCTATTGATAATGCTTTTTTTCAAGGTTATAGTTGCATAATCATGTGTTTTCAACTAATAGTGCTGCAAATTATTATTTCTCCTAAATCATGTTTTGATGTAGTTCCACTTCTAAACAATTATAAGAATTCACAGTAATGCTTCTATTTATGCTTCTTTCTTAAGAAAGTATAAAATACACTTGCGATACAGTTTTCCCTTCAAGGGACGAAAAAACAGATCTGCAAATAAAGTAGAAACTCACATTCCGATCATATTTGGCCTCTCGGTTGATACATCCCATGCCAAAAGGGTACCACGTCTATCACCAACAAATATCCACTCCAAAGTTGGATGAAAAGCAAATGCACCAGTGCCAATGAGCTTTATTGTATTATCAACTATAAATAGACAAAAAGGAAATAAGACTATTTGCTTAAAAATCCTAAGTAAATATAGGCTTAAAAGAAAAGAAGATAAAGAATATAGCACAGGTTGATAGAATGTCATTTACATCTTACGTTGTAATGTATATTGGACGGCATATGTCTGGATGTTGTAAGCTCGAATTAGGCCATCAGCATAAGCAACGTACTGCATGGAATGGAATAATTGCCCACCAAACAAAATGAAAGATTACTCAAATATGAGAGATATTCAGCAGCCAGCAAAAGAGAAAAGTGAATAATTGTAATCAAAATGTGTTTACCAGGACAGGAAGACGAGGATGGCAGGCAAGGTTGACAATTGGTTTTTTAAGATCTGTCTTTATTTTTGTGGGTGGCTTCCCTCCTTCCACCGTGCCAACAACTTCATGTGATCCAAAAAATTATGCTAGTCAGAAGGCATAACCAAATTAGAATAACTCATGGTAATAAAGAACAAAACTAGAACCTGTCACGCTCATCCGCTTATGGAATCCAAAGAAAACAACAGGCTGGAGAGGTGTTAGTGCAAGATGGACTTCAGTATCTGCAGATATACGTTCTGACTTCTTTTCAGGTGAGTGCAAGACAAGGGTCTGCTCAGTGTCAAAATCACAGGATCGAATCGTACAGTCCTAAAAAAGGAAAACAGGAACTGCCGTGAACTTCAGAAAGCTTAAGCATAGTTATCTCTATCTATGAACAAAACTATAAAAGAAATTTTATGCATAATGACTTGTTACTTTGTTGGGGTCTCGGTTGTTCGCAGGGGGGGGGGGGGTGAGAAGCAAGCAGTTGTATAATAGAATGCATAAGGTAAAAAATTCGTAAAAGCAGAAGAACGAACTGGATGCTAAGAGAAATGGCCTAGTAATGAATTTCACACAAGAATTTGTCGTGCAGACGGAAAGAAATGCCGGAAGCATTTCTGTAAGTAAAATACATAAGATCGAGATTAGTAAAAGCAAAAAATAACTAGCACAACTAACAAATAATCAGTAAAGCAGCAACGCGTAAGAATATACTTTCTACTGTTAGGAAAGGCTAAATTATAAACAGAGAATTCAGTGGGGGTCTACTGGAGAACTCAATAATACGGATTCATTTGACACTAACAACCTTAAGAAAAAAAAACCTTAAGCATAATATAGAATTATATCTTAAGAAACATCAGGCAATCAGGACTACAAACAAAATGATCACAGGAATTACACGACTCGCATGCTAAAGGGAACAAACATGACCAAAATAATATGCATTCAGCACAGGTTTTCCACTGAAATAACGTCCATCCTCTAGTTATTTCTCATCCACAACAATCAACATGCTTGCAATAAAGCTTATATGTGTAAACCAGATACAGAAACATGGTTCGTACTAAACATAACTCGCTTTCATTTTAATGGCCAACTGTTCAATTGAGCTAAGATTATATATTTATTACTCAATCTCGACTAGAAGACTAGACCAGAAAAGATTGTACCCTAATATAAGAATTTGTTTCTCGAAATTCCACTTTGAGGAAACAGTACATCTAAGAATTACAAACAAGAAATCATTTTAACTGACACTTGGTTTACAAACTCCAGCAATCCAAATTATACTTGCTGAAAAAAGGAAGGTGTAGATGTAGTAGAAAAGCACAGAGACAAAAGAGAAAGAAACATTCTCAGATAAAAGGAAGAGATGAAAAGAAGGCAAGCCAGGAAATAGCACTCTGAAAAGAATTTAAAATCAAACTGCAATTTCAAAAAGTAAATCATATAAAAACCTTTCCAACTTATTTTTGTAACACCTAATGCATGAATCCTAAAAGATCGGGTTCAATTAACATATAGGAGGCAAAGTGAGAATTGAGAATAAAGAAGGGTGACTATAAGGCACACAAACAGGACAGCAGCAAGGAAAGGGATTGATTGCTCCCTTCTATGTTGGCAAAGATATATGATTAAACAATCATGTGAAATGTACGCAGTTTATGTACACCACACCCCCCCCCCCCTCCCCTTTCAAATATATCATTTATCCTTCTATCGTTTTCGGCTAAGCCCCAAATGGCCTTCTGTTTACTTGTAGCTAAAACTTAGATAACTTTGGCGTTGATATGGTTATTATCAGGAAATGTGGACGTACTCCTTGCTCTAAGGACAGTGATCCAAAGTTCCGAGTATGGAGCATGCACTGCCTTTCTTCTGTATTCTCAGGGAATATATCTCAGTTGGTAGAGCTGTCACTGCAATTGGGTTATGCCATTACAGTATTATGTAATTGCAAATTCAATTCATGCAATTTGGCTACTTGTATTTAGATGCTCCACACTGCTGGATTCCAATTCTTGTCATTTAGTTGGATGAATCAGGAATCTGAAGTCACCATTTTTTGAGCCATGTGATAATCTAATCACTTCCATGGATCCTCGAATTGGAACCACATGTTCTACAGATGAATCCCAATTCAATATAAAATTCTTGAATATAATCACAGATTTAGAGCACTGAGTAAATCAAATCAACTAGTCGCATGCCCCCCCCCCCAAATCCTGTAATTTTAACCCAAATACAGGGATCCAACAGGATGAAACACAAGTTTATCATATAGAAAGTTTATGCATTGAAGTTGTATTGTGTCTATACAACTTAAAATTTGGTACAATCGCATGAGTCTTATAAAGCATACACGTTTTTGTGATCCTGTACCAAGTTTAACATGTGAAGGACACCAATCCCATGTCTACGCAATGCACCAAGTTGGAGACATCTAGCCATGTTCAATCTAAAACTTTGATATTCATTTCCAAGATGCAAGTGTACACTATTTTTCTAGTTGTTATTAGCAAGATTTAATTGGATTAGATTGTAATTGGATTAGATTGTAACCTAGATGCCCAATTTCTAGTAAGCTAAAAAAAACTCTACATAGTGGATATTAGCATTGTTACTCTTTACTTATTTAGCGTACATATTGTCATTCATGTCAGAATTTTATAAACTAGCTTTGCTTTGGCATGTGATTTACAGAACGTATAATATACCACCTTTTCATATATACTTTACATAACATAATATAAGTAATATATAATAGCTATATTCTAATATTCCTCAGTCCCTACCTTTTACAAATTTTTTTTTTTTTTGGTGTTTGTCCCATGTCCTTGCCCATATGGCCATATCTATATCCACGTTTGTCTAACATCATACTCTTAAGCTCTCTAATTCCCTGTATAATTTATCCCCAAAAAAATATTAATAAAGAAAATACAGCCTTGCGCTCATGCGTCTAAGCCAAGGAATTAAAATGACTTACATTGTTTAAGCTCAAATTGTTTTCATACCTTAAATTTATATCTTGTATCAAGTTTATTCATCAACTAATTCAGCCTCCAATAACTCAATTTCCATTTATAGCTTCCTTACGACTGATGCTGGAAGTTTAGTCTGACAATGATGTTTAAGTTTATGGATTTTAGGGGGACATAATGTTAAACATAAACAAGAAAAACATGAAGAAAATTAAAGAATGGGAATTAAAATATTAAACTTGTTTATAATTATAGTACACACCTACTGATAGCCTAACCCGTGAGCTGCACCTACTGATAGCCTAACCCGTGAGCTGCATTTGCGACACTAGATATGTAAATAGCCTAAGCCATGAGCTGCATTTAGGCACTAGTTATGTAGTTAAACTGTCAAAGTTTGATGGGTTGGGATATTGGTGACCATTCACACCGATTACAAAAGGTTAAGGGTAGACATTAGCTTAAAAGTCGCTTCTAAATTAAACTAACTTATAAGATGAACTGAAATAGTTAGAATATAGCTTATTATGCTTACAATGTGTAAGCCTAGGTGCTCAAGATAAGGGCTCCACCTTGCTTTTAAAAATTATACCAATGACAAAGAAGCCTGACTAGGAGCCTCAGGTTTGTGAGATAAAAATGTACCTAAATATGACACATGAAACGAAACTTTTCCAAATTGGATTACAAGTTGATGGATGCAGAGGATATCTTACATTCTTACTAACTAAAACAGGAACAAATTCCAGGTTGGGTATCCAGATTCTTTTGCGATATGAATCCATCGAGTTATATTTATGTGCACTGTGAGAGGGAAAATGTGAAAAGTACATGGATACCAACATATGGAATACCAGTGTCGAGACAGCAGTTAACAGTATAGGTTTTCCCAGTTCAAATGTTTGGATCTTAAGTGGAGCACTTTTGAGTTCACTTATTTTACATGTTATGAATTAGTTATGATGGACAATATGCTATGCTAGCAAACTATACTGTAAAAGAATATCTAAGATTATAAAGCATGGATCTAATGTCATTGATAATACAAAGAAACAACTCATATATTGTTTGATACATTATGCTATGTACACAAGTTTAAAGCATGCACGTGTTTGATCAGGGTAAAAAGCATACTTCTAATTGTACAAAAGTTTGAAACCGAATTATAGGTTATGTTCTATCATCTATCTATACTGCTTATAAAAGAGGATATGAGTGTTAAAACTTTTAATTTAATTTCCCAAAATACCCCAATCCATTTAACAATATTCTACTTTAATAATTAACTAATTATTAAAATTAAAAGATTTTTAAGAAAAGAGAGAGAAAGAGGTGACACCCGCAAACTTATGAATAGCCGTTGCAAAAAAGAATGTGAATGGCTTCATATAACGTTTAAATCAGTAAGAGATAGTCCTTTGGAAGCCCAGCAACTCTCCCGCTCTTCTTAATTTAAGTCCTTTGGAATCCCAGTAACTTTTGGTTCTTAATTCAAGCCTCTTCATATCCTCTATGTCTTTAACTGCCAACCCCATTCCATATATAAAAACCACTTAACCCTAGCTCCCCATCATCAATCTCCTCCTCCTCCTCCTCCTCCTCCTCCTCCTCCTCCACTGATGCCATGGGTCAAGTAATAGCCCAGCTCAAAGAAGTAGGCTCTGTCTCAATTGCCACACGCACAACAAAGAGTACCCAGACCGCTTCCACAACCTCGAATTTGACGAGTGCAATGGCTACTTAAAAGGCGGTGTCCCCGACATCATCCAAGATCCAGGCTGAGGATCGCCGCTCATACGTGTGACTTTTCACCAATCATGCATTTCAATACAAGCATCAGAAGGAGCTGTTTAATCTCATGGTTTGAATTTTGTTTTCTTTTGTTTTGTAGATACGATGTTAGTCAAGCGGTGTTAATAATAAACTCTAATTTTATTGGTAGTTCTCGCAAAAAATAATATATTATATGTTTCTTGTCCACTTTGAAAAAGTGTTCAGGTTGTCTAATGAAGCATTTTGCTTATTGCATTTCACCACAAGAAAAATAAATAAATAAACTACTCTTATAATTAAATTATACTCTTCTATTACACAAACTCTTGATTATAATTTTAAACCTAAAACATGTTTGTATAGTTCGTCAATCCGTTTTATATATGGATCAAAACTATAACAATATTTATTTTAATCTGTTTCTTAATGTATATAGAATCCTTTTTATATGGATCGAAAAACCTTATCCACTTATTATCTGCTTTTAAATGTGTATAGGATCCTTTTTATATGGTGCAAAGCCTCTAAGAATATACTATAGGGAGTAGCATTCTAGCAAAGTCCTACGCGGGTAAATCTAGATCACACATGTTTTAGGATAATTACAAAAATGCCATTCACATGAATCCTAGGATTTGTAGTCTACTATGGGGTGTTTCTGACAATACCCCGAATACTTTGTTTCTCCCACATGCACACTATAACTTTTCCACTTAACCCTGAAAATTTTAAGCGTCTCGGATAAACCCCCAATATTTTTTTTAATTATTCCAGTTAACTCTCGAGATTCCTAAAGTGTTTCAAATAACCCTAAAAAAGTTTTGAGGGAAACATTAGAAGGATAAGGGGTTATGTGAGACACTTTGGAGTTTTGGAGCTTAAGTGGAAAAAGTTAAAGTGTAGGGATTATGTGGTCATGTCATGCGTTTTTATCAGGCCTCCCCTACAATATCTAAACTAAGAAATTTGATTAGACAATACCCATGCTCATAGAAAGTCAGATCTATCCAATTTCATCAGTATTATTATAATTTTTGAACTTCCATGTGAATCAAGATTGAGAAAAGGAAGTTTTGATTCACTGATTTAGGACCATTCTTGAATCCTACTCAACAAAATATGGAGGTGACAATTTGGAGTTTTAGGGGTTAAGTGGAAAAACAAAATAGTGAGGGTATTATGCGAAGCACCTAAAATTATTAGGGGATTTTCTGAAATTTACCCTATTTTTTGTCTATCTTTAGATGCGTAATAGTTAAGATTACTCTTATATTGTAATGTACATTCCACTACCCGAATTTGCTTAATTCTACCATTTACTTGGTTCTTTTGAAAAAAATTCATTGAAAATTTATTTTTAGTTTCTCATATCTTTCTATTTTTTATGTTTTCTCTATTTTCTACTTTCATGATATTACTTATTCATTTTAACTACTTGAATATTTTATATTCATTCTGATTGAAATTAGAAAATAAATTCTTTATTTTCTTCAAATTTCAGCAAACAAAATTAGATCTGATCAACCTAACATAATGAGGTTGCTAACAAATACATAATATCAACATGGGGATGTTAATAATCGCTACAATGAATACTTAACATTAGTTCTTATAATAAACATTCTTACCTCTTTCTAATGCTTTGCTTTACCTATTTATCTTTTCCTTCAAGTTGCTTTATCATTTTTCTGTCCACAAAAAGATTTCGGAACATTCGACAATTATATCCACGTGCAAAGCACGTGCACTATACTAGTTGTTTTTATTAAAAAACCCAGTTACATAACTCGTTATGTTGCATTATATAACCTAACATGCCTTAAATGTTACATAACCTAATGAAATAACTCAACAAATCATAATTCTACGTTATTACAACATAATACGTGTTATTTCAATATAACATGCATTGTTTCAATATAACTTACGTTGTTTCAATATAAGTTCTCAAGACTTGAGAGTATATCCATTCTTAAAATTTGAAGTAGTTAAGTAATTACGTTTGAATTATTTGTTAAGATGTCATGCCTTGCTTTGGTAACATCATTTTGTGATTATGAAAATGACTAATAAAATGAATGTAAGTATGAACGAACTTTGGGTTCATGTTCGATTCTCATGAAAAGAAAAGCA
>JBAKGM010000200.1:18159262-18185798 GCA_037177215.1 Asparagus racemosus
GCGGTTCTTGGTCGCATCGGTCGATAGTTCGTCGGTTGCGAACCCACCTTCACGAGTCTGGTTCGGGCACTGATAAGCTATTTTCAATGCCTACACCCTCTCTTTTCTCTATCTCTCTCTAAGTTATTCTCTCACAAACAGGTTAGGAAAGAGTTTATATAAATGACCAACAGCTGTGATTGAATCATAAAATCTTCAATCAGTCGACTTTAGCATTGATGGTGCCTCTCGACCATCGATGGTAGCGAGAGACCATCGATGTTTGAGAAGTCCATCAATGATATTCTTGTCTTTGGACTTTGCACCATGATGGATCATAGCATCATCGATGGTGAATGACCTACCATTAATGGTAACAGCATTGAAATCAGGTTTTGAACAGATTTTAGCATCGTTTCACCTAGTGCATGTCTCATACCTATATTTACCAGTACTAAATCAACTCAAACCAATACTAGTACTAAATGAGAGCTTGTTATTATTTAAATAAAAGATATTGTACAGACAACATCCTAGCAATCTCCCTCTGTTAATAATAACTAACTTGAAACTTAAAATACCAAAATATATGCATGTTTGAGATATATAGACAGCCAAAATAAGCATAAAGACACTCTCATGCAACAAGAAATAATATTCAATGTTCCTCCTATTTTCATGCATTCATGAAAAGTATAAACAAGCACAGGTATTATAAACCTCCCCCTAAAATAATGCTTTGAGCGTTTCAAATATTTTCAAAAAATAAAATCAAAACATCATACCACTTATTCAAAAACTCCATTCAAGGAAAAATTCATCAAATTTCACCAAATTCTCCACATTTTGTTATTAGACAAAGTGAAAAACACACCACTAGATATGCTCAATATAGGAATAATCAAATAAAAATCATCCGAAAGTTGTACGGGAGAGAAAACACACTAAAATTTGATTAAAAAAATAGCACAAAGGATCACAATTAATCACAAGACACATGAACATGAGAGAAAACACATCAAAATGCACACACAAATAGATTTAATATCAGTGTAGAGTGGGTGAAAGAAATAGTGATGAAACTTATACTAGTTCAAAAGAAAAAATCAGGTATGTCAAGGTGATAAATGAGCAAAAATAAGACTCGAGCTATCTCGACCTTAGAAACTAAGGACGAAAGTGTGGCCTTATCACCTCAGCTATATAGGACTTAGGTGGAAGAATGTTATTGTTTGGAAGGTGACTTACATCATCTTTAAATATAAATTATATTCAGCACAGGATGACTACCCATTGAGATACGCATAAACATAAATCCACGACTATGGATCTTTGACCATCTTTTAACAAATACACTCAATTTTACATAGATTTCATAAGATTGTGGATCTTTAATCATCTTTTAACAAATACACTCTTATTGTTTTATTATATTTTTTACACAAATGCACTTTAGTATATAAAAAGAAAAACTCATGCATAAGCCAAGTCAAAAATGTTCAATACCACTAGATAAAGCCTGAAAAACCTATGAACAAACATGATGTATTAAAAAAAGGTGTGTGAAAATGCTAAGTGAAATATCTCGTGTAAGCAACGTGTAAAGTAATCATCTTTTGATCATTATGTTTTATAAATACATACAAATAGATTTGTGTGTGTGTGTGCGTGTGTGTGTGTGTGTGAACCTGTGTGTCATAATCAAGCCTATATACTAATAAATAATATCATATGGATTAATCTTGTAAAAGCATATATATATAGGCATGTCCAGGTTTTTTTAAGAAACCAAAAAGAAAGAAAAAAGAATTTTCATTTTGTGTTCATATTTAAAAAATGAAAGAAAAAGGAAAAAATTTAAAAACCAAACTAGAAAAGAAAAAGAAAGAGAACGAGAAAATAAAAATTATGTATATAAAACATTAAAGTGCAACATGCTAAATATCAAGAAATAGAATGCCTAAATCTTATCTCATTCTAGTGAAATGATCTTCAGGCAAATGTTTGGTAAAAGTATCTGTAAGCTGCTGATTAGTAGGGATAAATTGAATATGAATATTCTCCTTAGCAATGTGGCTCCTAATGAAGTGATGCCTAACATCTATATATTTTGTCTGTAAATGGAATACTGAGCTGTTGATCAAATCAATAGCACTTTTTTATCACACTAAGAGGAACATTCTTACAGGTAATGTCGTAGTTATTTAGTGTCAAAGACATCCAACTGGCATGTTCACAATAACTACGTAATGCAATATGTTTAGCCTCTGTAGTTGACAAAGCTACACAGTTTTGTTTCTTACTTGATCAAGACACAATAGAATGTCCTCGAAGGTGTACTGTAGCACTATTATTTTTCCTATCTCTATGACATCTAGCATAATCACTATTAGAATATCCAACTAAATCAAAAGAATTGCATATAGAAAACCATAAACTTTGCATTCCAATAGGAAATCAGAAAATTCATTTCACGGCTTTCAAATGTGAGTTCTTTAGGATTTGCTTGAAATCTTGCACACAAACACACGGAGAACATAATATATCAAAATGAGAAGTAGTACGATATAAGCGACTACTGATTATTCCTCTATTTCTCTTTTCATTAATCAATATTCTAGTTTCATCTTTTGTTAGCTTTGCCGAAGGACTCATTGGGGTTGAAGCTGCTTCTAAATTATTCATGTCGAATCATCTGAGAAGCTCTTTCACATATTTCTCCTATGAGATAAATGCTCCATCTTTCATTTGCTTCACTTGGAATCCTAGAAACTTTTTTAGCTCTCCTATCATGCTAATCTTGAGCTCATCTTGCATCAACGTTTCAAACTTATAATAAAGATTCTTATTAATTGCTCCAAAAATGATATCATCAACATATACTTGTACAATAAGAATATCTCTACCATCAATTTGAACAAATAAGGTATCGTTAGCAAACCACTTTTTGAAATTATATTTAAGTAAATAAGAACTAAGACGGTTATATCAAGCTCGAGGTGCTTGTTTAAAACCATATAAGGCTTTATCTAACTTTTATGCATAATCTTGAAAACCATAATCAATAAATCCGGGGAGTTGTTCTACATTGGCTTCTTCTTTTAGGTACCCATTTAGGAAGTATACCATTTAGAAATATACTTTTTATATCCATTTGATAGAGCTTTAAACCTTTATAACAAGAAAAGGTAAGCAAAATTTTAATGGCTTCAAGTCTAGCAACAGGAGAAAAAGTTTTATCAAAATCGATCTCTTCTTTTTAATTGTAACCTTTAGCAACAAGTTTAACCTTATTTCTCATAACGTATCTTTTTCATCCAATTTGCTTTTAAAGACCTGTTGACTCCCAACAATGGGGTGATCTTTAGGTCTCGGAACTAGATTCCAAACTTTATTTCTTGTGAATTGATTAAGCTCTTCTTACATTACAATAACCCAATTTTCATCATCTATATCTTTATTCACAGTCTTAGGTTCTATTTCAAAGAAGAAATTAACATAAGCACATAACTCTCTAAGAAAGAAATGTGGTTTTTATCTTCACTTACTTTTAATATTGATATGATACAGTAATAATCAATCATGTGATTGGCTGGATAATAATTTCTTTTTGTATGATCTCTAGTTAACACTACTTGCTGATTGTTTACATCAGATGGATTTGAAATAGCATCTGAATCTTCAGGAATTATTTCCTTATTCTTGTCCACTATTTTCTCTTAACTTTCTTCTCACTTTCCATCTGTGACTTTTCTTTTTCAACCTGATCATTCGGGTTCATCACAAGTGGGTCATCTGCATTATCAACCAAACAAATAGAAGTGTGAGTTTAATCAAATTTAATATGAATAGACACTTTCAGAATTTTAGTTCGTTTTTTGTTGACTCTATAATTTTGGCTACATGAAGAGTATCCCTAAAACACACACTCTTCAGCTTTAGAGTCAAATTTCCCTAATTGATCTTTCATGTTTAAAAGATAATATTTGCAACAAAAAACATGAAGATGTGACACATCCGGGGATATTTGATAGTAAAGCTCATAAGAGACATTATTTAGCATTGGTCATAGATAAGCTCTATTACTTACATAATATATTATATTAACTGCCTCAGTTCAGAATTGCTTTAGTAATTTCTATTCATTTAACATGGTTCTAACCATTTCCTGTAAAGTCCGATTCTTTCTCTCAACAACCCCATTTTGTTGAGGTGTTTGGGGAGAAGAAAACTTATAATAGATCACAAATTTTTTCAAAAAAAAAAGTATTTTCAAATTCACCTCCATGATCAGATTGGATAGCATGAATAGGGAGGTCTTTTTATTTTTCAACCTTCTTTGAAATTTTTTTAATAACTTAAAACACTCACTTTTTTTACTAGGAACATGACCCATGTAAATATAGAGAAATTATCAACCACTATAAAATAATAACACTTGCCACCTAAACTCTACGTGGATACATGTCCAAAATGATCTAAGTGAAGTAATTTCAGAGGTTTAGAAGTGTTCACCTGATTCTTCAAACTATGAGAGGATCTAATAAATTTACATTTTGTGCAACCTCACATAAACTCTCACTTTTGAATGTAGGGATAGCCAAAGCTCTAACTAACTTTTTCTTTGAAAGTTTCTGCAACAAACTCATTCTTGCATGTCCAAGCCTCCTATGCGAAAGCTAGATATCCTCTCCTCCTATATTGCCAACTCTTGTCATGTGTAATGAACAGACTGAATCTAGATACCATGTGCTACCTTGTTTCTTAGCTCTCCATTCGTCTGAATCCTCTGAGATGCAGTCATTAGCCATGAGACTGTGACAATTTTCATCCGTGCTCAAGCTATTTTCTGATTTTTTTAATCATCACTTCAGATATCCCACGATGTTGCCTTGAAGCTCTTATTCTTTTCTTTGTAATTCCTTTTGGTAAGAGGGCATTCATTTCTGTCTATTGTGCATTAATTTTTGCCCATCTTTTATCTTCAGAAAAGATTTGAATCCTTTGACTTTTAGCCCCATCTCACTCTTGCCACTATCATTAGAGTCTGAGCTCACGTCCTTTTTCAACTTTTCCTTCTTCGCGTGTAGAACCATTGATTTTTTTTTTGAGCTACTTTCTAGAGCATCCTCTCTCTCTCTCTCTCTCTCTCTCTCTCTCTCTCTCTCTCTCTCTCTCTCTCTCTCTCTCTCTCTTAATCACACTTCATATGTAAGAAGATTCTCTACAAGATTCTCAAAAGTTAATTTAAAACATTTTTGTAATTTTTTGATAAAATTGATAGTCGTTACCTTTGGTTCCCAATCCCTGGAAAAAGAATGAAGAATTTTTCTTACAAGCTTCTTATTATCATATGTTATGCCTGAAGCCTTTGATCTGTTCACAATATCCGTGAAGCAATCTAAGGCCTTCATCTTAAAATTTTCGTACTTTCTCACAAACATTGTAAGTTTCGCCTCCTTTACCTGTGAAGTTTCTTCGTGTGCAACTTCTAATGTGTTTCAGATTTTTTACACAATAGAGCAATTAGATATATGGTTAAATTCTTTAACAATTAAAGAACAATGAATGCCTTTGCATTCAAAGAGTAAAACTTTTTATCTCCACGTGTCCATTTATCTCTAGGTGTGACTACAGTGGTCTCACTAACAGGGGTAGTGGGTTCACTATAGCTAGTCTCAACAATATTCCAAACTTCAAAATTAGTGAACAATAAAAAGACTCTCATGTGTACCTTCTAAGAGGTATAATTTGATCCGTTAAAAAAGTAGGGGTCGATTAACAATGTGTCCCTCTTCGAATGCCACTACAGTGGTCAAACTAGACATCTGTACCTGTGGTTGTGACTTCTAAAGGTGGGTAGCCAAGCTTTGTTACCACTTATTGGATCTGAGATTCAAGCCTTGATGGGGGTGAATACGGTTGCTATCCTTTTTTGACAAAATTCAGAATATGTAGCGGAAAATAACAAATAAAAGTGATAAAATAACTAAGTAAGAACACACAATATTTTATAGTTGTTCGAATAAATAATCCTACGTTCACTCTTCCATCTCGCGAGGGGGTTTCCTCATAATGCAAAGAGTTCACCAGAATCACAAACTCGATTCAATAGGCTTACAAGGCTGAAACCCTAGTTTCTCTCAAGCTTGCCCTCTAAACTAAGTCCCTACAATGAGTAACTCCTAGCCTTAGCTAGTATTAACTATGATTTCAACCGGCTTGAGTATGCCATAAAAGAGGTTCAAAGTAATACAATTCACAAAAATTAATTAAGCTCAGAATAAAGAATGATCTTACAACTCTTTCGATAAAATAAACCATCCCTTGAAGGATATAAGCAGAGCTTGATGAAGAATGGTGATGAAGATCAGTCCAAGGCTAACTCTCCTCGCTAAAACGATCTGAAGATGTTATGCACGATGAGTAAGAGTTTGACGAGGCTCTAGGGAATAAAAAATATCTTCTTGATCTCTCAATTGCAAAACCCTAGAACTCCTCTTTTCTTTATCTCTCTTTAAGTTATTCTCTCACAAATAGGTCAGGAGAGTGATATCCCAAACAGTGTAGAGATTACAGTTTATATAAATAATGAATGGCTACAATTGAATCATAAAATTTACAATCAATCGACTTTACCGTCGATGGTGCACTATCAACAGATCATAATACCATAGTTGGTTATCGTTTACCATCGATGGTCAATGACCTATCATTGATGGTAAT
Organism: Asparagus racemosus; assembly: GCA_037177215.1. Taxonomy (NCBI): domain Eukaryota; kingdom Viridiplantae; phylum Streptophyta; class Magnoliopsida; order Asparagales; family Asparagaceae; genus Asparagus; species Asparagus racemosus. Next base: position 18,165,968 of record JBAKGM010000200.1, read on the forward strand.
GATTCTCATATATGTCTTATACCTTTATTTACCTGTACTAAATCATCTCAAATCAATATTAGTACAAAATGAGAATTTGTTATTACTCAAACAAAAGAAATTGTACGAACAACGCCCTAACAAAACAAACCTAAAGAGGAAAACGCCCTGAAACTGGTCTAACCTACTGATCTGACTGGCTGATATTACCGGAAGAGGATTCTATTGATTGGACCAGCCATTCCTGCACACTGCAACTTGCTGTATTGCTTCATTTCGTCTCGTTTCGCTTCACGCTCTATTTCCAACTCTTCTGTTATCTTCTAGGGTTGAAATACAAGACAATTTCCTAAATATAAAGACAAAGGAAGAAGAGAAGATTAAAAAAAAGAAATTACAAGGAACAAGGGAGATCCTAGCGTATTTTTAATCTAATAACGTAATAGCAGTTAGAAGTATATCTTTGACATATATCCAACAATCTCTTTGTACAATGGTAGTGATGCAGCTAGAAAAACAAAAAAAATTCTTGAAGCAGTCAGGGGCGTATCCAGAAACTTTAGTTAGTGGGGGCAAAATTTCAAACACAATGTATTTGGAATATAACTTTGGTCAGTGACACAATGTTAAATTTTTGCTAGTGAAAATTGTAGTTCACGCTTTTATTCTAATAAATTTTAAAGTTAGAGAGAGTTTTTTGATAACCCCTGAAGTTAAGGTTTTTTTTATATTTTCAAAGTTTTAGGGGGTTATTTGATAATCTTTCAAAATTAAGAATGGTTTTCTGATATTTAGCCTTCTATTTACCTGCCAATTGAATTCTAGTCATGGATCCTATCCTCAAAGATAATTCAACCTCTCATATTATGCCACTGTCTTCCATCCATTAAAAAGAAAAAGAAAAGAAGGAAATCAAAACTACCGACTCACGTGACTACTTCTGACTTTACCATAGCTAGAGAAAGACAAAAGATCTCTAACTCCAAAGCTTTTAACAAAACACCAAACATATACATTCCAAAGTAAGAGAATTTCACTATTCATCATCTTCTTCCTCCTTCCTCTATAAGAGACCCAACAAGCTAAAGACACAATTTTTCCCAAATAAAAGTCTCATCAAAGAGAATAGTTGATGGTCTTTAAGCTTAGCACTCAAATTCACATCTTCAAAGTCCTTCCGCATTAGTTAGGAGGTAATTGAACAAACATTATGGGGACAAATTGATCTAGGACGCTTAATACTATAAATATACTACTTAGGGGTCAGTGGGGGCAATTGCCCCCGTTGCCCCCCACTGTAGATCCGCCCCTGGGAGCAGTATATTAATCTTCAAATCTCTTTTTATCGTACCGATCTAGGAGTTATATTATCTTTTAGTGCATCAGTAATATTATGCATACAGGTATGAATGAACATTGAAATCTTTCTCCAAAAGACCGCGAGAAGGAAAGAAGTCCGTGAAAGGGACTCTGTGTGCGCTGACACAACTTGGTGCCAACATTAAATACTAATGATCAATTATTACTGTTAAACATGTTTTTCATTTGAGACCCTAAACGTGCTCACACAATCTACCAAGCTTGAATATAAGGGTGGAAAAATGGAAACCGTTGTCTGAACTCCAAAACGGTCTTTTATTTCTTTATTCAGTGAAAAGCCATAGTTAATTATAGCCTTTGAAAAAGTCTCACGTGCCACTAATCCCGTAGCTTTTCCCCTTCGTTTAAAATGAGTGGGCCATGGCTATGTGGCAAGCACTTTTTCGAATCTAGGGGCTGTTTGGTTCATTTTTTATATGTAGAAAACTAGTGAAGAGAGCACGTGTAAGGCAACTGCCAGCTTCTTCTTGCAAATCTATGAACAACTTCTCTTTAAATGTTTGGTTGGTCAACGGTGAATTCTCCAGTTCATTGTCCTCGAACTTCCAAATATGTGAGTGGTTAACATTTTAGATTTTTTATGATGTTATTGAGAATTTGACAATACCAAACACCAAAGACCATCCAGTACCAAAGGTTTAAAAGACCATATTTCTTCTTGATGGCCAAGTTCATCTTTGATCACCATACCAACAAATGATTCCTATAGAACAGGGTGAACAATACACCAGTAAGTTAGTTTACCCAATTGCTTAAAACTGTTCCTGGCAAAACGTATTCAAATAAACACCAATTTTCAAATATATAAAGATGTCCTTGTTCCAGTTAATGTTCCTGAATTTTCAGTTTGACAAGATCTTCAATCTCGTGTGACCTCAAAATATATTCAGCATAAAACTGTCCACTATATTTTTCAAACGAGAATCTACAAATGATGTCCAAATGGAAGAAAGTAAGAATTATATTCATCAGGCAACATGAAATTTCTCTCTAGTAAATAGTAACACAATCAATTTGGAGAATGAAAATATGAAATAAAGCTAACTTTCAATAAAGGTAAACCAAGATAAAACACATCCACATACTCGATCCTATAAAAAAAACCAATCAAGAAAGAATTTCACTGGACCATTTGGTGTAATTGACCAATCTCACAAATTAAGCAGGAACAAGTATATAAACTTTTATATCTGCCACTTAAATTTTATTCTTAGTGGAATTAAACTTCAAACAGTTACAAAAAACCATCAATCTATTTGCTACATTTCAAAATGGAATTCAAATAGAAACACAGAGGGTCCCAACTTGAAAAGAAACCTACATGAAAACATGTAGGTATATAATTAATTTTTTTTTAAAGTAGAAGGTTTGCTTCCGCGTTGGAAGAAGGGGGATTTTTTAAAATAGTTTTTTAACAAAATTGGTTACTCCTAAATTAATTAAAGTTGAACTACGCTGCGTTTATAGTAAACTAACATAATTCGAAAAGGAGAAATATCAAGTCCTAAACCAAAGCAGTTCATTAAAATTTCAATTGTATATATAATATGAACGAGTCAAAAATAACGGCGCCATAAAAAACACTACTTAGATCAACTCCCCAGTTATAACCGAAGATCCAATCTTATGTTGTCAAACAAATAAGTAGAGTAAAAATAGAAATAAAATAAATCAGCCATCTCAACTTCTTTACCTCCGGAATATATCCAAGATTTTAAATTTCTCATCAAAGAAATTAACAAAATAAAAAACAGCGCAAAGATGGGGAGAACTCAGTGAAGCTAAAAATTGAACAAGAGGAAGGAATAAAAAAAGGAAATGAAGAAATGAAGAAATTAGTAGTGTAACGGCCTAAAGATGGAGAGAGCTCTCAGTGAAGGAAGAAATTGAAAGAGAGGAGAAACTTAAAAAGGGAGGAAAAAAAAAGTAGGGCAATAGATTACGGTTAGGGCAGTTGACAACTAAACTAAACATGGCAAAGGTTTAGAATCCAAGCATTAAGCATTTGAAGCCCACAGGTGGCCTTCGTGTTGGCCCAGTGTTTTAATAACGAAAGGGAAAGCAAGCAGAAAGACATCAAACTATGTGATAAAGGAAGAAGCACACAGGAGACAGGGACAAAATAGTCCGAAGAAAAATATTACGAGACGAAAGAAGAAGCATGGGCGTTAGCCTCTTTTAAATATAGAGCGTGGCAAAATACAACATAGAAGGATGAATAATATTCTAGCGAAAAATTTCCGCCTAAAACTCCAAGTCATCAAAGGAGATATCCTGGACCCCACCTCCCCAATCCCACCCACAAGCCACGTCATCATGCTCCAATATTCTCCCTTCTGTCTCCTTCTCCTCAGTCCTTCGATTAACCAGCTCAGCATCCACTGCCATCCCGGTGTCCGACGCCGCCCTTTGCACGGACCGTGGTGAGATCCTGGCCCACAGGAACCTTCCTACCCGGTCCGGGAAGTTGAACCCATCTGGTGGGCCTGGCCCACGGAGGAAGAACACTGCTGTGTCATGGGCCACCGCGGCTGCCTCCGGGCTAGAGTAGGAGCCCAGCCATAGCCTCTCTCGTGTCCCTGGAACTCGAATCTCAGAAACCCATTTTCCCCATTGTCGTCGTCGGACCCCCTTGTACTTCCTCTCGCTGTCGCCGGCCGAGCTGGTGGTCCCAACTTCCATCTACTCTGTTATGTCTTCTCCTTTGGCGGAGGACGGAGTTTGGTTCTGGGGTTTGAATTAAGGAATTAGAACTCATTTATGGGTGGAGGAATTGGGAGAGGAAAGTCAGCCATGTAATGGGTTGGTTGACTTTCTGAAGGTCTTGGGTTGACTGTGATTAACGATTTGTGAAGGGTATTAGGAGGTTTTGACCTTTTGAGGAGGTCAAAATTTTCCATGGTCAAAACTCAAAAAGGTAATGGTTTCATGTGCATGCGTTAAGTTCAGCAAATAAAGTTGAAGTCGGGTATGAGTTGGTGGGAAGGTAAAATTTTGGTCTTGTTTATTTTTTGGGAAAATTATGCTAAGGCCTCAAAAAATTAAAACTCTTGTAGCCAGTCTCTCTTTATTATATATAATGTGAGACAGCCTCAAATACATCAACAAATTATGATTTAGCCCCTTTATACCCTGCCAAGCCATCACAGACAGAATTTTTTTGAAAAATCCCATGTTTACCCCTTACACCGTTCCCCGAAAATTGCCCCCCCCCCCCCTCTCTTCTCTCTTCTCTCGTCCAATCCCCCGTACCTTCAAGGGAACCCAAAAAAACACTAGATTTGATTTCGAATCTCTAGAAAATCCATCAAAAATCTGTTTGAAAAAAAGAGAAAAATGGCCGAAAACCCTAATTTGGAGAAGAGTGAAGAGGACAATACCGAATTCGAAGTGGTTCATCGTCGCCAGCCCTCGGCTCCGACAACGAAGGCAGTTTTACGAGAATGATCCGCCTCTGTATCCTTTTCCCCTACCACTGGTTCTACTTCTCCGACAACGAAGGCAATTCTACTTCTCTGACGTCCGCCTCATCTGAGGATGATGACAATACTGAGGCAACATTGCCTCTCTTGCGCATGAAAAAAGAACTGAATTTTCGAGAGCAAAAGAGGAGACGTTCGATAGAGTATGTTCCCTTCTATAAGAAGAAGTAAGTTCTCAATTAACTTTGAAATTTTTAGTTTTAAATTTTGTTAATTTTAGTTGTAAGTATTTTGTAAAATTCTGGTGTTGGATGTTAGTTGAAAAATTGAGCGTAAAAAAGGAAGAAAATTAACAGTTTACTAGTTTGAAATGCAATTAAGATTTATGGTATATGTTTGTGGTAAAATGGTGGTGAAAAACTGGTTATTGTAATTTGGAGAAAGAACTAATTTATAAATTTGCGAGTATGATCTTAACAATGTGAAGTATAATCGTTATGAAGTAATGCATGTCAATAACGCTCATTAGTTGTTAACTATTAGCAATGCATGTCAATAATTCTCATTCATTGTTAACTTTTAGCTTTAACTGTCAACTATTAACAATGCATATTTATAAAACTTGACTTTTACTAAGTTAGTGTCTTAACTGTTAACTATTTTCAATTCATGTTAATAGTAATCATTTGTTGCTACGCTAAGGCCATAACTGTTGAAGTTTAATATTCGATTCGTTGGTAAGAAAAGTGGATATAAGTTTGGACCATATTTGTGAATTATTTATCTTAATCTGTGTGAAATTATCATGTATGAAGTATAGACCTATTGTATGACATATAGACTCATTGTTGGGAATTTAGTTCATTCTATTGTATTATCATGTATGAAGCATGTACAATCACTTTCAACTATTATGAAAAGTATGTGAGATTTAGAAATTGGATTTTGCATGTATTATTTAGTGATAAGTATATTCATAGTTTGTGAATTGGTTGTTTAAGTGATAGAATTACATGCTAAAAGTAAATAACTGATGTTAACTTTTACACATACTTGTTTCATCATTACATATTAAAGTTCATAAACAAATGTTAACTTTTATCAACAGATATTAACTTTTGTTAAGAGATATTAACTTTCATCCATAAGTGTTAAGTTTTAGAAATGGTTGTTAAGTTTGGTTCTTTGCTGTTAATTTTTACCATTCGATGTTAATTAATGTAATAGATACTAAGAATTTGAATGATTTGTTAAGAGTAAGTATTTATTTAAATAAGAAAAAGAATTCAACTGTAGGTGAAATTAGGCCTATAGCAAGTTTTGGAACCTACTATGAATTCATGAAAGTTCTTGAACCAAAGATGAAGAAATGGCATTGGGATGCCTATGAGGGCAGAAATTTCGAGCACTATATCTTATTTGGACCTCCAGCAGTGAAGCGACCATCATTAAAGCATGTGTTGAGTTATTATGTTGGTAAATAGAATGAATTCTCATTCCCCGATGCTAAAACAGGGATGACAATGTCAGTCAAATTTAATGAGGAGTGGGTGCAAGAACATACAAGATTCCCAATCAATGGGGAATTAATTTATGAAAACAAAGACCCGCATAACTGATTGTGGATGGAGTATTTTGAAGAAAAAAAGAACTTACGAAGGCAAAGGGGCAAGAGAAAGAATCAGCTAATAGCATACGAAGATATGTTGAAGAGTTATTGGAGACACTTGCTGAGTCAAATTCAAAGAAGGATGTTGAGGATTTTGTGCTACTTAAGATTTTATACCAATGTGCAATGATTTGGTGCCCTATTAGCTCACAAGGAATCGCAAGGCTGTTGTTCTAATACGTGAATAGCATTGATAGAGTAAAGAATATTGCATGAGGTAAATTTATTTTTAATGAGACAAAGAGAGGAATTCAATTTGCCTTGGAAGGAATGAAAAAATCAGGAGTTTCGTATGTACCTGGATGCATGCCACTCATTCCTATAAGTTGCATGTTTATATGGTTTGCTTTTTATTTTACTTATTAGTAGTTTTGGTAATTATCATGAAAGTTAACATGTATCAAAAAACATGTACAAGTGCGAAAGTTAACAGGATAGGGTGAACATTAACAGGATATTGTGAAAATTAACATGTACACAAAAAAGTTAACATGATAGTATGAAACATAACATTTACGATTGAAAGTTAACAGGAACATATTAAACTTAATATTTAAGGATGAAAGTTAGCAAGTTAGATTGAAGTTTAACAAAAAATGTGAAAGTTCACAAGAAACTTTAGAATAAATATTTGCTGATGCTCCTTCATCTTTTTTATGTTAACTGTAGAATTATTATTTTATCAAATTTAAAAAGTATTACATTCTATTTTTACAGCTATGGTACTATGAGATGACTGACATTAAAAAATCAGCCCTTAACTTGAGATGGAAGACTCCGTTGACTACTTGGGTGATGAAGGGAGAGAAAGCTGGCTCCATGAGGAGAGATACAATTGCTTCAAAGGCAGACAAAATAAGCATTAAAATAGTAGAGAAACTAATTTCTGAAGTCGGCCCATGGAAAGAGAAAGACCCTCATAGAAATTCCAATTTGAAGAAGGATGACGCCTCTCATCGGGGAAGAAAAAGAATCTCAGTCGTCACCGGTAGGAATAAAACTGTGACGCATTTGCTGTCGAAGACGGTTGCTTAGAAAAAGAAGAAAGAGAAGCCGGAAAAGGTTGAGGAGAGAACTAAGAGCTTGTCAATAGGCTACGTAAGCATTTTAAATTCTTTACTCATTCTTACTTGTTATCCTTTATTATTATTGCTTGCTAAATTTCATTATTGCATATTAATGTTGAATGTTAATTTTTAACTTTTCAGAAGTACATGTTAATTTGCATTCTTTCTTGTTAACTTTCGCAGTTAATGTTAATTTACATTGTGGCATGTTAACTTTCAGTAGTACATGTTAATATTCATCCTATCCTGTTAACTCTCAGTGTAAGATGTTAACTTTCGTTGGTACTCGTTAACTTTCATGATTAAATATTGACTTTCATCCTATCATTTCAATGTTTTGTTGTCTTTCATAACTATTATCCTTTATTTCTCATTGTTTATATAACTAATAGGTTTTTGGTGTCTTTTTTAGATTGTTTCTCAGCATATCTATGATGCTTTAAAGAGGAAAGAGGAGATAGAGAGGTTAACTATTGAGGAACAACTTCATTTGTGGAGGAATACAACTAAATTCAACTGAAAATTGCTTAATGCTGTCAAGCATAGTAAGTGTTATCAGTGGGATGCTTGTGTAAAGGAGATAAGAAAGCTTAACAATAAATTGGAAGCCTATGAAGGGACTGGTGATCTCATTGGCTGTAAAGAAGCTAATGGCACGAAATGATAGGCATACTAAAGCTGCACAAAAGAAAAAGAAAATTAATTAAGATTCTTTTGATCTGGGTGATGATATTGGATGCTTCGATTATGGTGATGTAACTAATATTGAAAAAGAAGTTTCTCATATTATAGAAGAGGTTACGCAAAAGGAGAAGGAAAAAGAGAAAGCAGAAAAGAAAGAAGAAGAAGTTGTGCAAGAAGAGAGAAGAAGAGAAGGAAGAAGGGAAAGAAGAGAATGCTGAGAATGTGGAGAAAGAGGAAGAGAGGAAGAAGGAAAAGAAGAGTATGTTGCGAAAGAAGAGAAACAAGAAGAGAAGGAGGAGAACGTTGAGGAAGGAACATCAATTGAGAAAGTCATCGCCCGACTGGAGGCGAAAATGTATCAGAAGAGGATCAAGAAAGTAGCTTCAAAGGCGAGGAAAAGGGTACAAAGTACCAGGATTAGGACGAGAGCACAACTAGTTTGAACCCTATTGACTGAAGGAAAGAAGAAGGGAATTGATGAAGAGATAATGCTAATACCACACCAAACAATTGTTGAGAAAAAATAATCAAGTACTACTACAAACCCGATGGATGTAGTTGGGATTTGATGAAAGACTGGAAAATCAAGAAGAAGGAGGAAGTTCTTCTGAAGTTGTTAAACGAGGGTATTCCTAAAGTTTCAGATTTTAGCATACACCTAGTGGATAGTGAAGGATCTTTCACTCACAACTTCAGAATACCTGATCATGTAGCAGCAAAGTTCACACCATATGAGAACAGATGGCTCTCAAATTTTTACAATCAGAAATGCCATCAGTGAGTTTCGTATGAACTTTTATGTTTACTTGTACATTACATGTTAAGTATTATCCATAAATATTAATGTTTGTGTATAACTGTTAATTTTCCTTGGTGCATGTTAACTTTGGACAGTTTTGTGTTAACTTTTGCGGCTTTCATGTTAACTGTCATGGGTACATGTTAACATTTATCTACAACTATTAACTTTTGTTATTCACATCTTACTTATGGTAGGAAACTAGCAACTTTTTAGTGTATGATAATGTTATATTTTACTGTTTTGTTTCAGAAGGTGTATTACTGTCAATACTTTGAACAGTAGTATTGATACTTTGGAGCTTCTATATTTGCTTCGTGGAGGCCATCTCGATGATCATGCACGTTTATCTTCTTAAATATATGCATAGTATTATTTTTATTTTCATTCTTGCATGGTAATTTTGTAGGTTACAGAAGCTTTGATAGATAGAATAAGCGCATGGTTAGATAGACCAGAAAATAGCTCACTGAGCAAGAACTACGGAGTCGTGTCAGCTTTTTTTGTGTAAGCACTAGATCAAACCCCTAACCATCTTCACATCTATTTTATAATTGACATAACATTATCTTCCTTAAAATACATCATAGTCTTTATGCCAAGAATCTTGATTTTTCACATCTGTATGATTCATTTATATGAAAGCATATTGCTGTGGGCAAGAAGATCCTCATTGTCCCACTTGTGTGCTAGGACCACTAGCATCTGGCTGAAGTCAAGTTGGATGAGGACGTTGTTAAGCACTATAGCTCGGTTGGCCATAGTGCTTACATTGAGCCAGTGGATAAAGTAATCAATTTCATGGATCATGTGAAGTATGGATTTGATCCACAGAATGTTTGGAGAAAGTACAGATATGAAGCCAGCCCTTGCGAGCAACAGACTGGATTGTTAGTATTTGCTAAACTTGACAGTTGAAATACCCCAGTAGACGTAGTTTATCAAACATAGTATGGGCTTGTAAAGATGGATTTTTGCTTCACTCCAGTAGACGCTGAATATTTACAGATGTCCATGTCAGACGGACACCCAACGCTTGAGTTATAGTAAATAGCCAGAGCGTCATCCTAATAAAAAGTACCAAGAGGATAAGATGCCATTGTCAAAGGAGTTGCCCATTTAACTTGACATCTTTTTGCAACAAGATATAACTGATCAAAAACACATTCCTGATTCTAATGATTATTCTCCTTAGTAGAAAGCTAAAAATGTTGCTTCGGTGAGAGTGTCAGGTTCACCAACATTTTGATCAGTAACGAGCACCATCTAGAGAAAAATTAGTAGCTTCTAACTGGTAAGGGTGTTGAGGCATCCAAACTGATCATAAGGTCGCTTGTAAGTAAGAAATTGTGATGATGTGCAAAGGAACTCCCATTTAGTTGTTCGGGTGAGATGAAGGGTAGTTGGTTGGCTATTAGAAAAGAATCTAACAGTGTTGATTGGTGGGACCATCATTCAGATGACTATTGGCTAACCGGTTCACTGAAAGCATGCTATTTGATGTGTGGATTGCCATTCATCTATTTAATGTTGAATTTTACGATGGCATCATTTCAGTAGGAGTTTAATTGCATACCAAAGTGAGGAAGAGTCTAGGATTTGACTTGCCTATGGTGAATGTTGACTATTTGCAGTTGTGTTTCCCAAAGGATGATGAGCTTGAGGTTGTCAAGCCCATCTTCTTTGAAATATTAGTTGAAAGAGAAGGGCTCGGGGAAGGTATGATGATTGGATCAAACCTTTAATCTTGATGATGATATGAGTACTCACTTGTGACTGTTATAACTGTTGTCAAGTTTATTTCTATGTGTTTTCTTCAAGTTTGGAAAGAAGATAGCTCCTTTATTCAAAGAACTCAACTCTTGTTCAAGAATTAAAACTCGTCTTAGAGGGATTCCCTTTAAGAAATGAATATAAAAATCTTGATAACGAGATGATGTTGAGCTTTAAGGGCTAGAACTGAGATGAATAATCAGCTTAGTGCCCAACACAAGACAAAAGATCAAGTGAAGAAGTGAGATTAATCTCTAACCTTAACTGACAGTGCGAGCTTGGAGAAGTGGGTGGAGCAAAGAATGCAATGAGCAATGAGCAAATTTGAGCGAATAATATATGGACAATTTTAAAATTCTAAAAATGTGATGACATTTACAATTAAAATTTTTAAGTGTGATGACATTAACAATTAAATTTTTTAAATATAAGGACAATTTTGAAATTCTAAAAATGTGGCTCACAATGTCCAAAAGAGGAATTTTACTCAATATATAGTATAGATTATCATTTAATTTTGTCTAGCTAGAAATTGGTAACACAAATTGTTTCCATGGTTGGGATCTCAAGTCTCAAGTAGATAGATATAGTCAAGTAATATTGATCATCTCATATAATTTCTTTTTTGCTTTTTACTCTAAATTTTCTTTCATTGCTTTTTTATACGTATATTACTCATAATCACTTGACTGGATAGTTTACTAAGCTAGATATGATGGAGATCGAGATATTATAATAACCATCAGTCATTGGATATTTATATTACTAGTCAGATATCATGAAAATATGGTGGTGTATATATGTATCATTTGGCATTCTGAAGTTTAGATACAACACTTACTGATTGTAGGCGTTGAAAATCGCTTATCAGTGTCCGAACAAGACTCGTGACGGTGGGTTCGCGACCGACGAACCATCAAGCGATGCGACCAAGCCGCAGAATGCATAAAGCGAGCCGACGAACGCATGAAGTGAGTCGGCAAGGCGTACAAATCAATGAAGCGACGTATCACGGAATGGATCCAATGACGAAGCTTCGAGTCAGCGAGATTCGATAAGGTAAGACAATCGGACACGAATCGACGAAATCAACCGCATTCAAGCACTTACGGAATTACACCGAGCGGATTCCGAAATCAGCAGAATCCGATCAACCGGATTTTTGATCCAACACAACCGGATGAACCGAACTCGGATAAAATAGCAAACGGATGCTGGAAGAATCAAAAAAAAAGGGAAAAAGCCCAAATGGGCGCCTCGGCTCAGGCCGAGGCACCAATGGTGCCTCGGCCATGCCGAGGTACCTGACTCGGCTCCCTCAGCACTTCCCCCCTGTTTCTCTATAAATAGAATGGGGGGGGTTCAGTTCAAGGGGTTGGAAAAATTCCAGAGAGTCCCACGTGAGATCTACGAGTCCCTGTTGCACAGATCCGAGCACCGGCGAGAAAGGAAGCCAGATCTGCAGCTCGTGCAAGTGACGAACTCGTCTACACCAGATCTACATCGTGAGGTAAGGAGTTAAGATCAAATCTTGGGTCAGATTCGCAGATATACCCTCTAGTCTAAGCTGCGTCTTAGTCCAGGGTCTAGCGCGTGATTTCTCCTGGTAGATCTCACCCGCTCCGACGATCACCTCCTTCATGAGTTGATCCCCATCAGACGTTTATTTCCTTCGTGAAATAAGCCCCTCAGATCTACAGATCCAGAATCTAGATCTCTATTTGGATCAGAATTACGCGGTGGTCCACGGACGAAATAAGTCCCTGTCACAGGCCAAGATACCCACGCAAGCGAGGATCCGATAAACGGATCTCGCGTTTGTTTAATTGGATTAAAGTTGTGATTTCAATTTGATTTTTTCGTTGTAAGCCTTATAAAAAGGCGAGCTTTTTATTTGAATTTGTTTATAATTCCATAAAGGTGTAACAGATTCATAGCAATGGAAAAATCAGCAACTTTTCCCGCGAACAACAGGGTGCCATTAAAATCGAGGATGTATGGAGGCTACAAGCTTTGAAGATTTTGAAGATTGTAGGGTTTGGAGGCAAAGTGAAACTAAAAGAGGATGAATAATCTATTTATAGACTTTCAGTGAGCTTCGCCAAAAATTTCGCCACGAGTTTCACCCAAAAATCCTGCCCCGAACTTTGCTTAAGAGCGATCTTCGCCTCAAAGATAGGCATAGAAATCAAAGATTTAAACTTTCAAATCTTCTAAGTGAAGTTCGCTCAAGCTTTATGTGAACTTCGCCTTAACACCTAATGAACTTCGCCAAACGACTTAGCAAACCTCGCCTAAGTCTAAAAATTGAGCGAACTTTCACCTGAACGCTTTACTTGGTGAATCTCATTCAACAACTCCCGCCAACACATGAAGCCTAAGCTTCGCCTCAAATAAAATGAGTACATCATGCACAGATCAAACATATGGAAGAATATAGAAATCATAATTCTTTTATTGATCATAAAGGCTGTATATAAGTAAATTTCAAATTCTTGAAACTACAAGGGTAGTGAGTATTCATTTAAACCTCAATGACAGTCAAAGAGCAACACAAAGTAAGAATAGCTCATATTCTTCTAAACTATGTGACGGCTATGGAACATAAAGGAGCTACACTAAACATATGAGCTCATGTTCCCCAAACCAAACGAAGATTGGGGTACAAAGCCTAGCCGCACAAGAAAATTTTGATGTTGAGGTCAAGAAAAATGAATGACGTCTAATTATGTTCTAGGTCTGCACTTGCGAGTGCTAATCATTTAGGTCTACACTTGCGAGTGCTAATCATTTTAGGAGTCTTTACTTGGAACTCCATGGATCTTTCTTCAAACTCCATCTTAGCCTCTGAATGGTCCTACGCAGAGCATAACACTTGAAGACCCATGAGTCCTTATCACAGATCATCTCACGACATGCTTCTGAATTGTTCTCAAGAGTTTGCTCGAGCATAGCGTTTTTGGTCTAAAGCAAATCCACCAATCGGTAGAGAACACGGATTTCATCCATAGAATTGTCGTTTACTTAGGCTAACTCTTGTTGCAGCCGATTAATCTCTACTCCTCTATTAAATAACTTCTCCAGTTGGGTCCAGTTGTGTTAGAGAAGACTTAGACATGGAGAAAATGAGATGGAAAAGGATGAGAATGGACGAAACTATTTATAAGCTCTCCAAATTCAACTTCCCATAACAAAAATCACTTTTTACAGAAGTAATTGGACTTAAATAAAGAGGCTAAAAATAGCCTAAATCCTAGGGTGTTCGGTGAATCTCACCAAATATTTAACCCCAAAGAGAAATCGTCACCGCAAGTCAAGACCCATATCTAGAAACAACAGTCTCAACGATCCACTAGTTAGCGAACTTCGCCCAAACACCTGAAATTGGGCAAACTTTGCTGAGCTCATAGTTAAGCGTACATAGCTTACTAGGAGCTATTCTCTCAAACTTTGACTCAAGCTAAGAGCATGCAAGCTTCATTCCGAACACAGAATTGGACAAATGCAAACACTACTGAGAACTTAATCAGGACAAAAAAATGATGAAGGAAGCTACGTTCAACAGTACACATATTAGCAACCAAAGCAGTCAAACGAAGACCAGTTTCAACCCAAATAAGACGACTCAAGCTACGTTCAAAAGTACACCTCTGGTTATTACCCAAAGTATTTTGATCCCTGTTACAAGCCAAAAGTAAGATCTCAAAAACTTTTTGGGGCGGGTTTTTGTAGATGGTTAAAATATACTCAAGCTCAACTCAAGTGATAATCACATTTTTATTATATTTTTATACCCTCATTATCTATTTTATTTAAATAACAATGTCACTAATAAACGTGTTTTATCTTAACTTGCATGTTTATGAAAAATTAATAAATAAAAAACCAAAGGAATCAAATTTTCTAATTTTCTACCATTTATTGAAGCCCAAATCTAAAGACAAAAGAAGGCGTAAAAAAGCTCAAGGATCCATGAACAAATCGGGTCAAGAAATCAATAAAAATTTAAATCTGTTACAAACCAATCGATCGGTCAACTGAATGCTCAACTGCTTGGTTCGCAATAGAAACAGTTTTCTGACTGAGATTTAATCCCTATTCTCCAAGCAAAATCTAAGGGTTCTCATTCATTACGGTAGGCTATAAATATGGGTAGATGGTGAGGGGTTTGAGTGTGAAAATATTTGTAAAAACTCTATTTGGAGAGGAGGGTTACTCTTAATTGAGAAGATGGTGAGGGTTTTGAGTGCGAAAATATTCGTAAAAACTCTATTTGGAGAGGAGGGTTACTCTTAATTGAGAAGACCTTCTAAAATTATAATTGTTGCAATTAATAAAAGAATTTTTGCATCTTCATATTTTTCTTTTCTTCTCTTTATTTGTTGATGAATATGAAGAGATGAGAGTTGCCTTCAAGGAGCTAGAACTCTCTTGCAGTGTAAGTTTTTCTTTTTCTCTTTTATTTTTACTTAGATATTCATGTTTTTAAGATTTTATTTATTCCCTATCAAGCCCAAGTCTAAGAAGTGAACGCCCATGAGCTAAACACTTCATATGGGCCCAAGCACAGGCCTACATCAAAGCCCACCCAAGTAATAGCGAAGTTTGCCTAAGCCTCACCTGAGCTTCACCTCAAAGACCCATGTGGAATGTGTCATCCACACCCCAAGGGATGTGGGTTACCCACGTTCTGGCAAAGTTCGCTAGAACGAACTTCGCTCAAAACTGTTTAGCGAGCTTCGCCCAAAGCCGCTTAACAAATTTCTCTCAAAGCTACTTAGTGAGCTTCGCCCAAAGGTGCTCAATGAGCTTCGCCCAAAGCTACTCAACGAGCTTCGCCCAAAGCTGCTTGACGAACTTCGCCTTTGACCGTTATAGGTGAATCTCGTCATCGACTGTTTCAAGAGCTATTTTTATGGAAATGGTTCTCCCCATTATTTTCTAAATTAATAGCCCGCTTAATTCATATTTAATTGCCACTAACTCTCTCTCTCTTAGCCTATAAGAGGAGAGGAGATTGCTCATTTTTGAGAGATTGCATTGGATGAAACACAAGGCACTTGACTGGAAATTTTACATTGAGACTTGGCAATTTTACGCATTTGGCATCTACACTCAGCACCTTCAAAAGAGCTTCGGCAATCGTCTATCAGCAGCATAGGACTCAACGTCTTTCTCGGATATTTAAGGGAGTACAAGAACGACGCTCCATCGGTACACAAAAGAGAACACATCCTCTACAAATTTTACTTGTTTGTTTTAGTTACTTTTGAATTGTAATTTGTGTTAATTGTAATTCAATAGCCCTGAAACAAAGTTATACCTTGAAGATAACTCAAATAAGTTTAGATCATAAAATCAAGATGATAATGTCCTCAAAAATGTTAGATCACAGCAAAATCATAGAGAGTTGTAAAAAGTTTGAGAGAGAGAAAAGGTAAAAACAGGTAAAAAAGTAATTTAAAAAATTAAAACTTATCCCCTTTTTACTGCTACCAATCAATAGTTAACCATCAATGATCAGGGTCTGACCATTGACGGTAGCAATCAAATTTTTTAATTAAAAAAATAATTTTTAATTAAAAAAAGAAAAAATAATAAGAAAAAAAATGACACAGATGGGTAAAGAGAAAGTACCTGAGATAAGAACTTACCCGTATAAGGAGACAACAAAAATATTATAATAAAGCTGTATCTCCTTCTTTTCCTCTTAGAGGAAGGATTGGATATCGATGTAGCACTCCTTTAAACAATTCTTGTGTATTGCCTCAATTCTCAGTCTTCTTGTAGCCCTACAGAAAATTAGAAAGGTGTGAAGTAGGCATCCAGATTAGTTAGAAATTATTCCTTTGGGTACCCAAATCTGTTTAACAGTTTTAAGTCTTTATTACATTCGACAATTCATTGAAATATGACCTATTCTACCATAAAAGTAACACATAGTAGATAACACATTAGAAATGGGTGCAAAGCAATTTAAATTATTCTCTTTTATAAATAAAGATTGAAACTTTTTATGTTTTCCTGAATATGAATAACTAAGTTCAGTTTTAGTGTTGACAATCCATTAATTGGAAAGAACTATTTTTAAATATTTAAAGCACAATGAAAAAAATGTCACAACCTTTTCCAAATAAATATTTTTAGACTTTAGTTGTTTTTTTAGAAATAATAGTAGTGCACTTCATAAGTGAGAAGATTTCCTATAAAATTCTTAAGAGTAAATACACAAAAAATTTATAATTCTTTGATAGCCTTTACTTTTTGTTCCTAAATTCTAGAAAGAGAACAAAAAAATTTTCTAACAAACAAATTTTCTCACAAGCTCCTTGTTATCATACTCTTTTTCCAAAGCATTAGATTTATTCACAACATATGTGAATCAGGTGAATATCCTGAATTCTCTCTGAGGCCTTCATCTTGAAATTCTCATGCTTACTCACAAGCAATGTAACTTTAGCCTCTTTCACCTGTGACCTTCCCTCGGGTGTAACTTTCAATATTTTCTAAATTTCTGCATAGTAGAACAATTAGACACGCTATTATTTCTTCAGTAGTTAAAAAATAATAAAGGTCATTTGTAGCTTTTGCTTTTGAAGAATAAATCTTTTTATCGTAAGTTGTCCACTTATCTGTAGGAGTAATAATAGTAATCTCTTCTACATCGGTAGTAGGTTCACTATAGTCCTTCTTTACCATACTCCATACGTCATAAATAGTGGACAACAAAAAAAACTCTCATATACACTTTCTAATAGGTATAGTTTGTCCCATCGAAAAGCTGAGGTCTGTTAATTGCATGTCCCTTAGGAAAAACCTTTGTTACAGTCAAAATAGACATCTCTATCCTAGGTTGTGAATCCTAAAGATAGGTAACGAGACTCTGATACCACATGTTCAATCCAAGATGTAAGCCTAGAGAGGGGTAAATAGGGTTGCAACTATTTTTCACCAAAAACACAGAATATACAGCATAATAGATAAAATAAAAGCAAAAAATAATCACGCAAGGACACGCAAGATTTTATTGTGGTTTAGATAAAAATTCAACGTACACTCTTCTTTCTCATGAAGTTACTTCCTCACTATGTTAGGAGTTTTTCTGAATCAATTTAGTAGGCTTACAAAGACCACACCCTGAAATCTACCTGAAACCAGTCGTCTAACCTAACTCTCCACAATGAGTAACACCTAGCTCTAGCTAGTCCAAGCCCTCAATTAACACCGGCTTGACTACACTATAAAAATAAATTTGAAATAAACCAACAAACACAATTTAAGTACAGAAAATTAAAAAGATCTTACAGTCATTTTCTATTAACAAACCATCCTTCAATGGATCAAAGTGAAGCTTGATGAATAACGGTGTAGATCATGAAATCAAGTGCTCTCCTCGCTGAGATGATCCAAAGATGTCGAGTGCGATGAGAAAGAGTTTGTTGATGCTTCTAGGATCAAAACATTCAATCCAATATCTTCTCAAATCAAAACCCTAAGGTTGTAATGAAAACCCTAGAACTGTCTTCTCTCTCTATTTCTTTCAATCATAGATAGCCTTTTAATTAACCAGAAAAGAGATATCCAAAACATAGAAGAAGTTGGAGGTCAAGAGGAATAACGAATTGGTGTGATTAAAATCTCAATATGCAATCAGCCAACTTTACTATTGATGGTTGCTCACGACCATCGATAGATCCCTGAGCACCATCGATGGGTTCCTGCAATCCATCGATAAGCTGAAATCCTGCAATCCATCGATGGGTTCAGGCGACTTTGTAATTTGCTCCTATAGATCATTGATGACCTCATAACCATCGATGGGCCCCTGACGATCATTGGTGGTACTAATGCTGATATTAGCATTTGTGCTGATTTTCGTATTGTTTCGCCTCGTAAACGTCTTATACATGTATTCACATGTACTATATCATCTCAAACAAATATTAGTACTAAAAAAATTTGTTATTACTCAAACAAGAGGTATTGTATAGACTGCATCCTCATAGATTTTCCCCATCGAGAACACCTAAGGAATTATGAATCTTAGCTGTGTTGATGCTGAATATTGATGTGATTGATCTGGTGTATAAATCGTTTGATCGCTATCATTGTTAAGGACAATTCGTGTCATGATAATAAATGCGTTTATATAATAATATCATTCCATTGTTATCATTGAAGTGTAGTTATAAAAATAGTTATTTTTTTATTGATAAATTGGTATAATGATAGTTACAATACAGTGGTAGCTACTCATCTACCCTATAACTAGAAAATTTATAATTTTCAAACTAACTCTCTAACTACACATTAATAATATAGATTACTCCTCTTTATGGAGTGCTCTCATAGAACGCTTACTCTATTAACTGGGGAGTAGGTTTTTTTTTGTTGGTTTTGTGAGAGAATATAGGGTACCAGATTTTAATTGCAAACAATTATTTATTCGCTAATTACTACAAATATTGAAATATCTATTAGACTATAATTGAGAGTTTGTTGCGTGGAATGGCTACAATCAACACCAGAGAACTTATCACATAAGTTGTTTGGTTGGTTGCAATTTAATACCAATATATAACTGTAATTACTATAATTGTTGCTACATATAGCTGGTTTATAGTTGTTTAAGTAAAGTTTTCGCAATTTACAGCTAAAGACTTGCACCTACTTGTGCTTTTGGGGAAAACCGAGTTTTTTTAGAGTACTCCCATTAAAATTTGGTTGCAGTAAGAATTGCAATTTAAAGCTTTTGGATGTTTTATTCTTTAAAACAACTTTAACTTCCAATGAAATCTAAGCCTCCGTTTGGATACCATGGTGTTTTAATTGTTTCCATGGTGTTTTTGTAAAAAAATAAAACATCATGCGTTTGGAAATCATGGTGTTTTTTGAGCTAAATCATCCTCAAACCGAAAACACAACACTTATTTCAAAACACCTTTTAGGTGTTTTAAGTTTGGTGTTTTGGTTTTGAGTTTGAGGATGTGTTAATATAATATCTAACATAATATATTAAATGTAATTAACATATAGTTATTATCGACATGCTTATTAT
>JBAKGM010000200.1:18200170-18214332 GCA_037177215.1 Asparagus racemosus
CCCACCAACTGTAGCCGCACCGCCCGCTAAAATTTGTCCCTTTTTAATGCATTTACCTCGCGAAACCTGAGTTTTTTGATGCATACAAGTATTTTTGTTGGAACGTTGACAGATAACTAATGGAATACTTATAGTAGTGTCTCCGTTACTTGTAATAGTGTCTCCATTACTTGCAAAAATAATCTTGTGAGGATCAGTATAAATGATCTTTCCCTCGTGTTCGGCTATAGCGGAAACCCCCGAATCTAGGGCCGTTTGACGTTCCAGTCCAGTTCCAACAATGCACCTCTCGGACTGAGAAAGCGGAACTGCTTGGCGCTGCATATTAGAACTCATTAAAGCCCGATTCGCATCATTATGCTCGATAAAAGGAATGAGAGAAGCTCCAATAGAAAAATATTGGAAGGGAAAAATACTTCTAAGATGAATCTGTTCCCATGCAATAGTCAGGAACTCTTGACGGTATCGAGCTGGAACAACCTGTTCTTCCTGAATACTCTGATTCAAGGCCAAAGAATTTCCAGCTGCTACCCTATAATATTCATCTCTATTTGGTGATAAATAAACTATCTGTGCCTCCTTTTTTGATCTTTCAGATATTTCATAAAACGGACTCTTTATGGATCCCCAATGGCCAATCCTCACATGAATGGCTAAGGATCCAATAAGTCCAACATTGATTCCTTCGGACGTATCAATTGGACAAATACGTCCGTAGTGGCTAGGATGAATATCTCGTATCCGAAAACTAGCAGTTTTACCCGTCAATCCTCCAGGACCCAAATAACTCAATTTTCGCCCATGAACAATTTGTGTCAATGGATTAGTTCGATCCAAAACTTGAGATAAAGGATGTAGGCCAAAAAACGATTCATAAGTGGTTGTTAATGAAGTTGAAGTTACCAAATTTTGAGGAGTCGGTATCAATTTATGACGAATTGCTCCAGATATAGTTCCTCGAACTGCGTTTTCTAAACGAACAAGAGCCAGTCCAAATTGATCCTGTAACAAGTCCGCTATAGAACGAATACGTTTATTTTTCAAGTGATTCATATCATCAAGTGTACCCATTCCAAATTTCATTCCGATCAAATGATCCACAGCAGCCAATACATCTCGTGGTAACAAAAATGTATTGTTCTGAGGTATATCAAGATTCAGTCTACGGTTCATATTTCGTCGACCAATCCTTCCTAATTCACATCTTTGTTGAAAAAAGTTCTTTTGTAATTCCTTACATAAGGACTCAGAAAATATCGGATCCCCGCCTACACAAGCAAATTGTTGATAAAATTCCAAAATAGCACTTTCTTTTGACCCAATCTTTTTTTTCTCCTTATCATTCAGATTAAGGAAAGACAAGAAAATTTCAGGGTAACAAACATTATCCAGAATTTCTCTTAGATTCGAACCCATAGCCGACGATAGAACTAGAATAGATATTTTTTGTTTCCTACTCACACGGGCCCATATCCTTGATTTTCTATCAATCTCTAATTCTGATCTCCCCCCCCAATCTGATATTATGGTGCTGGTATAGACAGAAATTCCGTTATGGTCCAATTCTGAACGGTAGTAAATACCAGGACTTTGCAATATTTGATTGATCACAATTCTGTATATTCCATTTACTATAAAGGTTCCCAAGGAATTCATTATTGGAATGTTTCCAATAAAAATGGTTTCTTCTTGCATATCTCTACCAGTTTTCCAAATTAATCCCGCGGGTACATATAATTCAGAAGAATATGTGAGTGATTCATACACAGCATTTCTTTCGTTTATCAAGGGTTCCACCAATTGATATCTTTCTACAAATAATTTAAATTCAATTTCTTGATCTGTGTCTTCAATTTTCGGAAACTTATGAAATTCTTCCGTCAAGCCCTCATTAATAAACCTACAAAATCCCTCAAATTGGATCTGACTAAATCCAGGTATTGTGGACATTCCCTCATTTCCATCATTCCAGAGCATCTTCATTTTCAGTTTCCCCTTTATCGAAAAATCCCATTATTAGCTCACTATTTATCGAACCATATGGATCGATTTCACAATGATGGAATGTATATTCTGTTTACTGAATCACATGAAATTTTAGACAACCCCGTAAATGTACTTCATACGTATGAGAACGGAAATGAGACAGAGGAATGAAGAGCATTTTCGACGCAAGACAAGTTCGAATTTGCGACAGGTACAAATGGAAATGAATTTATAAAGCATTCCCAGAATAATTCCGTCACTTACACTTACGGAGTCTTATATAGAATATAAAAATTCATCCAACTTCTACCTATTATTATGATAATACGATTAGATTGATTGGGTACCAAAAAAATAAATGGATTCAGAATGAAATCGAATCTCTATGAATGAGATAAAGAAAGCCAGTAGTAATATGGTTTCCCCTTTAGTTAAAGTTAATTTTATTTCATGTTGAAAAAAAAAATTTCGGATTTTTTGACTTTGACTATATATAAATATAATTTGACTTTGACTATATATAATATATGGATTTATGGAATATGATTGAATTGCGTAATAGGAATAATATTTCCTAAGTAAAGTATATGCCGGTATAGCTATCCACCTATCCACATATCTCATCTCATCTTTTTTTTATAGCAATTTTGCTTGTGGCAACAGAAGTCAGGTCACACTATATCATAATTTCCACTTTTTCTATTGTATTATAGAAAACGAAAAAAAAAGCACGACGATTCCCTATAAGGATATGGGATATGTACATAAAAAAGACTCGTCCCGGTATATGTGTAACAATTTTTGTTTTTGAGGTGTGGGTTTACATATACACATATCATATATATTGTTATATTTAAATTGATTTGTTATGCCAGTAAGGAAAGGCAACAATTTGAGATACAAATTGAAGAACTTTTCACTAATTCAAAAAAAAATAGTTAATGGTTCCAATTTGCACTAAATTTTTCAGTCTGTGACCGAAAATCCATTTTTTACCTTCTCAATGGAAAGAGAAGGGGAGTTTTTAAGGGGTGTGATAACCAATCGAAGAGAATAATTGGATTGGATAAAAAAAAATAAAAGAATTAGTAATAGAATCTTAGTAAAAGAATATGGATGAATACTCTTTTTTTACCTATTTTATATTTTTTTGAGATTTGGATCGGATTTGGCGACATGGCCAAGTGGTAAGGCAGGGGACTGCAAATCCTTTATCCCCAGTTCAAATCTGGGTGTCGCCTGATCAACAAAAAACGGGGGATTTCTTATTCTACTGATTTAATTCGACGAATTTTGTCCCCGGAGCCGGAGAAGTATAAGCCTATCGATAGTTTTTTTTTCTCAAAATCTGGTCCTTGGGTGTGGCTCAAACCGATACAAATAGGGATGAAGTGAGTCTTACTTAGTAATATGATTGACTCTCACTATTTTTTTTTTCAAAAAAAATAGTGAGAGTCAATTCTGGGATTCAGAACGACGAAAATCAGAGGTCGAAAGTATCCAAAGGTTCCTAAAAGACAATCCGTTTTTCTCCTAGGATTGAAGAAGAGATTGTACGAAAAAGTATCAAGAATTCCTAATTATTTTTCACTACCATTACTAAAATTGCGTCTACTGACTCCATCTGGAATTAGATTGGATAGGCTGATGGGAAATCCATTTAAGAGTTGTGGAAAGGATTGAAGAAACTTTGTATCCAGACTCACGAGGGTCTCTGAGTAATCAAACATTCAATCAGGATAGTCGGTCAACTCTTATTTTTATAGAGTAAAAGTAAAAGTCGAAAAAAGGGTAACAAACAATAGGTCTTAGTATTCCCACATGTTTCATTTCATTAGGATAGAAGTATTCCTTTGCTATCTAATTTTTCAAGAAAAGGTATGTGTATCATATCTGTACTTAATACTTATACTTCAAAATTCTACCAGAAATCTTAGAATATTGTTACAAGTAGATTCATTGGATTGGTTCATTAATAGCTTTAAGTCAGAATTATATTTTGACTCTGCGCCATTAATTCCACTATGATTATTGATCAATAATTAAATAATTCCTTCATAGAGATAGGAGACATAATTCATATGGATATTGTAAGTCTCGCTTGGGCTGCTTTAATGGTAGTCTTTACATTTTCCCTCTCACTCGTAGTATGGGGAAGGAGTGGACTTTAGGGAGGGGTACTACTAGTTTTTTAATTTAATTGTATGAATTGTTTAATTGAGCGTTTTGCGAAGCTTTTTCTTTTTTAAGAATGTCTCTGTTTCAAAATTATACTGAAATACAGTAATGAATAAGAAAATACAATAATGAATAATAACCATTCGATCAAACAATGAATGATTACTTTACTTACTTTACTATAGTTCTATTTCTAAACTCAAATCTACGCATGATAGGAAAATTTTTTCAACCGGATTCTTCCTAAACATTCTATTTTAATAAACCAGTTCTTACCAGAATTATGGATATTACAATGAACAAAAACCAGAAATGGGTTTTTTATTTTTTTCTTTATTTGTTTCCCTCTTTTTTTACTTTTACTGTTCTAAGAGAACATAAAGTCGTTCCGCTAATCTAATTAGATTATGGCAATACATACTTTCTATTGGAAGTGACTAGTTGTTGTCCAAACCAAAGAAAAGAGGTTCTACACATAAGAAGATTAGATCCTTCTTTCGTTGCACGATTCACGTATCGTGTATTTAACCTTTCTTTTAGACTCCTCTCCATTCCATTTTACAAATCTGAATAAATTATCATAGAATAGAACTCCGCGGATCATGTTTTCTGTTAATGGATCAAGCAATAGCTTCTTGTGGTGGGAAATCTAAAAAAATAAATAAAAAAATTCTTTGGTTTCGTTTTCTTTTCTCTTTTTTTATTTATTTTTAAATTTCTAATAGATTAGTATACGCCCGTATTATTCTTGCTCCATTGATTCTTTTGATGGATCTCAGGATCTATCCTATATAAATAAATTCTAAAATAGGTTAAGAATTAGAACAGTTGGCCTTCGATTATTTTGGATCGATCGAAATACACGCAGGTAAATGTAGCCAAAAAAAAAGAATTGGGCTGCTATTTTGATGTACTATTTAGATATACATCTAATCCATGTACATACATATTGTATATTGATCTAGATATGGGCTTCTTTTTTATAGGAAAAAGTCTATATCCGTATACAATACAACTTTCTATGAAAATAATGAATATGATAATATATACTATATAATAGTATATAACTATACAATACTAGATAGTATGGTAGAAAGAATTATATATAATTCTTTCTACCATACTATCTAGGCTTAGATACTACTATCTCAGATACTTATGATTCCAGCCAGATCATTTCGTTTAAGACTTGAAGTTTGAATTCCTTTCTTCAATCATCGATAAGAACTAATAATTCAAGTTTCAATCAAATTAGTCATTTTGACTGACTGTTTTTACGTAGATGATAAGTAAAAAAGCAGTAGGAACTAGAATGAACAGTGCAGTAGCAATAAATGCGAGAATATTTACTTCCATAATCTCATTTTTTTTTTACTTCGCAATAACTCGGGATCTAATCCCATAGAGATGAGAAATTGGATTCCTGTAAATTCAACGGGATGAATTGCATCCTGATGATACTGAATCGGATCAGTATTATGAATAACAATATACGATCTATCAAATAAATTCATCGTCGAGAATTGAATAGTATAACATAGTAAGATCCTTTATCTATACTAAATCTGAAAAAGGATTCTTTATTGGATCAGGAAATTTACATCCTTTTCCACTTTTTCTTTTCTATAAATAACCCAACCCTATCGTCTTCCCTATATATTCCTCCTTCGTTATATTATACTTATACATACAATTATGAGGTATTATATGACTGGTATGGTATTCTATGTATGACACACAGATCCAAAGAAAAGAGTAGGAGTGAGATGAAAAAAGGACGAGTTAAGTAGAAAAAATCGAATATAATTCCAATGAATTTAATAAAAAGGAGTGTTACTCGTTCTCCTCTTTTATTTTATTAGTATTTCTTCCTTCAATTGGGACTGGAACTGGAAGGCATACATAAAAAATGAAGTGTGCAATTTAGTTTATTTGAATGAAAATGAGATAGATTGTTTCCAATTAGTCATTGAGGATACCCCCCCAAAAAAAAAAAGTTGGAGCTCAAAGGGGTTTTCATTTACCCCGACAAGTACTCTGTCGAGGCACTTATGTTAAGTTCGTTGTGTCTCATACAATAAACGAATACAATTTGCATATGTACTCCGGTAAAAAGGGGTACTCTTTTCTATTTTATTCATCAAGAATATTGAAAAACAAAAGTGGACAAGTATCTCTTAAATTCAAATAGTAAAGTAAATATAAGAATACTACCGATTGTACGAATTTAACTATTATGTTATGTCTCTCTCTTATCAATCGGCACTAATGAAAGAAATGGAAATTCCCGTATTTGTCTGATGATAAATACGAAATAAAAACAAAAGAAATAGGGATCCCGCTGGGTATTAGCTCTTGCTCCCTCTTTATTTTTTCACGTTAAATAAATGGATAAATTTATTTAACGGATCGAATCCTAGTTCGGGACTGACGGGGCTCGAACCCGCAGCTTCCGCCTTGACAGGGCGGTGCTCTGACCAATTGAACTACAATCCCAGCGAGGTGTATGGTATACATATTCTTAATGGTTTTAAAAAACCATTTTATTTTCTTCGTAGTGTTGTAAGAGAGACATGGATGATATACTAACTGATATTATATACACATAGATATGGACTATACTGAAAGTAACACAGAGATATGGACTATAGTCAAAGTCACACAGATTACTAGTAACCCATGTTTTTTTAGTGCCAAAAATGGATAATCAACCTTTCAACGAGAAAAAACTATTTTTCTTTTCATAATCTTTGATTATGTATTACCAATCCAGAGTCTTAGAAAGATCAGAATGAATCAGAAAAACACGGATACATAAGAAAAAATGCTTGATCCGTAAAAGAGAAGGATTCCATTTTTATGGAGGACAAATTTATTATATCATTGGTTATATCATATTTATGGAGCGGCGAATTTTTGGGCCGAGCTGGATTTGAACCAGCGTAGACATATCGCCAACGAATTTACAGTCCGTCCCCATTAACCGCTCGGGCATCGACCCAGGAAGAATTCATTCTAGGCTTATGGATAATCCATAATCAACTTCCTTTCGTAGTACCCCCAGGGGAAGTCGAATCCCCGCTGCCTCCTTGAAAGAGAGATGTCCTGAACCACTAGACGATAGGGGCATATCCGCCCGACTGTCATCATACTATGATGATAGTATGTATAGTTTTTTGGAATTGTCAATATAATCTAATGATATGACTAAATCCGAACACTCTTTTCTACTTTTGTGTTATGATTCCATAGAATTTTTTATTGGATAGGAATAAATGAACCGTCCAATTTTCATTTATTTATTTTTTTTGCTTTATTTTATTTAATTTGTATTTATGTATTTATATAAAATACTATATATATATTATATAGTATATATACTATATAGTATAGCGAATATAGCGAAAGGAGGTATAGGATTCTGTCCGTCCAGGCAGTGATTGGTCCAGCATAACGGAAAAGGGTGTAAAAACTCACTTAATTTCTTTTCTTCTTCACTCATTAATTTTAACTTAAAACTCGTTGCTTCCTTCATTGTTCAAATAAAATAGGCCATGCATATCACTATCTCACATTAAGTCAGAAAATTCAAAAACGATAGAAATTCTCTTTTTTACTTTTTTATATTTATAAAAATTCGGTTCAGGGTACGAATACCTTCATCACATAATTCAATAAAATCTATTGAATCTATGTCAGTGTCAGATTGGTACATGTATCAATCGAGTAAATCTCGTTTTGATTGGTCAGTAAAAGGAAACAGGCGGGGTCGGTCTTGAAACAATTCATTGCATTATTAAAATAAAATTGAACCGCTTCACCTTTTGAGGGTAAATCGAATTGATCCTTTACTTTATAAATATAAACGAAACCCCTATGTATATGATATGTACATGATATATACATATATTATTTATATTTGTTTGCAGTACGCAGTGCAGTAGACTCATAATGAAAATGGCTATAATTCATGAATTGAATACAAAGGGCCCTTTTAACTCAGTGGTAGAGTAACGCCATGGTAAGGCGTAAGTCATCGGTTCAAATCCGATAAGGGGCTTTTTTCACTAAACTAAAGTTTTAGTCTTCGTTTTCGGTGTAGAATAGAGATATTCTTTTTATTTGTAAAAAGCAAATGGTAACCACCATTATAATGACTTTTTATTATTACGAGTTATATTATAGTTAGAAAGTTTATTAAAAAATGAAACATTATTAATTATTAATTCATTAATTAATTATTAATTCATTATTAGTTACTATAAGTATAAATAGTAATTAATAATTGTAGTTATTAGAACTAGTCTACCCTCTCCTGTAACGAGAGAGTAGTTTTTTCATGTTTAATTATTAAAATTGTTGTTTGTTGACAGGAATATTCTAGAATTAGATGTCCAATTATTTTTATGAAATGTCCAATCACTATTATGAATTACCAAACCAAAGTATTCTTACTTCTCCATTATTCTTATCAAACCCAGCATAAAGCATAAAATTTTAAATAAAGAAAAAGTAAGTGGACCTAACCCATTGAATGACGACTATATCAGCTATTCTGATATTTAAATTCGATATAGATTAAATTGTACATGTACAAGCGGGTTTTTTTATTTCCTTATCCCGCGCAAGGCAAGAATTTGTCGATATTTCCAATTTCATCAATCTTCTTCTTCTTGCTGGATACTCCACGGGAATAAATCGATATTTTTTTTTTCGCTACATATACATATAAAATACATATAAAATATATAAAAGTAAAAGTTTATACATAAAATAAAAAAGTATATTTAAAAATATATTTTTAAATATCTTTCCTTGATTTTAGAATCCAATATTGTTTTATTCTTCCGCCAATACAATATAGAAATAGAACAAATACGAAAAAGGAACTTTCATTTCCAGTCTACCATTATTTAAAGATTTAATCGAGTTTAGGGGCAAGAAAAAAAATAGTGAATTTTATTTTTTGTTTGACCCATTCAAAGGATATATTCTGGAATATGAGTCATAGGACAATTCAAGGTTCAAATATTTATTTATTTTATTAAAGTTTTATTTGATTATAGCAATTTTGCTATAGTTTTTAGTATAGTAATTATACTATAAAATATAGTATTTTTATAGTATTTTATTTATAGTATAAATGTATAAATAAAGTTATAAAAGTAAGTATTAAGATAAGCTATAAGGACTAATTGAATCGAGCTCGTGGATTTATTTACCTAGATTGGTTTGTGGCCCAATAGAAAAGGATAATTTGTATCTTCGATACCCATCATTGTACGGGGCATGGAACTAGAAAAAGTCCACATATAATCGAACTAGCCTATGCCTCGGAAATGCTATGAGGTGTTCGGAAATGGTTGAAGTAGTTAAATAGGAGGATCGCTATGACTATAACCCCTGGTAAATTTACCAAAGAAGAAAATGATCTATTTGATATTATGGATGATTGGTTACGCAGAGACCGTTTCGTTTTTGTGGGTTGGTCCGGCCTATTGCTCTTTCCTTGTGCTTATTTTGCTTTAGGAGGTTGGTTTACAGGTACAACTTTTGTAACTTCATGGTATACTCATGGATTGGCAAGTTCCTATTTGGAAGGTTGCAATTTCTTAACCGCTGCAGTTTCCACTCCTGCGAATAGTTTAGCACATTCTTTGTTGCTACTATGGGGTCCTGAAGCACAAGGAAATTTTACTCGTTGGTGTCAATTAGGTGGTCTGTGGACTTTTGTTGCTCTTCATGGTGCTTTCGGACTAATAGGTTTCATGTTACGTCAATTCGAACTTGCTCGATCTGTTCAATTGCGGCCTTATAATGCAATCGCATTTTCTGGTCCAATTGCTGTTTTTGTTTCCGTATTCTTGATTTATCCATTGGGTCAATCTGGTTGGTTCTTTGCACCAAGTTTTGGCGTAGCAGCTATATTTAGATTCATCCTCTTTTTCCAAGGGTTTCATAATTGGACGTTAAACCCATTTCATATGATGGGAGTTGCCGGAGTATTAGGCGCTGCTCTGCTATGCGCTATTCATGGTGCTACCGTAGAAAATACTTTATTCGAAGATGGTGACGGTGCAAATACATTTCGTGCTTTTAACCCAACTCAAGCCGAAGAGACTTATTCAATGGTTACTGCTAATCGTTTTTGGTCCCAAATCTTCGGGGTTGCTTTTTCTAATAAACGTTGGTTACATTTCTTTATGCTATTTGTACCCGTAACTGGTTTATGGATGAGTGCTATTGGGGTAGTTGGTCTGGCTCTGAATCTACGTGCCTATGATTTCGTTTCCCAAGAAATATGTGCAGCGGAAGATCCCGAATTTGAAACTTTCTACACCAAAAATATTCTCTTAAACGAAGGTATTCGTGCTTGGATGGCGGCTCAGGATCAGCCTCATGAAAACCTTATATTCCCTGAGGAGGTTCTACCACGTGGAAACGCTCTTTAATGGAACTTTAGCTTTAGCGGGTCGTGATCAAGAAACCACCGGTTTCGCTTGGTGGGCCGGAAATGCCCGACTTATCAATTTATCCGGTAAATTACTAGGAGCTCATGTAGCCCATGCTGGTTTAATCGTATTCTGGGCAGGACCAATGAACCTATTTGAAGTTTATTAATCTGTAAAAAGCGAAATTAGATGGGGTATATATATTTTACTGATAAGCTCCGTCATTGGCTTTCACTGGTACTTTGTTATATGTCAACTGATATCGCATTGCCAACAACCCTTGGCCCATTTTCGTAAGGCTTATGACCTTTGTGACTTTCATCGGTACATATAGTATATGGGGCTATGCATTTTGTAGGGTATTGGCGTTGTGCGACACTAGTCTTGTCGTCCGCCTAATTAGTGGGGAGACATTGATGTACGCAGTCAGCCATGAAAAGGGGTAAAAGATCACCAGAGAGACCTGACCAACCAGGAAGTCGCTGCCGTTTCCAGCTTTGCGGCTAACTAAGTCCCGGTTATCTTCTAACTTTGAGTTCTGTCTAGCGATTCCTGTAAAAAAAATATGTATTAGGTATTCTCTTAGTATTGGTCCTGCCCCGTATCCCTTCTAGTTCTAGGGCGATATCTCCTTGCTAAAGGCCTATCTCTCATCTTGAAGGCTGGGACTTCTTCCATTAATGAGATGACTTTAATACAAAAAGAGGTAACATAAATGCCATATAAGTCACATCCTAGACAGAGAAGAGAGAGGGAATCCCCTCTTATGTCATTTCCGAGAATCACTCTTTCTTTGGGTTCTGACCTAACATCTCTCTCTTTTACACCGTGGGAAACGAGTTGGCTAGCTTTGAAGAGAAGACAGAGGGAATAGGAGGTCTACGAACCTGATGCAGAAAGACTCAGCGAGTGAACTAGGTTGTTTTTTCCTTCTCGAGCTTCTATTTCTTCCGTTAAAGGAGATTCGAGAAAAGATGGAATAGGAAGACGTGTTTCCAGAACGAACAAGATAGGGGTTGATAAGGGGGAGTTAGCAAAGTTAGACAAGATTGGAATGGGCATAGGAACATGTATTGATGTACCGGATCGGCTAATGCTCCCAGGTTGATGCGATGTATTCCACCAGTTGACTGAAGACTTGATTATTGGTATATCGATCGGTCCAGCACGGATTGAAATAGGAGCCGGTTCGACAGGAAGCTTTTGAAAACACAGTGCACCCAGGTAAATAAGGAACGAGATGAATACAGAGGTTAAACGAGCATCCCACACCCAAAAGGTGCCCCACATAGGTCTTCCCCGAAACCCCCCAGTAACTAAGGTAAACAACGTAAAAAAAGCACCCATTTCTGTACCGGTTCCGGAAGAGCGAAGAAAAAGGGGATGTTTTGTTAATAGGAACAAGAAAGTGTTTATAGCCGTAGCGATATAAAGAAGAATACTCATCCGAGCCGCAGGAACATGTACATATGGAATACGAGAATTTCCACCTTGTTGAAGATCTAGTGGTGCTACCCGAAGACTTAAATGAATAGCCATCGCTGTTAAGAACAACCGAGATCCAATGAGAATTTGCGCGTAGCTTCTGGTCTTTGACATAAAAAAAGAAGGTTGTAATAACGAAAGGGACATGTGAGAATTTCGTCCTAGCTAGTAGAACAAGAAAGACATAGATCTATATTCAATATGCAATCAAAGGATTTCCCCCAACGAAGAATTCCTCTTGCTTTGTTTTCGCTCCGCTCGTGCGTGGCGCTCCTTGCTCGCGGAGCGGCATACCGGAAAAAAACAGAAAGAAGCTCCTATAGGAAGAGGTTAGCCCTTGTAACTTCCCGTATTATCCTCTTATAAGGAATAGTCGAGCGCGTACCAGTTTCTTCCAGACTAGTCACGTAGTACTGGTACGTGTGTAGAGAAAGGGTCTCCCTTTTAGGATAAAACAGAATCCCTCGGATTTCATTTCGTTTGGAAATTATGTTTAGGGGGGAGAAGCCATCCTCAACTAAAGCGGCTTCCACTCTCTTTTCTATCAAGAGTTGGGCATTGATCATGCGATCTATTGATTCGACGGGTAGGTTTTTACCGATCGAAGGAACGAGCGAGCGCCTATAAAGTTCTTTTCTTCGCTCTAAATCGGATAAGTGAAGACCCACCTCAAAGGGGGCGGGCGCTGGGCCTTCTTTCTTTGAGTCACTCGCTCCGGGGAGATCTTCTTTTCTTTGGTAGGGATGGGACTAAAGAGCTCTAACAGAAGAGCGGCAACAGCTTATCCGAAAAAACCTGTTCTCTTATCGAAAAACGTCTCGCTTTGAACATTCTCCTTTATCGGGATCCTAGCCCAACCAAGGGTTCTAGAGAAAATTAATTCTTCCTGGTCAAAGCTAGCTAAGGGAATAGCACCATCTTCTCTCTTTCATGACTTTCTTGTTGATTGAGACCCTCTCTTGACTGTTGACTTCCCTCCCTTTAGAGCTGTGAAAGAAAAATCTCCAGTCGCATTCGATCTAGAGTAAAGTAGCCCTTCTTCCTTGTTCACAGAAACCATTTTATAAAGAGCAAGAGCAGCTTTCATCCCCGAGGGTCACTGTTTACTACGCTATTCTTCCCATTTCGAAAGGGGAGTCCCCAGACGCACCACTCTGAGTAGCCCTTCCCGCCAAGCCAAGGAAAGAAGGCAAGGTGTCCTTAGAAAGGCTAAGACTAGTGTCAAGAAAAAAAGCTTAATCGTTGTCAACTCCGAGGGTGACTTCACTAACGGGATTTCTATTTAATTAAGAGCCTGGTCCGGGCATTGACTCATTGAGAGCAGACGAAGACTAAGAAGACTTTCGGATAGCACGTGAGATCAACTACTTCGAATACGCTACCATCTGTCTTCGATTATGCTCGTTCTACTTTGAGGGAGAGATCTTTAAGGAGACGGGATTCTACTATTATATATGAATATATGATCCCACCACTTGAAACTGATTCAACAACAGCCATTCTTCTTCCAAGAGAAAGAAGAGCAAGACCATCGCTTATTCTTCATCAATCTTCCTTTATGCCTCTGTCGTCTTTTGCTGGGTTAAGGCCTGCTGAGACAATAGATAGTCAGGCAGGTGGCCTAGCCCTAGCTAAGAGAGATTCTTTAACCACGAAAACATCAACCATTTCATCGGCTTTTCACTCCTCCACCACTTCTTACCTACTCCAGTCTCTCTAAGATTCCATGAAATAGCAGAAAGCATAATCTTAATCCTAATCATACTGACCAAGAGCAATCGCAGCTGAGTCAACTCTATCCATTCTTGTTTCAAGCTAAAAACTTGAGGAAGAAGAGCTTATTCAACTCGAGTTCGCCACAGAACCCATCTCTGGAACCGAAGCCAAGGCCCAAGTTCAACCTTCACCACGTGAACACTACAAGCTAGTCTCATCCTTATGCCCTATCCTTTCTATCTATATGTTGATTGAAACCCTCAGGTTCCTTCTCTCCTTTTAAGGACGTTAGCAAGAAGCGCTTAACGCCGGTTTCTTTCCCTAAAAAAGAAGTGAATCTGGAAG
>JBAKGM010000200.1:18214432-18227893 GCA_037177215.1 Asparagus racemosus
CGACCCACTTTCTCGCCGCGAAGCTGACGTGGCGAGAAAGTGGGTCGGTTTCTGTAATTTAAATGGGAGTGAGTCGATTTAAAAAATAATAATAAATTGGGTTTATTTTGAAAATTTGTTCATTAACCAAACAACGCCGTATACAAACTCACGGATACGGACCTTCATGTCCCAGACGATGCTTGTTCTCGCCCTTCTCCATACACGCACACGCACGAAACACGCAACACGGCACCACCTCATCCACTGGCCACCAATCCGCCACGTCACCATCGGAAGGGAACGCAACCAACGAGAACCATGTGCGTCGAATCAAATATCAGCCACATCCCCCCCCCCCCCGCTTGGTGCCGAGTGTTGTTGGCCACCAGTTTAGCATCTTGCTATCACCAGCAGCCCTTTTGCCCCTCACTCGACACGTTTCTTCTCTCTCTCTCTCTCTCTTCGTGTTACTCCCTTCTACATGCTACGCACGTGGTAGTCGAGATTTGAGAGGCGAAGCTTTCTTTGTTTACTTAATTTTGATCTGAGACCGGTGACAAGTATCGCTCAACGGCTTCAAGGACGGACACGAAAAAAACATGATGAATGTAGCAGCAGCACGAGATATTTTCAGCACTAAGAAAACAAACCCTATGCCAAGATGAAGAATATCTGAAGTTTTTTTTTTTTTTTGGATCGGATGCCGTGAATAATATCAATTAGATTAAGAATTGCTCCTCATATTCTCCGTTGAGATTTACTCAATTATTCTGCAAGACTCGAAATTGTGTAAATTCTAATAGATTGTATCGAATCTAATAAAAGTTTCTGGTCTACATTCAGCATTTCTACAATGATCAGGAGGCTAAGGGGACATTTTCAATCACGTTTAAAACCATTCATAAAAGAACAGCATAAGAAATTAGCTGACCAAAGTCCAGATCAAGAACTAAGCAGAAACTAATAAATGTAGCAGGTAATTAATTAAGATCGCATCGTTGAAGATGGCTAACAGAAGCTCACTGCACTTATGCAAAGCAATCGCTATACAAATTTACAAGATTATGATCACTACCGAGAACACGATCTAACACTCTTCAAACAACCCAAAATCTAAACACAACCAATAGAGATAGTTTATATAAATTATCTTAAGACGCCTTAAATTACAGAATACGACCAAAATCTCATGCTTTGTTGCTACCGTAATCTACCTGCTGCTGCTGCTGCTGCTGCTAAGGCCTCCGGCGAGCCGAGAATACAGAGCAGCGGTGAGCTGCTCTTGCGTGTAACTGCGATTCGTCATCTTCACCGTCGCCTGCTGCAACATCAAATCCTTCACCACTGAAACGCTGGCGTAGTGAACTTCGAGATCAAGATCCTTCAATGCATTCATCAGCCTCGCTGCCGGGTGATTCCTCTTTACACTCTGTACTCGAATCATCGCCTCCATTGTTATCAACTTGACCTCGATTTCCAATCCGTGGCATCTTCCGTTGCCGCCGTTGATCATCTTCAAATCGGGTTCCGGGTGCTGAGGGAGACGGGCCGGGCCCGAATCCTTATCCTTCTGAAAAGCCTCGACTTGGGTTCTTAACCCCTCGTTGTCGGACTCGACGGATTGGATCTTGGACCGGAGCTCGTTAATGTAGGAGATTGCGTCCCCGAGGAGAGAAGCTTTGTCCATTTTTGAGACGTTGGGGACGACTGCTCGCAGAGCGTAGAATCTCTGGTTCAGCTTCTCTCGCCGCTGACGCTCTGCTTCCACGTGATTCAAGGGCTCCTCACGGCCGTTTGCGGGCTTCCGCCCTCGCTTCCTCGGTCTCTTCTCGGGCTCGGGCTCGACGACCCTGCTGCTCTCCACCTCCCGAATCGATGCCTCGAGATCTGAATGGTCGGAATCGGCGGCGGCGGCGGCGGCGGTGAGGACCCCGCTGGATTTTGGTTGGGTTGGGGCGGAGGAGAAAGAGAGCATGCCCTCGTCGTTGTTGCTTCCTCTCGAAGTCGCGGTCGTGGGCCTCTTGTTGATCCTCTTGTCGTCGGGTGAGATCTGATGATGATGATGCTGGGAGAAAATGCTAGGGTTTGGGGCCGGAGACGAGGAATTCCTCTTGCTCTCGCTGAAATGGAGGATATCCACAGATTCAGGCTTGAACAGTTGAGGACCGGCGGTGTTGCTCAGGGCGTAATTGGAGAAATTAAGCTCCTTTGTGAAGAACGATTGAGCCGGCGGCGGCGCGTTAGTAGAAGAAACCCCACCGTTTTGATTCTGCGGCTGCTGTTGATGTCGGTGGTTGCTGTTGTTGAACTGATGATGTTGAAACTGAGGAATCGAGCTGGCCGAACTCGTGTTATGATGATGGTGATGATCGAATTGAACCGCCGGCGGCGGTTTCGAAACGGAGATGTCGCCGCCATTAACTGTAACAGAGGTAACAGTAGCCGACGCAGGCGACACCGAATCCTTGATCTCGATCACGGACGGATCCGTGATCCACATCACCGCCGGATCGGTCTCCCCCTGATCCACCGCCGCCTGCGGCTGGATCCAAGAGGATCCGCCGCCGCCGCCGCCGCCAACAGCGGAACTAGGATCAAAGCCGTTAAAATTGAACAGCCGCTTGATCCTACTCAAGATCACGTGGCTCTGAAAGATGAGATCGGTAGATCCGAGCTCAAGAAGGCCGCTGCCAACAGGAACGCAGACCAGGGTCTGCATCCCAAGCTGCTGGGCCTGCCGAGCGCGGTCGCAGTCGGTGATCGCGAGCTTGTCTCGGCCGTCGATCCACTGGGCGAGGCCGGAGCAGAAGGCCCGGCCGGGGACGCCCTCGCCGTTGCGGACGGACTGGGTCATGGAGACGAGGAAGAACCACTCGGTGTCGGTGACCTCCTCGTCGGGGTCGTCGGATCCGGCGTCGGCGGGGCCGGTGATGAGGGAGTTGAGCTCGCGGAGGATGCGCTTGCGGTGCTCCTGCTCGGCGGCGGTGGAGGCGGAGGACTTGCCCTTGCCGTCGCCCTTGTAGTAGCCATCGCCCCAGATGAGGATGGAGGCGCCGGTGCCGACGTCGACGGAGGACTGCCAGAAGATGGCGTAGGTCCAGCTCTCCGGGGAGCCCTCGATCAGGGTCTGGA
This sequence comes from Asparagus racemosus, assembly GCA_037177215.1. Taxonomy (NCBI): domain Eukaryota; kingdom Viridiplantae; phylum Streptophyta; class Magnoliopsida; order Asparagales; family Asparagaceae; genus Asparagus; species Asparagus racemosus. The sequence continues at coordinate 18,217,547 of JBAKGM010000200.1, forward strand.
GGTGGCTCTGGATCGTTTCTTGGTTGAGGTAGGTGGCGGCGGTGGCGGTGGTGGTGGGGGTGGGGGATGGGGCCCAGGAGGGGAAAGGGCAGTGGAGGTCGGAGGAGGCCATGAAGGCCTCCATCATGGATGCGTTGTCATCAGTCCACAGATTCATGGCATATAGAGAAAGTGAGCTAGGGTTAGGGTTTTGGGGGCGGGGGGGGCTGAGAGCGGTTTGGGGAGAATTTCTAGAAATTGAAAGGAGCGAGGAAGGAGGCGGGGAAAGAGGGGGTAGATGCGGGCTCGAGAGAGAGAGAGAGAGAGAGAGAGAGAAAGAGGGTAACACACGGAAAAGATTAGAGTGAAGGGTTATGGGTTAGGATGCGCGAGGGGTGCGCACCTTTGCTGGGTGTAATTTTGGAGTATCTTTTTACTAATCGTACTTTATTGACATGGACCCTTACATCTTCGAAATTAGTCACTCGTAACCATTCCATCCATTGAAATTGACATTAAGCCCCTCAAATATATTATTAGTTGTTAACATTAGTTCCTTCACTAGTTATTCCTTCTGAACTGCTTACTCAGATTAGACCGGATTTTAATCTGGCGTGGTGAACTATATTTCTACACTCAATCACTGTTTTCACTCCTTAAATTTTGAAAAATTTAAAGAAGTGAGTGTAAGCAGGTTTAAATCGGTCTTGGAGTTAGCATGTGTAGAGTTTAAACGTGTTTACAAAAAACAAAGTTTAGATTTGGGGTAAATTAAATAAAGTGGGTGCAATTGAATATCCATGAAGAAGTTTTATTAAACAGCGTGTTATAGTGATCCTCTTAATTAAATAGTGATCCTCGCCTAAGTAGTTGACACGTACCCCGCACCACACTTAATCACGGTCGATTAAAAAACAAGACGACAAGAACCCTGGTATGGATGACTTGACAAGTCGACATTTAGCGTAATCGAGTCAAAAGGCCGTACCTCTTGGCTCTCTATTAAACGAGTTGAGAGATGACAGCTACCTCGGACCTTCTGCTGACAGTTGGTGGCCATCATATTAAGTGCATTATCAGAGTCATCATTTCTCCAGCCTCAAAAGTCTTTCTCACTCATCGGACCACGTCAGCGCCACGCACAACCTGTCACCCCTCGCATAAAATGCTGGAGTGCAGTCGAAACTTGTAAAGCATGCGCTGACGGAGCCGCCAGCTAGATTCGGCCGAGATTACCAAATTACCCCCTCTACAACTACTATAAATAGGGGGACTGTTTATAACTCAAGGTAAGCAATCTCTACACACCTAAAACAAAGAACTTTTTCAGTTCATTATTCTCTTCTCCACTCAAGATCATCTACTAATTTGACCATCAGAGAAACAACTGGAGAACCTAACTTCGACCTCTTACGGGTGTTTATACGTGCAGGGGCGAACAGCTTGCCTCCGAATCAGATATTCGAAGGAGTTAGAGGCCCATGTTCATCCTAAACACACATTTAATTGACTGTTTGATAACTAAACATCAACACAACGTATTCCTCATAAATCAAACGATAGCCGACCATACATACTAATTCAACATAGCTAGTAAAATTTGAGAAATTAAAATAGAAATTTCACTGATTTGAAAGACTAGACCTAAAATATTAAAGATGCAAGGGAACCAACATACAAAAGCTCTTAATTATTATTTATGTTAATAATGTCGCAAATGGAAATTAACGTCGGATTTTGTGCTGGTTGAAATGGTTCTCTCTCCTTTATACGCGGATCGTTGGTTTTGCAAAGGAGCCCTGTTAAAATGATTTATTGCAGCTCACGAGTTGCATAAATTAAAATTTATGTAATAACTAAAGATTGACTGGTTATGAAAAGAAAGCTCAGCTGCTAACCAAACCAATCAGCGCCCTAAGGATGGAAGTTGGACTTGCTAGTGTTCTTTTGTCACGTTTTTAATTGTAACTGCAGTGCTTGCGAAATTTTAGCGGATTTTGTTTTTCCTTATATAAGTTAGTTTCTAACTACAGTGATTTTTTTTAGATACTCTTATATTCATAATCCTAAATCTGTTTTCAATTACGCGCCGGATTTTTTGCAGCTTGGACCATCTTTTTTGCACGTGGATATACATTTTGCATCAATTCATTCTCATAAGTAATCTTTTATTCAGCTTCTATGTTGTGGAGTCAAAATGTGGTCACTGATTTATCGCCTTAGTTAGGAAGCAACTAACTGCTATAATTATAACTCGGAGTATACCGACAGGCCCCGATTTGTTAGTTGTAAATTATTTATTCAAAGAATGAGTAATTTTATTTTGGTTCAACTCCTAATTTAAGGCGGTACGTTAAGTACTAGTTACAAAACTTATGGAGGATTCTCTTGTAATCATGTTGGAATAAATTTGGTCCAGTTTAAGTAATCAATCATATTGTATTCATGGTCAGTTAAGTGAAGAGAATATTCAAATATATGGATCCTGTATATTACAAGATATATAATCGGATAATTTCTCTACACAATGTGAGATGGATTCCATGTAATTTAATACTTTGTAATTTAATGCTTTGTGGATCTTTAACAAATTTAGTAGATTAATTAATCTTTCCCTTTATTTCATAATACTTCCTTATTTATAACTACAAATATTTGTTACTGAGATTCTGCTCGGAGCTCTATGTCAAATAATTTTACATATGATTTTAAGCACGTACTTGTTTTTCTTTGAGATAAACGGAGAATTTGATTTTTTTTTTATTTTATTTTATTTTTTTTTTAAGAAAAAGGATGGTAGACCACATGGATGTTCCAACCTGCTAAATTAACCATAAGTGGTTGTTACAAAAATAAGACCATATCCCTAACTCTAAGAATATGGTCTACAAATTCATTGTATCATATGATCATATCACAGATGACATCCACACAAGGTGGATTTAATTTGTTAGCTGTTATAATTGGTAAATTTGCAATTATATTTGCCGGTGTGATAATTTCTCGAAATATTTTGTAACTTTATTTGGGTGACGCAATAGTTTTTCTCTTTTTTTCTTTCATTGACACCACAAATTTGAGTTGAATTGATAATATAAACTATTAATTGTTGTATTTCTTATATATACTTTGTAAAAGAAAATATATTATATTACACACCGCATTTCGTATCATGACATCACTTTAAATACATACATTAAAAAAAATCAAGAAACTGATGCAGCATAGAGCATAGTAAGTTGTAAGAAATCAACATCAACTTAGATCTTTAGGACATTATGTTTTAAAATCTAATATTCCTAAATCTCTTAAATTTACGATAAAGCCTGTAAACTGCCTAATCATGTTTTGTTCGATTTGGATGTATTCATTCAGAATGTAATTATCATCAACCTTCTCTTCATGACCCATATATATTTACTCCCTCTTTTTTACTTTCGATTCGTAATAATGGTAAATTATTATAGACCATCTGCTAATTAGTAGTGATGATGGTCAACAAGAAAGTAAGAGGGAAATTTTGAAAACATGTTACTTGAATGTTTAGATATCTTGCATTGTACCTCCGCTTAAACATAATTGTCGAATACTTTGGAGGTTTTCTTAGAATTGAGATAGATCTGAGGTAGGTCTCAATTCTTGGGGGTTTTATTGAAAGAATTGAGCCCTTCTGCGCTGGCATGTGGGCTTGAACTGGGGCTCTCTCAGGAGTGAGAGTCCCCCAAGTAAATTTCCCTCATCTATATCTATCTATAATCCATATTAAGAAAACTCTATTTTTAGTCATTGTGAGCCACACTTTTAGAATTTTGAAAAAAATAAATTCTAATATGTTCTCACACTTAAAAAATATCCATGAAAATGCTGTTGCACTTAACAAAATAAAAAAGAATGTCTACACACTTGGAAAAAAACACGAAAACAGCCTTAATCTATATTATATATTAAGAAAAACCCCCATTTTTGGTCATTGCGCGCCATACTTATAGAATTTTGAAAAATCTTAGTGTCCTCACACTTAAAAAAAATTAACGAAAATGCTCTTGCACCTAACAAAATAAAAACGAACGTCTACCCACTTGGGAAAAAAACACAAAAATACCCTTAAACTTAGAGAAATCCAGAAAAAGAAAAAACAACAAAAATACAGTCAAAATAATATCTATCCATTCATGTGACAATTTGATTACCATACTTCCTCCCACGTTTCGTGTCATGCACGCATCGCGTGCATCAAAATAATAGTTGCCAATAAACAAAAGTATACAGCCTCAAGCTTTCTCGTGGAGATTATATCAAATTAAGAAACTGTTTTAGTTGTCCAGTCATAATTTGCAAGAGATTGGGAGGTCAAAGAAAAACATGTAGTTAGATAAAATTAAGAAACTGTTTTAGTTGTCCAGTCATTATTTGCAAGAGATTGGGAGGTCAAAGAAAAACATGTAGTTAGATAAAATTAAGAACCTGTTTTAGTTGTCCAGTCATAATTTGCAAGAGATTGGGAGGTCAAAGAAAAACATGTAGTTAGATAAAAATATCACTTAACACATGGTATAGTATGTATAAGCATATAGTTTTAGTTTAGTTTATATTTCCAGGGTACTCAAATTCTATTTGGGTCAATGATATGAATCCTATTTTACACGGGATACACATAACAAAGATAAGCTCAAAGAGCTCCATTTGATTTTTATAATTTGCCTTTACTATGAGCATACTTCAAGGCATGATGTTTTAGCACTAGTCAGTCTTCAGCATTTTATGGCTGCTGGGCTTCCATCAATTTTCACTTTTCAAACAATTTATGTTTCCACGCTTGTGACACTGAGGAGGGTGTGAAGGTAAAGCATATAAATAAACACATGCAAAACATGAGATCATTTCGTACCTTATATGAATATACATACTTGGCTTGCTAAGAATGCTTTCTCGTTTATGCACATCCTACGTGTGTTAATTATGTTATAATGTTCACGTGCTCATGTAAGATGCACTACCATTATGCATCAAATTAATGACCCAATCTATTATCCTAATTGCTATGCTGTTTCAGTTATTGTTATAGAGAGAACAAAAGAAATATACACTAGGGTGAAACTATTAGAATCTTGTCTCTTCTCCTAAACTTTTCAAATCAATTTCATGGCGGAGCTCCTGAATTTTGTTACTTGTGGACATATGCATATGATACAGGGTTGTTGTGGATGCACCCCATGAAGCATCACTGTTTTGAACCTAGTGTCCCTCTAGTTTCCATTGTTGCAAATATACCACTGAGGAATTTTTTTTTTACTATTTTACTCTCAAACAAGAGTTTTTTTTTTTTTTTTTTGTGACAAATAGACGCCCCTCATCTGCAAGCAAAAGTAGAGGGATAGTAAGTTCAAAATGGCAACGTATTTTCTTAGTGTGTGTTTTTCTTTCTTATTCCTTACTTCTTGTACTGTAACCCCACAAGTATTGAAATGGCATTGTGCAGTTTATGTTACAAACTTACAAATCCTTTCACTTGCATAATTAACTTCTACTATAATTTCCTCTAATGCGGATAAAGTTGTCGTATTCTATTGATGCAAGATTAGCCACTCGAGGAAAAGAAATTACGTCCTCCTTTTTCTGACTGAGAAGAAAACACCCGCAATTTGTGATGAAGACAATTGACAGGAACAGATACATTTGAAATTCACTGTCCTGGATGGAGTCATCCACAAGAGCCTAAAATGTCATTTCTCTATACATATTTGGACAGTCCAACTTTTTCAACTTTATTTCTTTTTTCTTCAGTCTTATAATATCTTTCCCAGAAAAGAATTTTCTACTTTTCTTGTAAGTTTAGATCATCTTCATTCATTATTTAACAATACAAGACCATCTTTTAAGGGATGATCATCTGCTTCTATGCATAACGGTTATGGGTTACTCTCCTTCTAAATAGTAATAATAAATTTCAATTGAGTTACAATAATCCATAATTTTTATTTAAAATAAATCATTATCATCTATTGAATGATAATGCATTATTATCATCAAAGGATATTTTCTAAATCTAAACATTTTTCTTCTCGCGCATTTTCCTTTTTTATCATAATATTTGGAGCTCGAAGATAAATTTCACAAAACTTTAGTGATATGAGAAAGATTCTATTAAAAAAATTTACTTTGGGTAAAGTTCTCAAATTCCTCTAAGTTATATCAAAGAGAAATTAATTTGGACTGAAAATTATGTAGGTGATATGTGGTAGATATTGATATTAGTTAAAATTATAAGAAAGTGGCACGTTTCACCTTGTCTCCTAGTTGATCCCATCAATTTTAGATCCCAAAAAATACTTTATAGCAAATAGGTCTCTCGAGTTAAAATGAGAGAGAGAGAGAGAGAGAGAGAGAGAGAGAGAGAGAGAGAGAGAGAGAGGTTTTACTAGGTTAGTCTCATCAATTTTGGACCCAGAAAGAAATATTTTATATCAAATAGATCTCTCTACATAAAATATGAGTGATGGAAGAGGGAGGGGGGGGGGGAGGGGGGGCGTTGATCCAATCCCAAGTAAGTGACACTTCTCACATTGTCTCTTGGTTGGTCCCATCAATTTTAGATCTAAAGAAAATACTCTACATCAAATAGGTCTTTCTTGTCTCCCTAGAGAGAGAGAGAGCGCTTTCAACATAATGTTCGTTTGAATATTTGACAAAATTATCTATTATATTTATTTATTGAAATATACAAATTAGTTGTAAAAATTTAATCTAAATAATAATTATATATTTTATTAAACAATAGTTATGCTTGCTAATAGTTACTTAACACTAAATACATTCAAAAAGTTTACAAAACCTTCCAAAAAGTCCAGGACTCAAAACCAAAATATCCTAGTCAATATAGGATTCTTAGACAATAATTTCAGGGATTTTATTGATTGTTTTTTTTATAACATTTTTTAGAGATTTATCTTAGTCACGTGTATCTAGTTACGTAAATTAGAAGTATGCGTTCTTTCTACACTTGGCCCTCGGTATGGAACTCAATAGCACATCCCAAGCTCTGTTAATACCTAGATGACACAACAGTTCAAACAGAGCCTCGCAAACAGATCTCGCATTTGTCATTAGAATAATGACTCTATTGCCTTGATTACAAATAAACGTCTTTCCGATAATTGACAAGTTAACTATTTGTACACTTCCAACATTTAGCCTTAGTACATAGGATTTTGTGGCACTTAAAAGGGCATGAACTTTAAAGTACATATACAAACATATTCTCTACAGAATCTTAGAGTGAGGCACAATCATCTTGTTCTTGTTTTACATATCAAGGCTTTAGTTTTCAGTATATAATCATCTACAAGTCATTGATTTAAGTATTACGGAGAATTCCGTCAAAAATCAATTCCCAACTTTCGAATGCGCCACGATAAATTGTCTGTCGCCAAAGATCTGAGACTCATGAGAGAGCTACGCCGATTCCTCGCATCACCACTTCTCATTCTCAACCTCAATGTCAATTTAACATTCATCATTAAACATTTTGTTTACTGGATCATGTCATATAATTCCGCAAATAAAATATAGCAACCATTTTATTTCTCGTACCAAGAGGAGCTAAAGCTTTTTTTTTTTAAGGGCTAAGAGCTATAACCTAAAAACCCTTTGTTTTTAAGAGAAAAACCCCGCGTAGATTAAGGGATTTCCTCCGTTTTTCCCCGAAACGGGATGGCCGTTTTCTTTGACCACTTCTTCTTCTTGCATCACGTGCTTAATGCGCTTGAGATAAGTGCCGCCGACGCAAACAAACAAAATAATCATGAACGAGAAAATAAATATTAAAAAGATCATAAAAAATAATATCCTCATAGCTCACTCTTATTTTGATCCCAACGAAATAATTCCACTAATAAAAAAAATTAAAATCAGGTTGGCAGCACGTTTTGCTCGCCGTGTCAGGGCGGAAACAACGTTTTATTGTGTATTAGCGTGTCACGTTGGTAAAGCCCAATAGCATGTGATAAAGTTTAATATTATTAAACTTTTGTATAATTATTTAGGTGGGGCCCCGTCTAAAAAGAACGATGGAAAAAGAGTAGTGAAGGACCAACGTGGAAGCCGCCAGCACACCGAGATGCAACACGCTTTGTCTTTGTGGGATTTAATTTTTTGTCCACTTTAAATGGGTTCAATGTATCAAATTTTTTAACGATATTAGTTCCCGTGATGGTCAAATCATGAACAGTTTACATAGAAGTCCGGTGGATATTTTATATTTAGAGTTCATGAAGCAGTAAATCTCAGCGAAGTTTATGAAAATATTGATTTACTAAGCAAAGATGAATCAAACGACAAACATTACTACTAAAAATCAATCTACGGGGATCCACCAAGATGGCTAAGTGATTATGCTCCATGCTCAGTTAACATCTTTCTTTGAACTGGAATGAATTCAGGATGGGCCCCCCTAGTTCCCATGGTTTTATTGAAAAGGATTGAGTCCGCCCTGATAGATTTGGCGAGTTCTAGAAATCGAGCTCTCCCTCGCAAGTGTACTCTCCTGACCAATTTCCAACTGATTGCCAAAAAAAAATACTACTTAACTCCTATTAGTAAAAAGTCAAATTTAGAATTATTATTATTATTATTATTATTATTGTTTGGTACACGGATATGGAAAGCAAATTGAAACAAAACAAACTTCCATATATTCGGATCATCGTCATGTTAGAAGATAAAATGCTCTTTTTTTAATCATAATTGTCTTGTTGAACTTGTTGAATAAATTTCTTTGTTTATTTGTTTGACTTGACCTGTTTTGTTATCTTTCATAAAAGAGAATGGCTCGGCTATCCCACCTAGCCGAGCCGGGAAAAAAAAAAACAATAGAATGAATAGATATAAATAAAAAAATCTCAGCTAAAAGGAGTCATGGAAAGAACAGGTTCCAAATCACGATCGATTCCTTTTTCAAATCCTGCTGCAGCTACACGTTCGACTTAGTAACTGAAAACCGAAAATGACTATAAATTGTATAGAATATGATCTGTTAGATTAAAGATCACAGTCGTCCAAAACATTTACAGATGTTGATTATTTTTTGAAGGAATTTACAGATGTTGGTTATTAAAAGAAATAGCTTTTTCACCATCAAAAAGTAACGGGGAATTCCATATTAAAATGCTAGAGAGTTTTGTCATCATTCAGTGATAAAATCATAATATAATCAATGAGATAAAATCACTATACAATCAATGTGATGGGACGTGGACCACCAACTGGAATCAATTGTTTTCAGGTCTTTATTCCAGAATATATCAGGCAACAATTAGAAAATCAACTTTACTTCTATTTATTTATTTATTTATTTATGTTCCGACCCTAATTTCTATTGTTTATCCCATTCCCAACTTTCTTATATGGAACTTATAAATTAATATTGAATCGTTTGACCGCTCTAGATTTGTTTTAAATAAACTTTTATCTGTATTGGAAGATCTCATACTACATGTTGTTGGTTATGCTGCAGCTTCTGGTGATGGTGCAGGTTCAGCCGATAACAAGGACATGACTTTCTTTGTGGTCGGGGGTAGTGGTGGTGGTGGTGGTGGTGATATAAGGAAAAAAAAAGAAATAATTTTAGGAATACTAAATCATTTCGACACATGTACTCATTGTTGAATTAACATATACTTCAATCTTCTAAAGTCTCTTTTTGAAAATGCTTGAATCGTACTTGGTTTTTTCATAGCCAGAATACAAATTAGAAATTTTTAAGACTTGACAAATTGCTAACACACTATAAATTATACTATTAAACTTATTTCAAACATAATAAGAAGAAATCAAGATTGTCACATTTGTAAAATAATCGTAGAAGTACACATGCGCATTCAAACCCAAACATTTATAAAATAATTGTAGAAGTACACATGCGCATTCAAACCCAAACTCCCGAAAAAATTCACTGGAGTAGTAAGTCAAGGAAATATTATATTAGGCTTAAAACTAATGATTTTGAGTCTGATATTGATGGATTTTGATGTTGATTTTAGCCAATTTAGTAAGTAGGGTCCCTGATTTTCCACTACATAACCGTGATTAACAATTTGGATGATAAATATAACAAAGAGTAATTTTAAACGCTTCAAAGATTTGAAGGAGTAATTGCAATATATAAAGATTTGAGGGATTATTTTCAAATATGAAAGCTTAGGGACCGATTTCAAATATGAAAAATTTTCACATATGAAAGCTATAGGGACCAATTTCAAATATGAAAGATTGTAAGGGACTACAATGAAAATACTCATATATCTAAGCTTGGATTTTTTTCTTTTTTTTGGTGGTGGGGGGGTGTGGGGGGGGGGGGGGGGGGGGGGGTGC
>JBAKGM010000200.1:18232177-18245768 GCA_037177215.1 Asparagus racemosus
GATTGTCATACTCTGAATTGTTTAAAAAAGCTCCTGAGCCAAAACAGAACCTTGGACAAAACTTCGTCTCAACTTCTCGCTTCAACGTGAGCTAGAATTTAGAGCTTTTAAACATTTTAGATTCAGGACAAGACTTTTTTTCCCAAAGTTTTAACATAGTTGCAAAATCTAAAATTGTGTTTTTGCACCAATAGCAGGAAAAAGAAAATCTAATGTCATTTTTTTCAAATATATATTATTAGTCCATTTTTTCACAAAAGAAGATCTCTGAGCTACGTTTACCTACAATCATTAACAAACAATCATGCAATATTGATTAACAGTGACTACCTTAATTTGTATTTTAGGGATCACATATTACCATTAAAAAGAACATTAAAAAATTGTAAATTAGCAAATTTTTGTTTGCCCTTTATGTTTGCTGAAAGTTTACTTATCATTCAAGAAGGGAGCAACATAAACAAAAGGAGGGAGCAACATAAACAAAAGGTGCAACTAAATCATCTATAAAAAGTCAATTTACAACGAAAGAGATATAAATACAATTAATTTGACCTTGATTTAAACAAAAACAAAAACAAAATATAATAATTATTCTTTCCATGGAAATATAATTGGAACAAACTTACAACACATTTCTATATACAACTCACAAAAAGTAAAAACAATTAGAATATGCTTGGAAGACTTAAGTTTTGAAGATTATAAGTTATGGTAACTTTTGTTTTGTCAATAAGCTATGACTTATTTATCACTTTGACCCAGCGAGTGCCGTTGCTCTATCTAGAAGAGCTCGCACCACCTGAAAATACAAATATTAAATATAAAAAATTCACGTTTAAAACGAATCTATACTACTTATAAAAGAGTATCTAGGTGTCAAAACTTTAATTGTCTAATTTAGGCTCCCAAATTTGACAGTTCTCATCCTAATCCAAATTTTGATAATTCCCAAAATTTTAAAATAAAAAATAATTGAGAAATAAAGATTAATAAATTATTTGGTAACACTCTGATAATCTCTTTATGTGAAAATGTGGCAAGTCCACCCCGCCCTTCAAATCCCTTTACTGACAAGTCATGACAACGTAAAAAGCCGACTTTTGCCCTCTCTCTAAATCCATTTAAATGTCTATTTTTTCAAATGCTTATGGGTTACACAAAGCTTTCTTTTTGGCTGAATCTTGATGCAGAAAGGAAAGTAAAGTTCTTGATTGTAAGAAGCGATTCTTTTTAATTTTTATATCTTTCTTATGCAGCTCTTGATTACCAATTATAATTAGAGTTGATTATAATTAATAAGGTTTTACTTTTTTTAATCTTTTTTATGCAATGCTTGTAGGGTTAGGGATTTGAGGATGGCGGGAGAACCCGTTTGTCGAGGTAAATTACTTACTTCCTAAAATCTATTTTCTCTTCTTATTTTGATATGAAGAGATATCTTATTGTCTTTAAGCATTGATGTTGTTATATTTAAGTGTTATTTCCATTTGTTTATCTTGGGATTTTCTCCGCATCTTTGATAAGTTGAAATAATTTTCTCAATTTGATGTGCTGACATGATAACCACCAACAATAGAACAAAACATGCACAATAATAGATCCAATACATGGTTTGAACATTACAAAAGATAAACTGATATAAACAAAATTATCTGCTTTGCCGGTATGAAAATTTAATCCATTTTTCAGCTTATAGCGATTAATCTATAGTCCAATTTGTGGCTTATAACCCATCTTCTAATCATTTGAATCCTATTAAAAATTTATTATTCATTCACATTTTTGTTCATTGTTTTTCTCCTTATTTCATATTTATCACCTTTCTACGCTCAATAATTCATAATAGCCTACTAGCAGTATCTATATAGGACTCAATTTGCCAATGTGCAACCTGAGTATAAAAAACTTGATTTTGTATATATATAACTTAAAATTTTCGGTCTAGATTAATCGCTGATACCACCACTAGCTCAGTTTGTAACTTATACTTTATCTTAGATAGCAACATAGGATATACTTTTCTTTTCTCTTTTACCGGCCCCTCTGTATAATACAACCTTCACCAGATATTTCATATCTTCAAGTAGCAGTGTTAATATTATGGCCTATTTATATTGATTTGAACTGAATATTTACTAAGTTCAGTAACTTTATAAGCAAGACAGGACACGTCCTTTCCATATCTGTGATAACTTATTAACCAAACAATGTGCGACTACAAATTAATCATACCTGTTTTAGTTGGGGAAATTGTGTTGGCATCAAATTGTGAAGAGGCATTTGTGAAAATAAATGAGAGGTCTTGGTAGAATTAATCATAAACAAGGGAAAAGTTTTGTTGTTTATTGGATAAATCAACAGGCTTCTTGTTTCTTTAAATGAATCTGTAAAATTAGACCAAAAGTAGTGTTAATCTGTACGTATTTATTTGCATGTAAAGCTGAATCTTGATAGTAACTGCCTCCGGCATATTATATCATTAAAGAATGGGATGAGAGGAATATAAAATTTCATACGACAGTCACTAGGTTTAAAATTCCGGTTATTAGTTATTATCAGTCATTTGATTTATCGTATGATAATTATGTTACCTGTTCCTATGTTTTTTTCTAGCTGAATTTGAGAAGTTTTTTTTTGCCATGCTCTCAGCTTCTCAACAAACTTGGACAATTAATAACAAGAGCTTTCACGTGTATGTGGTTGTGACCTAATTGGTACTCTATTACCTAGCTTTGTAATTTACCTAAACAAAGTTATGCTTTCACAATCACTGACCACGTACTCCTTTTATCTAATGTGTACCATTTCACTTTTATCTAATTAATCAACATATGTTAACTAAGAAATTAAAGAAAGTGATTAATCGTGTTCATGTCTAATTATGTGCATGTTAATATTATATTTTTGTCTTATTTAATAAAATCAATGCATCAATTCAAAAGATGCTAACTTAATTTTATCTACCAAAATTCTTTTATTTTTATAGATACTGATATAGAAAACTCAGTTCATTGCGGAAGCCTTCAATTAATGAATTGGCTCTCTAGTAACATTTAGAGTGCTTGCTCTATTGTTGATTGCAGTATAGTTCACAAAGATGGAGCTTGCTTTTTTTTTTGACAGAAAAAATAGAGCATGATGCTCTATTCATATATATATTTATATATGTATATAATTAAGATCAAAGTTTACAAAATGTGGATTTCGCATACAGGCTAAGACACATAATTGCAGTGATACCCCAACACGAATAGGGAGAGGACCCTAGCCGTCACCTATTACGTTGTTAGTAGTAACTGTAACCATATTCTAAGCCTTGCCCTGTAACATGATCATAGACTGTATCATGAACCAACCAAAAAAAACAAATGCTCAAACGTGCACAACCAACAAAAGAAAAAGAGAACCAAAATTCCAAAATGGTTTGAAAGCAACAGGAGCTTGCTTTTACACACGTGCATCTTTCTTCAGTTTTCATAAATCTTTTCCATCGGTCTGCAGGAACTCGGGAATCACTGTTATCACTGACGCAAGCAGGCATTTTCATTGTCAAAATTTTCTATAAATTAGTTCTTTTTTATGTTTCGTTTGGTGAAAACGGTTGGTTTGCATTGTTTTTGCAAATGGGAATTGCAAGGGTGTTTAAGTTGTTTTTATGTAAGTTGTGTGTCAGTCATGTTTGTCTATGAACCAAGAATAATAAATTTCAGGATAATAAAGTGTGTTATAGTGCTTTCTATATTACCTTTTTTTTTAAACAGAGAACGCTGAGATATATCAATAATGTTGTAGAATAAATATGTTCCCGTGCAACGCTGAGATATATCATAATTTGCCTTAAAGTGGAGGAATTTGCTGGAATGAAAGTTTGTTGATAATACCTACTCCTTGACTAAATAAGATGTTGGTAATGCTACAGTGCATTTTGCATCCGCTCTACGTGAATATGTGTTTCATAAATAAGCATAAGATTGTTATGTACAATGTTTAATTGGCATTCAAATTTAATTTCATATGGTTTCTTAACATGCATCACGTGCAACGCACGTGTTGCATACTAGTTAAAAGGAAAAACAAATAGGTGCCACTACGTGAGTTCAGGTTTCTACCTAGTAAAAAGACACTCAATCTGATGCATGCAAGTATAAAATAAGAAACACTAAAAGTCATCATATTTTTAAAGTTTTGATGCAGCGGGTCTTTAAGAGAGGGCCCCCCCTCCGGGACCCTGCGGCTGTTGATTTGGGAAGAATCCAATGTATCCGATTGTACGGGCTCTTTCAAATTGAGCCCTGTGTTCAATGTAGTAAATTATGTGGTTTGTGTGCCATTAGGCCTAAGCTTTTGTATAATTCATTGGGTAGGCTACGAAGGCTACAATAATTCTTTAGCCTTGAATTCTTGGTCACCGAGCTTTATTTGGCATGACCCAAAGAAAATATGAAGTCGATCCTCCTAAATTTTACAATTGATGAATACTTATAATTGCATAACAGAATAATACTAATAACACTAACTTACCTTAATTGCAAAGTTCAGCTTATGGGAATGTGCAATTGACTAGGTTTCATACTTTTTTTATCGATTTTTTTGATAGGTACCTAGAGGCGGATTTAGAATAGGGGTAGTGGGGGCAATTGCCCCCACTGACCCTAACAATTTTTAAAATTAGTATTAGGTTCAAAAAAAAAAAGAAAATTTCAAAATTACATATCTAAACGGGCTGAACCCGTTACCCACTTACCCTAAAACCAATAAGCGAACAGCCCAACCCTAACTCTCAATCTCAAACACCCTCTGGCTCTTTCCCTTCTCACTTCTCAGCCACCGGTCACCCCCCCTCTCTCTCAGTCCAACCACTCTTCGACGCCGCCGTCCTCCACTTCCCAGTTCCTCTCCCCTCTCTCCTCCATCCTCCTCTCCCTCTCCTCCTCCTCCCGCCGCCTCGTCCTCGTCCATGACTCTGCCATGTCCTTCTCTGCCTCCCTCGCCTCCTCCCTCCCCAATGCCGAGATCTTCGCGTTCCACACCACCTCCGCCTATACCAACCTCTTCTTCCGCCTCAACTTCCCCCCTCTCGTCGCCGCCGCCGGTCCTCCTCAAAGGTAAATTTTTAATTTTTTTTATTTTTAAACTACTTAATTTGTTCAACACAGTGACACACTGTTTTAGCACTTACAAATCACTTTTAATATTTAAATAGTTAATTTATTCAATTTAGTTTAATTAAATAGTTTAATTAGTTTAGTTAAGTTAATTTTAATTTAATATCATCCAATTTTATTTAATTTTAGTTAGCTTAGTTGATTTTTAATTTAATCTTGTTCAAATTGAGTTAATTTTAGTTAAATTTTAGTGAACTTTAGTCAATTTAGTTAATTTTTAGTGAATTTTAGTTAATTAAGTTAATTTTAGTTTAATCTTCTTCAATTTTAGTTAATTTAGTTAATTTTAGTGAATTTTATTTAATTTAGGTAATTTTAGTTAATTAAGTTAATTTTAGTTTAATTCTTGTTCAATTTAGTTAATTTAGTTAATTTTAGTTTAATCTTGTTCAAATTTAGTTAATTTTAGTAAATTTTATTTAATTTAGTTAATTTTTTGAATTTTAGTTTAATTTTGTTCAATTTTAATGTACTTGAGCAGTTGTATGCTTGTTAATAACTTAGATACTTATGTAGTTACGTTATTGTTTGCATTCTAGATTCTAGTCATGGAAAATTTTTTTAAAAGAAAGTGTCATAATGAGCAACCATCTATTCCTCAACCATCTTCTTCAAATAATTTTTGTTTAGAATCGAATGCGCAATCGCATGGGTGATGAATGGTTGAATGATTGTTTAGTCACTTATACTGAGAGAGATATATTTGATAACATTGACAATGAGAAAATCATACAATATTATCAAAACATGAGAACGCGAAGGGAACAATTGTAAATTTTTTTAACAAAATACTTCTATTGACTAGTTTCGTTCGTGTACATATATGTCTGGTTTGTTTTTGTGTGTTAATACTTAGTTAAAGAATCATATACTTGTTATATTTGTAGCTAGTGATCTTACCCCCACTGATAAAATTTTCCGGATCCGCCACTGCTTGCAGTGGAGTTTAGTTCTTTAGACATCCAAACAAACCGTTAGAATTTAGAACTTATAGTTAATCCAAGAACTAACTTTTTCCCCCTTCTAAAATCTACAGATTGTAAAGTGCAGACATTTATTTAGACGTCTATCCAAGTGCAAGAGAATGTTCAGAAATCCATACAACTAAACTTCATTATAAAATCAACGGTTTCGTTAATAAGATTCATAGAAGGTAGGAGGTTTCGTTGAACTTTTTAGATGAGAGGATTTCTTTTGATAAAGACGTTTATTGCAATTCTCTCTTCAAATTTTTTAGCTGATTTTCATCTCACCTTTAGCAATCCCAACAAGTAAAGTTGCGAGTTGACATTGTGTGTAGCCGACAAGCTTCAATATGGTTGACGTATGGGGGCCTATGATATTGTGTCTTCTTTGAGCCTCCTATAGATATTTAGCATCGTCCCAATCATCATATGCTATAATGATGAATCAGTTACTACACATTATCTTCACATAATAGAGAACCCTACTTTTACTTTCCTCTTGGCAGCGGTCCCTTCTGGTTTCTTTTCATTAGAAAAGAATTTTCAGATAATATCATAATGCTCTTTCAGGTTGATTTTAGCTGTGAAATCCATTCAGTCCTCCTCCACTAGGGCATAAGCTCCAGAACTCTTCAAGTAGCAAATTGGAAGAAGCAATTGCTATTATATCAGTGTTCTATTTAAGTCAATTGCATATACAACCCTTGTATTATTGCCCAATTGCGTGTAGACGCCTTGTAGTTCTATTGCTGCAAATATATCCTCACGAGGTCTATTTGTCAAAAAACAATTCTCCTCTTTGAGGGTAAAAGGGTCAAAAAAAATTACTCTCGGGTATATTTCAATTTCAAGAATAGAAATTGGGCGATAGTATAGAGGGTCTCTCCAATTAATCCTTATATTAATACTGAGATAATTTTCTCAATGATAACAGTCGATGTTGACTTTGTGGATAACGTATCGGCCCATCAAGCTAAAGCCCAATAAAGATTGGACCAAAGCCTAACTACACATTCAATAGGCCTCTGGCCTCGTAGGTGGGGCTGCTGGCTCATGTATTGGGCTTGCGCTGCAAGCACAAGAGGCCCATAACGATGTGTGACACCTGGCAGGCATTCTATGCCAATTCTCAGATGGCCCCAATTTCCAAATACATATGACAAGTTGGCTCAGGGTCGCTTCTGAATCTCTCATAATAAACATAACTCAAGATAAGAATGTCCACAAGCCAAACATGAATTCTTCCCATGGAGAATGTATAAGATATTTGATTAGCATATAGGAGAAATTTTTTAAAAAAATACCTTTTCTAAAATTGTATTAGCAAAATAGACCATATTTTACTTTAATTAGTAAAAATCGATCACTTTTTGACCATGTTACCATGGCTGGCCAAAAAGAGGTCAATTTTATAAAATAGAGACTTTAAAGAACACCGGACTACTAGTCCCGTGTAATTAGTGGTCACTACTTAAAGGTTAATCTGATTAATAGTCTTGTGTATTTTAAAAGAATCAGACTAACCCTTAATAAGTGATCAGTAATTACACGGGACTAGTAGTTCCGTGTTTTCTAAAGTTTTTAATTAGCAACATCGACCACGTTTTGGCTAGTCATGATGACATGGCCAAAAAGTGGTCGATTTTGCTAATCAAAACAAAAGAAGGTCGATTTTGCTAAAAATTTTAAAAACGGTCTTTTTTTTTTTAAATTTCTATAGGTAGTCAGATACAAATAGATGATAATATGACCAATAAATTCCTAATCTGGGGATTTATGCGTACTGCCTGAAAATTTTGATGTTATTTTTGGTTAGCTTTTCTTTTAAATAAAAAGGACAATAAAAAGGTATACATGTACAATAAAAGGAGTTAGCTTTAATAAAATGGCGAAACCCTATTAAAGATAAAACCCTGAAACACAATTCTAAGGAATAGCATGACGTTTGATAATTAGTTCAGAATGAATTGACAAATTACTTGTTGAATAAATAAACCTGTATTTCTTTTATAAGGAACAAAAACAACTATATTCGTCGTACTCGTAGCATGTAATGTGCCACAAAGCCACTCAATAAAATTTAACATCAGATGAATGATGAACATATAAGAAATAATTGCCCAACGAATGTGAACATATACACGAGTGTACCTGTTGAAAATGGCAGTGTTACTGCATCTGTCTTTTCAACCTTTGATGACGCTAGAGATGATAGCCAACACTAGGCTTCATTTATCCATCTCATCTTGAGTGCTGATCAAGAAACTTTTCATCAGTAACTTAATCAAAAACTTGGAGAATAGTATGACTATATAACAAGTCCGAATAATTCAGCAACTTTCCGATAATTGTTTCAGTAGTGTGATCATACCGTATCAAAGCCAAAGCTTCTCATTCCTGCTGATGCTTCCCTATGTACATGACCTCTGCTCAGCATTCTTCGAACATCCAATACATACCATGAAGAATTCAGTCAAGATTGTTAAATGACAATTAGTCGCGTCACTGTAATTTGGGGCAATCACCAATAATCCCCACAAGAACAACTCCCCTCCCTGAAACAATGATATCTATGTGCATCCCTCACTGTAATCTCCCTCCCTGTTATCCTGGAAATAAACTTAATCGCAGTGTGGCAATCACCACATATCCTGAGGTTCTTCACAACCAATATTGGTTCCCCATCTCGAGTACTAATCAACCCGAAAGCAACAGCAAGCTTCTCGCTATGATGCTCTAGTCTCAGCTCCCCCTCTCTAGAATCATCCTTGGCCATTGCCCACCTAAGATCAGGCACATATCCGGCTGCCTTCATTTTCTCCACAATCTCCTCCAAGAACATATAAACCTCCTTTATCTTTGGGTGAGAAACATCATCAGCAACAAATACGTGGACCTTTCTATTCAATTCGATCCAACTACATCCGGGTTTTTTCCGTACCCCTCTCTCTTTCATCAGCTTTCTAACTAAAGCAACCTCATCCCATTTCCCTTTTGTGGCATACAAATTCGAGAGCATTGCATATGCAGCAGCATTTGAGGGTTCGAGCTTGAGAAGCTCCTCTGCTGCCCTAGCACCCAGTTTGAGATTACCATGAGTCCTACATGCACCGAGCAACGCAGCCCAACCAATTGTATCTAGGTCGAATGGCATTGAGTTGATCAGCCCCTCAGCTTCCAGAAACATCCCAGCACGAGCTAGGAGGTCGATCACACAAGAATAGTGTTCCTCCTCCGGCTCAATGCCATACATTTCTTTCATTGAATTGAAGTAGCCCCAGCCTTCGTCGATCCTCCCAGTGTGGGCACAAGCTGAGAGCACTGAGATGAATGTGATGCTTGTAGGAGAGTTCTTCAATTCAAGCATTTCTTGAAACAGATCCAATGCTTCATTGCCAAGCCCATGCTGAGCATAACCAGCAATCATAGAATTGAATGAGACAGTGTTACGCTCTGGCATCCTACTGAAGATCTTCTTAGCATCATTGAGTTTTCCACACTTCGAGTACATAGAAATCAATGCATTGTTAACTGCTATCAGATTGCTAGGGAACTTCGTCTTCATTGCTAAATTGTGCAATTGTTGTCCTTGTGATGGAGATGAGAGGTTCGAGCATGTACTGATGGCACAAACAAAAGTGCAATCATCAGGTTGAAACCCAGCTCGTTGCATCTGTATAAAGCAATGAAGACCCTCCTCAGAGAATTCACCATTTAAAGAGTAGCCCGAGATCATTGTATTCCAAACGACCAAATCTGGTTCATCTACTTCTTCAAACACCTTCTTAGCATTGAGAATTTCACGAGATTTGGAGTAGAGATCGATTAAACTGCTGCCTACATGAGAATTGCGCTCAAACGAGGTTTTGAATAGTTGGGCATGGAACTGGGCACCACCCCTTATATCTTTCACACTCGTAAATGCTGTCAACAAGCTCGCTAGGGTGAACATGTCAATGTGAAAGCCCCTATGGACCATTTCCTGGAAGAACAAGCATAAACTAAACAAATAATTTGATAGACTTCAACATGAAGAAATGGTGAAACCTACCAAAACCTATTCCACATTAAGATAAAAGGTTCTTTGAGGACTAAAACATTTATCACCGGTTGTAGCTGGAGAAATTATGAGTAATGGATTGTCTAGATTCGACATACCACTGTATTGGACATGTCCAAAAATTTTCACTCAGGTAGTCGATCTACAACTACAACAATACAACTACAGGGGGTTTAATCTGCAATTAACCCTTAAAAATAAGAGAAATGGAAAAAAAAATTCATCTCTTCCATGAGTACCTGAAACGAGCTCAAAGCCTTCGATCCTTCACAATGCTGCCCATAAGCCACAATCATACAATTCCAAGAAACCCCATTTCTCCTATCATCCCCCATCTCTTCAAACACTCTCTCAGCCTCCATCAACATTCCCATTTTGCTATAAGAACTCATTAATGCATTCCCAACCGACACATACACATCCAAACCTGAAACCGTTGCCAACCCATGAAATTGCTCGACCCCACTGCCATTCAAACTCGATATCACCGATGACAACGTGAACCCATCACAATCCAAATCCCTTCTCCTCATTTCATTGAACAAATCAACCGCATTGTCGCTCCAACCACCGGCCGCAAAAGCAGAGAGAAGGGTGTTGTAGGAGACAAGATCGGGGTCCGGGATTTGACGAAAGAGAGCGGTCGAAGCATCGACTGAGGCGGAGAGGCGAGCGTGGGCGTTGAGGAGGGCGTTGTAGGAGAAAACATTTGGGTGGGGGATTTCGTCGAACAGTTGGAGGGCGAGAGAGAGGGAATTGCAATTGGAGTAGAGCAGGACGAAGTGGTTGGAGACGTAGGTGGATTGGGGGACCAAGGACTTGATGTAGAGGGCGTGCAGGGCGGCGCCGGTGGCGAGGTTGCGGCCGGAGATGCAGGATTTTAGGAGGGCGCGAAATGTTTGGAGGGGGCTACAAACGAGAGGGAATTGGTTCATCTGAATCCGCAGTTGTGGTGTTAAAAAAGGATGTTGTTCTTTTATTAGTGACCGTCTTTTAATTTTTCTTTCATTGTTCATAAAACCCTCATGAACTTTAGCGTGTGTATCATATAACCCTTCTAAACTTTGTTTAGCTCACATAAGTCTCCAGGTCTTTTGACTTTTGAGTGTTTCACAAAAGTCCATCGCTAATAGTGAACTTTTGACCGAACTCGGTACAGGTATTTTTGCAAATTACCAACATTTCCTTGAGAGAATAAAAAAAATCCAAAATTTAGGGGAAGAGGCATGTGACAAATGACAAAGATTTTTTTATTCAAGCTAAACGCAAGGTGGTCAAGTGAGATAAAGATTAAAGTTCAGGCGGCATTATGAAACACCCCAAAGTTCAAGGAAGTTAATGTGACACAAACTAAGTTCAGCAGACGCCAAATATTAGGGGGTTTATGTGAAAATACTCTTTTTCTTTTTTTAGTAGGAAAATTATGTGTGATCAGCTGGTGTTTGAAGTTGTCTCTTTTACGGCCCAATAGCTTTGATTTTAGGAGGGCGCAAAATGTTCGGAGGGCCCTGGTGATCGGGGGGAGAGTTGGGTTCATTTGAACGCAAGCTATGGTTGTCAATGGAGCTTTTCCTTTCATCAATGACCTTCTTTTGAACTTTTCTTTGCGTGGGAAAATTATGCCTTAGTCCCACTGCTATATGAGTTGTTTCTTTTGCACCCTAGAGCTTTTTATGGGTAAAGGCTACAGTTTGATAAAAGTGTGAAGATTTTTTGCAAAAATATAAAAGTGAAAAGGTTTGTTACACATGGATAGAGAAATTAGTTTTAGACTAAAATCATGGGACCAATTATGAGACGTGTGATGTGTATCTATAGTAGCCATTGATCTTGATTAGAATCTTAAGAAAAAGACACACATCACTCTATCTCATAGTTGGTCCCGTAAATTTTCCATGAATTTTGGGACCAAAACGAAATATCTTGAATGTTGCGGGTATTGATGATTCATCTTGTTTGATTAACATGGATGGTGACAACCACGACAACGATGCCATGGTAACAAGGGAAGTTTGCTCGAATGGAACTGTCAGAGGTAGAAGCTTGACCACATCCTCGCCCACGACCTCCTATTCCTACAAGGTCAATTAAGAAGAAACATGAGAAAAAAAGGATAGAATAGTGAAAGAAGAAGGGGAAGAACAAGGAGAGAAGAAGTTTAAGAGAAATAAGATTGGATTAATCATAATGCTTGTTCTTACAATTTCCTCTCTTAGTCATTATACACCTGGCACATCTACTATTGAAACACAAACCACTTAACTATACTACCCACGTTGTCACTGTTAGGATTTTTAGATCTTGCAAAAACCCCGAAAAGTACCAAACGCAGCAAATAGAATCACACAAGATTTAACGTGGAAAACCCTCAACAGGGAAAAACTACAGGATTGAAAATAATCCACTATCACCTTCAGATTACAATCTTTTGTAGGGATAAAGACTGTCAAACCCTCCCTCTCACAATACCTTTGAACTCAGTTACACCCTCTGTTAAATCCTGATTACAAGAATATTGTCTCTCTCCCTCTCTCTACTTCAAAATCCTAGAATAGGACGTCTTATTTAAAGACACCCCTGACTTGCTCACCAAGTTAACTTCGTCTCTAAGAAAACTGCTAGGACTGGGCCTAGCCTTCATATCTGCATCCAACTTGGAGTTTAAGTCGTTACCCAACATATCCTCTCTCGAAGAAAAATCTCCAAGTGTCTCTGTTTCGGGGTCTTTTTTATTGCAATTGATGCAGATTACAATAAAAGATTACAAATGAAATAAAGGAAAAATTTATATTTCCTGGGGTTCTTTTCTGTGTGCTGGTGGAGCGTCGATCTTGTACTCCATTGACAAATAGAATCAAGACTCACGAATCTTTTGTTGTTGATGAGGGTCGAATCACTTAGAAGGTAGCTCAGACTTTTTTCATGAAACTCCTCTGTATATGTGTATGTGTCACTTAGCTCTCTCCACGCCCGTATCGTATATTGAATGAATGATCTCCTCTCCTTTTATAGGCTAAAATAGAGAGCTAATGGCCTCTTTAGAACGTGGGTTAGTGGCCACTAAAACAGGAGATAACGGGGGAAATTATCCCATGAAAATAGCTCTGAAACGGCTATTTGGGCGAATTTCATGGTCGTGGCGAAGTTTACTGGAGTTGTAGGTGAACATCGCTGCAGTCGTAGGCGAGGGTCGCTTGAACATGGGGGCGCCTCCTTCAGAAGTGGAAGACTTGGTCCACTTTACTGTTGTGGGCGGAGCTCTTTAGCTGACGAGCTTCGCTTGTGAACTCGGATTTAACACAGAATCCGAACCTTGGCGGAGTTGGCATTGGTCGTCAGGCGAGATCTGTTATGGGCTTGGTCTTAGGCCCATTCGAAGTGTTTAACTCATGGGCGTT
>JBAKGM010000200.1:18264825-18287100 GCA_037177215.1 Asparagus racemosus
TATTTTAATATAAAAAGTACGTATCAGAGAAATTATACGTATCAAAGTATTTTAAGATAAAATACGTATCGAATATATAAAAATACGTATCGAAAAATCACGGGTGTTACAGTTTAGAAGGGAAGAAATATTAGGACGTCATTCGTGCAATATCTTTTGTTTGAGTAATAACAAACTCTTATTTGGTACTAATATAGGTTTGAGATGTTTTAGTACATGTAAATATAGGTATGGGACATGTACGAGGCGAATCAGTGCGATAATTAGCTCAAAAGCTGATTTTAGCATCATTGTCATTGATGGTGGCCTTTGACCATGGATGGTAAATGATGATCATCGATGGTTCAAGGCTCCATCGATTGTGTGAAAGTCCAGGGACATGAATATCATTGATGGTGCTCATCAACTACTGATCAACATCGATGGTCGAGAGGCATCATCGATGGGTAAAGTCGGCTGATACAAAATTTAATGATTTAATCGCAGCCATTTGTCATTCATATTATCTCGAACCTCTACCATGCTTCATGTATCTCTTTCCTGACCAACCTTTGAGAGAAAAACTGGGGGGGGGGGGGCGGGGAGCGTGTGAGCTTAATGAGAGGGAGGCCGGGCGCGGGGAGCGCGTGAGCTTAATGGGATTTTGTGAATTTTTTGCTGAGAGCTGCATACCCAACATGGGTGCATAAAAAAACCTCAATCACTTCTTGATCAAAGATGATATTATCAAAACCAAAATCTGAAGAAAGAAATAAACTATGAGTTAAGAAAGTAAAGTTAATAATTAACTAAATAGTAAAGTGTTTTTTCCCCAGAAAAATCCAAAAGGTCAAAATATATTGTAAATCAATCGTTTATTATTTTCTAAAATAAAATAGGCCTTAAGCAATCTTTTCAACTTACCCTTTAAAACCGAGACGCATTAAAACAAGTTTTTTCCTTTTTAAAAAGAAGCTTTAAATATTGCTTTTTTATATGGAGTTATGAATAGAAATAGGACCCATATCGGGCTTCGGACTTTGTGTCTATTTTCCAAAATGCCCTAGTACTTGTTAAATCGGGCACAATCTAGAGTTGATGGGTGTTAAACAAAAGTTATGAACCAATTTTAACTCAAAAGCTATAGTTATTAGGTATTGACATAAACTCTTATTTAAACTTATCACTCTTTCTTATCTTATCTGATGTGGGACTATACTCACATATTAATCACCTCACAACTCCACCTTAATTTATGAGTATAGTTCAATTCAATTATAATTCAATCTTCTGTGAGATTTACTAACTTATTGCACCACCTCACTCACGGGCTAACTAATTTACTAATTCTTGCACCCCTTGACTTGTGGGCTAATCAGACCATGCATATAGCACATGGCTATTAAACATCCGTAGGAACTTCCACCACTTCATTCATGGTGGCTAACTAGACTATATCACTCCTATGGGCATCTGTGAATTCTCCCGACGCCTTCAGGCTTCACATCGAACTTCATCTATTTTTTTAAATTACTTGGACCTTCGAGCTTCACATCGAACTTCATCTGGTTTTTTAAATTACTTGGACCATGACCTTAGCTCTGATACCATTTGTTGGGGGAGAAATCGGGTCCAATCTAGAATTGATGGGCATTGAACAGAAGTTAGAATCAATTTTAACATAAAAGCTATAGCTATTAGATATTGATCCAAACTCTTATTTAAACTCATCACTTTTTTTTATCTTATTTTCTTATCTTATCCGACGTAGGACTATACTCACATATTAATTAACTCAACGTTACTAACACAAACAAATTGGGTTTCCTTTTGCAATTTTAATTTAAAAGGGCTTCGAACGAATGTTAGGCCCAAACTACACTCTCTACCTCCATTCGCTTCCCTGAGGTTTAGGGTTTACGACAATTGAATCCGACCGACCTCGTCGACGACAACTTCACTGCCTCGACGCTCGCTTAAAGCTCCGACGATCGCCGTCCCTCTGAAGCTCGATTTTTTTTCCGAATCTAATCATCGAGCTCCTCGTTGCGCATCGTTAGAACGATGGAGGTCGATCGATTGGACGGCAGAAACCCTAATCAGCTGAGACCTCTCGCTTGCTCTCGCAATGTCCTTCATCGAGCTCATGGTTCGGCTCGTTGGTCTCAAGGTCTAACCCTAACCCTAATTTTATCTTTTTAGCTTCTCTGTTCCATATTAACGTCAATTCTCGCCCAAATGCGTGTAATTTGCTGTAATGTGTGGGAATTTGGTCGGTTTCTACCCTTTCATTCTGTTAATTCCTCGTCTCGTATTTTCAGGGGATACGATTGTATTGGCTGCTGTGTATGGGCCCAAAGCCGGGACGAGAAAGGGAGAGAACCCTGAGAAAGCATCTATTGAAGTTATTTGGAAACCCAAAACTGGGCAGATAGGTAATTATCCATTCAATTAATTTCTTTTTCCTGTCGCTTACCTTGCATA
The DNA here is from genome assembly GCA_037177215.1 of Asparagus racemosus. Taxonomy (NCBI): domain Eukaryota; kingdom Viridiplantae; phylum Streptophyta; class Magnoliopsida; order Asparagales; family Asparagaceae; genus Asparagus; species Asparagus racemosus. The sequence goes on from JBAKGM010000200.1 coordinate 18,267,289, forward strand.
TAAAGTTCCTCATAAGTGTGTATTTCATTATATTACCATACTAGAGCCAACACCAAATTGTTGAAAAAGATTTATGTAAAATCAGTAGAGCCGAACACTAACTCTAACTCAGGTAATCTACCCTACTCTGTAATAGATGCTTTGATGATCGCATTGATATGACCACTAACTCATGCCTAGTTTCTCAAGTGTGGAGATGTGCCAAGTTAGGGCTGCTGAAACTTCGGAGATGTTTTTAGTATCAACCACTCCCTGTAAACATTTAAAAGCACTTTGTTCTAGATATATAAGCAATATCCAGCAGGGTCGGGTCCAGAAAATTTTCCATTGAGAGGCGGGCAACAAGTGTTTATATACCTAAAAATATAAAGATAATATTATAAAATTACAGTACATGATGAGAATGTACTTAGTACGCTTTATTGTTAAAAATTTTGCATGGACTTTGTACTTTCCAATGGGCTAATTCAAATTGTTACTAATTTCTCTGGTGTTTTTAGATTGCTTGGGTCTTGAGGTGCAAATTATTTTTTTATTTAAAGACAAATTTTTTTGGGGGGGGGGGGGGTGTAAAAGTTGCATGACTTTACATGCAAATTATAAATGTCTAGGTTGCACCCCTAGCAGGACAGTAGATCTGCCCCTGATTTCTAGTAACACATATATTCTGGAGCTAGGATAAAAATATTTTATGAAAATTCAGTTAGTTGTGGGCTGCGACAATGATACAACAATTACTACAGCAAAACTAATTGAAAAGCCTCTATCTTTATTGATTTATCGCCATAGGGTTTGGGCCATGGCCGATATGATTTCTGTAAAAATTTATTGCATATCGTTTTTGGCCGATCTATCCCGATATATCGATGTAAATAAGATAAATCGGCCGATTTCTCCTGGATTATAAATCACTCAATTTTCTACGATTTACATTTTAAGTGAATTGGTTTGGCTTTGGAGGCAAAACCCTCTTTTTTGCATACCCGATGTGCATCCACTAAACAAAAACTATGCTATCCCATTCTATTTCACATCTGCTCGCCATGTAACCTTATTCTCTCTACCTCCACTGTTCTTTTCCCCAAATAGCTTGCAAATTTCTCACTTGATGACCTCTATTGACGGCCTCTCTTGAAGACCCTCTCTTGATATTTCATTAAATGTGCTTAAATTACATATTAGGACATTATATTATACATGCTCAACATCCAACATGACACTCCAATTTTTACTATTTATCCCCGATACATCCCTGATAACCGGGATCTGATAAGAATTTTGGCTGTCCGATATATTTCCGATAACCGATATTTCAAACCTTGATCTTTAATCATTGGGGTTGGCATAAATGTTGGATAACTTTGTTGTCCAACCACCTCCGTCAAGGGTCATCTTTTCTGTTAGATTTGCTGAAGACAATTATACAGATAATATAAACGTAAGACTTTTGGGTTTTAGCTTGCTGTTGCTTTTAACCAGCTGACTTGCTCTTAAATCTATTTTAATTTTTAATAGCTTATCAGCTATGGGCATGAAATCATTGGTTCATTCAGTGCTTCATACACAACAAATAGTGCACTTTTCATTTCACCAGATTCTAAAAATTGTTACGAAAACCTTGTAGGGAAACAGGAAAAAGAGTGTGAGATGATCCTAAAGAGAACTTTGCAGAGCATATGCCTCTTGAGTATTCATCCAAATACGACGACTTCAGTCATTGTTCAGGTTAGCTGGCTTGCTAATGTGAAATTTCATTCTTCACCCCTGCTACGTATTATGCTAACTATATGAATTGTATGGGTTCCTCAAATATATGCCTCGTACTAACTGCTCCATCTATTATCACATCTCTTATGTATTGGTTTTATTTATGACTTCTGTTATTACTCTGGAAGAAAGTTTCCATGATGTGAAGTTTCACACCTTTATTATGTATATTTTCCATATATGAAGTGTTTTAATAATTTTTAGTATGTGCTCCTCAGATATGTGACTTATACTAGCTTTTGAGATTCTATTATCTCATATTTACTTGATTGAACAACCTTCATTCGAAATAACATGTGTTAAATAACCCAAATCGCTCATTCCTTGCAGCTAAAACTGCACGAGTGGCAGCTCCAGTTTGTTCCGTGGCTTCATCGCCATCACTTCTGTGTTTTGCTTGACATATATTTATCATCATTTGTATGATAATAGTAATCTAGTGACTCTTAATTTCCGATATATCATCATTTGACTGTGGCTTTTCCTCCAAAATTTATTTTCTTATAATTTTCTGTCATAGTGATGGTAAAATTCTGAGAGAACTGCACCTTTAGCAAAATATGTTCAATGTTTCATATAATTAAAGAAAGGAAAAAAAAGACAAAAATATGTCCAGGGGAGAATTTAGATGTAATAGGTTTTTCTAATTAATCCCAACATAAGTAGTCAACCTTAGCGCCAGGCTGCTAGTCTGCAGCCAACTCCCTCGTCTATCTGTCTCAGGATCTTTATGGGCTAATAATTTGGCTTTGACCTGGTAAGAATATATTTCTGCTATTTCCATATTATACCTCTCAGAAACCTATAAGCTTTAATTTGGAACCCTAATGAAATCTGAGTTATTTCTCTAATCTTTATAGCATTCTATGGTATCTTCGAGTTTTAGACGATGAGTATAATCGAACAAATGGCCAAAGCCAGAGATGCTGTCACTGTGAATCCCAGTGTCCAGAGTTTATTAAATACGAATAGGCAGATAGCATCAGTAGTTTTAAGGATACAATATTCCAATGGTGGCGATATCTACCACAATGGAGGTACATCATGACATCCTGCCATAAAGGAGTCAGGGCCAAGGAACAAAGATATCTACATTTTACATATAATAGACACAAGTGGATTCCATTCACAGTTGTATATATAATTGTCTCTTTCTAGACTACTTCTTATGTGGCTGTATCCTGCATAATTCATCTTGTCTATGCAAAATTACAGTTTGACCACATCCATTTCTTCATGTTCTGAGAGATCAATTATTTTTTCTTTTGAACAACCTCTACCCGCTTGAACAAACATTTGGGTAGTTGTCCATGCTCGTAAAATTTTGGTCAAACCTGATTGGCATCTGGCAAAAATTTCAAGAAACATTACTACATCTAGCATTTATAAATGTTTAAGAAGTGAATCAATTTTGGCGGTAATAAATTCTGGAAACATTTATTCCAGACTCAATTTCAAGGTCTGGTACTGAATGTTTAGAGGGAGTAGCTAATTGGTTGGTATGGATCATATCTATGAATCAATTTCCTAAGCGAGAGAGAAAGCAATTTGTGTAGTTAGCATGAATGGATCCTGAAGGTTGCTGGTCTGATAAGCTCCATTAGAACATATATATTAGAGAGCTTGACCAATGATCTTTCAACATTAGTCATGACATTACTTTTTATTTAAATAACAGTCATGGCATTACTATTATTACTTAAATATTAAGAAATTGAGATGGGAACCAGGATGAAAAAGGTAATAAGAACTGGGAGGTAGAACTTGAAGAGTGAGAACTGAGAACTAAATCTAAAGAATATTGGCGAACATTTGGAAATTAAGGGGAGTGAGAATATGTAAGTTCACTAGATATGTACCAAAAAGACTGAAGCCAAGGTGAATGGTGACAAAGATTCCTAATCTAAAAAATGTGATTATTTGCATAAGTTGTTTAATGAGACTCATGTAAAAGAACATAAGATATAATCAAATGAATAGTGGTGGGTTCCTTGCTGATCCTTGGCAAATGAGGATTCATGCAGGTATGTGCTTTAAAGTACATGCAGATTGTAGTGTTGGGCTTGTAGGATCTAGTAGTATTAATATCTCTATTGAGGTATGAAATGCTTAAGTGAAATTGGAAGAACAATCAAGTGAGATTAAGCCAGTTGGTTGTTGCAGCTTTGTATGCGACTTTTGTTGCTAACCTGACTATTGAAGAGAATTGCACTTGAGGAAGCATAAAGAGTACACTGGATGATAAGAAGATGGAGGGAGCTGTATGTCTGTTGGGCCCTTCCGAGGATTTGGGAGCATAGATGGAACAAGAGTGCATTAAAAAGATTTGCTCTAAAACTTGTGCATTTTTCCTTCATGTTTCAGAGGTGTGCATTATATATTTATTTTTTCAGCTGTTTGATACAAAAGTGAACATATTGCATGCATTTTAGTTCTGATGACACAGTGTACAGGTCGTAACATATGAAGCACAGGCAAGTAAATATATAGACCTCAGAAAAACCATCCTTTTATAATACTTTATCCTGTTGTTCTTAGTTCTGTTATTACAGTGATTGTGTGGTCTGTTGATTCCTACTGTAAGAAATATACCTTTGCTGTATGTTTATCAAGTCATGATCTTTAATAATTTTGTTTGATATAGATTCTCACTGCTGATGCTTATTCTATGTAAATAAAATATCACTATTGTTTCTATATCTAAGTTACTTTCTGGTCTTCCCTTTTCCAGGTCGTTGGTGATGATGGCGCTGTATCTTTTATGTTGTTTACATCGAATTCATTTATAAGTAGTACATTAAAATTGCTATTCAGAAATTCTTGGAGGATCGGTGAAATTTTTTTAATGTTACGTTTGAATGATCGACTCAACTCACAATATGGAAATGCTAACATGATGCTAGAGATTACAAGCTGTCTTATCCCGGCCTATATGGCATGAAAGAACTGGGTGTTTGCTTTTAGCTCACCAATTTTTCCATGGCTCTTCCACTACTTAAGTTTCTCATATTCATGGATGATTAAAAGTACTAGTCCTCACCATAAAATTTGGCTATAAAATTGGTTAGTGATGGGGGAGATAGCGATACAACTTTTACCTTTCTTTCAGTTGATCTAAACAGGAACCTCTTTTTTAAGGAGTTCAACCCCAAAGCTTTAATGTTAACTTTTCTAACATTAATTGATTCTCGTCACTTGTCAGTCTGTTCTTTTAAGCTTATTCATGGCACACATGTTTTCGACTTGGAACCATGTCCTAGTTTTTTTACAGGCCCTAATTGATATTCATTTTGTGCTCATATTACTTAATATTTTACTGTCATCACTTTTGCCTTCTCCCACATATGAGAGCTGTTTGACTCTAAATTGAGAACATTCTCGGTTTTGTCTTTAGACTCACGAGCTGATCTTATCCTCCACTCATGCTCACTGTGTTAAATTCCTTTTGAGAAAAAGTGGGCTAATAAAAGAAAGGGCTTGTTGCTTAAAGAGCCTGAAGGCAAATGATAGGGAAAACTACTTTATTGATCACACAGTTTGAGCTTGTAAATCAGTAGCAGCCTTCTAAATTCTCTTAACATAGAAAACAGTTCACTTTGAATGGAAAGATACTGTTTTTGTTAGACGAAACTGCATTTATCTGATGCACAACACAAGCCAAATGCAAACTCAATTGGTTCTTTAGTTAATAGTTTACGTTACAATTTGAACCTTTTGTGGACATGCAAACATTTTTATAATGATTTCAGATCCTTAATCAAGACTGTAGCTCTTGCCATGTGCTATAAATGCATCCTGTGCTGCACTTGTAGATGCTGGCATTCCTTTGAAGCATCTTGCTGGTCAGCTAACTAATATTTGTGATTAATTTATAGTTCCATATACTTTCGTAATTTTTTAACTTTCTTGTCACTGTGTGCAGTTGCAATCAGTTGTGCTTTGGCTGAGAATGGATCTGTAATTTTGGATCCCACCCTGGTAGAAGAGCAGGTAGTTTGGTTTCCTGGCATTTTGCATTACCTTGTAAATTGTTTTAGGAAGCAAAATCAAAAGCTAAATGGTTCGTTTCATATTACATTCTATGTCAAGTCGACATTAAATATTGTTAATTATCACTAGGGTGCGATCCTATAGTTCTGTGAAACTCTGCTCATCTGATTTGATGGAATTGCTAGTTTCTTTACTTGTTTCAACTTAAGCTTATACGTATGATTTTGATTTATTTCACGCATTGCATTTGTATCAAGAATATCCTGTGTTGTCAATTAACAAATAAAAAAGGAAAAGAATATCCTGTATTGCTTATAATCGAATTTGCGAAATGCTTCAAGCTTCTCTTCTTGAGAAACAGTATTGCACTTATTTAGTGTGGGAAGGGGTGTCTGTAGCACGCTCATTTTAACTAGTTTGTTTTAACTCTCTTAATTGATACATGCTCCAAAATAGTAAACTTTCCCACTTTGTACATACGTCATGGCTGTTAACATTAGTACTGATATTTGGCAGAAAATGCTGGCCATTGCACATTTGGCATTCCCAAATCCACCTCTGTCAGTTCTTCCTAAAAGTTCAGCTTCTGATGAAGTGGAACCTATTGAACATGGAGTAATAACATCTGTTACCCATGGGGCAATGTCTGGTAAGATCTTTATGCTCCTTCCCTGCTTTTGTGTTTGCATTTCTGTTTACATAACAGTATTAAGGACTATAAATATAATTGAGCTATTACTATTAATTGATGTTTACATCAAGGTTTAGAACTTTACACTTTACCCCATCATTTCATAGCAGAGCATTTTGAAACTTTGCCGATCAATGTGCTTCAGGTTGGATTTAGCCGGGTACAGTTCCATATAGAGCTAAAAAAACAAGGTCCCGTCATTAAAATTGATTGTCATACCCCTTGTCTGAATGCTGCGTCATGCTGATGCATCCTTTGTGTTAGTAGTTTTTCCGTGAAGGCAAAAGTGGTTAATATGTTTCTTTTAACTGAATGCAATCTTCCTTGCTCCTGCTTTGTTTATCTGTTTTAGCGATTGACCTATTGATTCAAGCTGTTAATTTTTATGTTTGAGCAAAAAAACAGAAGGAAATGTAATGCAGTTGCTCCATAATTCATAATCATTTTCTTTTCAGCTGTACATCTATTATGTTTAGCTTCCCAGGTTTCTATAATGGGAATTATCTTTCAACTGCATGTGCATAATTAATCAAGATTTAAGAATAACGTATATAACTCTGGATAAGATGGGGCACATGAAAAAAAAGAATCTGTTACTAAGGAACAAAACTGACAATTTTGGTATTTCCTCTCACTTCGCTTTGATCAGTCCGGGATTACTTCAACTGCCTGGAGCGTGGTCGCGCTGCTAGCGCTAAGGTCTCAGAGTTTCTTCGGAGAAGCTTTCAGTTACAAGTATCCGAGGATTCTTCAAAAGCTATATAAGTTCTGATAAATGGCAATAAAAGAACTACAAAGATGTCAGTCCTTGGATCGGCCAGAAGATTGCGGCACTAACTACAGTTTTATTAATCCATTTTGGAAGTGTGATTCTGTGGAGTTACATATGAGTCGCTTTTTACCTCTTTTTATGCTTTCCTTTTTATAGCTCTATTGTTAATTCTGTCACTGCTGTAACGTGTTTTGTGATTTAATCCCAAATGGCATGATGCATTTGCTAAAGTTTTCTTTGGACAGGATTGATTTATGAATTTAGGGCATGTTTTTGCTTGTTTTCTGCCTTGACGCACCAGCAACAATAACTACAGTTTGAGTTTAGTTTTGGAGTGATTGCAGATATATTATGCATAAAAATGGGATGATCCATTTATTATTATTTGTCAGAATTTAAAAATAAAATCCTCAATCTTCATCACTATTTCGGAATTTAGGCGCAGCTAGGGACTTTTAAGATTTTTTTTTTCCATAAATAAGGCCAAGACAAATGAATTCTTACTTTATTCAGTTTGTCTCAATTATTGGTAATTAAGAAGCTTTGGGGCTGTTTGGTTTGCTAAAAAACAAATTGCAGTAAGTGTTGCATCAGCAAATGTTGCATGCAACATTTGTTGCATGAAGTTATCTTCCAATTCATTGTTTGGATATCTACAATTATATTGTAGGAAATGTATTTTCGAAAAAAATTTAGTGTTTGATTGATATGCAATTAGTGCAAGAGCTATATAATTTTGCAATTTAGAGAAACTTCGGTGTAGATGATTTTCTTTTTGGATTTAAAAAGAATTTTTCTAATGAGGTGGAATTATTTTTATATTTTAAGTTTTCTTTGAAGCTTGTAGCTTTTTCTCCCACCAAATTGGCCGTAACAGTTGTTGCAAGTTTTTCCTACAAAATGTAAGTTCACTTATCTTTTTTAACTTCAGTGTTGCAAACCAAATAATATATGTATAAATCCGATTGCTTCATTCACAATTGCAACACTATTTCCATTCAACCAAACAGCCCCTTGGTCCTAAAGCTTGCTTTTGTTTTGTATATCAAGCAGGCTTGGAAAGACAAGCTCAAAGTTACAGTGAAAAAGCCTACTTATTTTAGACACGTTTCATTTTCTGTAAACAGGTAATCGTATATTGATTTTTTTAGGGAAACTTTACCGGAATGGTTTCTTTTGAACATGCCCAATCTCATCGTGGACTAAAAATACGCAATTCTGGGCTGGTCCACCAATCTTGGTATATTCATACTTTACCAAGATACTACAACTTCCTTTTGCAGCGAAACAGCTACACACAAATGCTTGCTGCAATCTATGTTGTCTTCAAAACTTTTAAAAGAAATGATAGAAATTTTCCTTTAGACGCTATGCAAAGTGATGTTACATTAAAATAAAAATAAAAAAAAAGGTGTTCCTACTAATCCAAACGAAAATATTTGAAATACAGAGCATTGCAATTCCATTATGATTATTTCACTCTCTTAACTATTTTGATCAACTCTGACTTTATTTGTCTAATAATGTCCAATTATATGTTATCGATTTAGAAGCCAATATTATTAGCTTAAACAATTGTCCACTTTTTTTTGTTAAAGTTAAAAAAAAATCATCAAAATATCTCGCCTAACAAAGCGGTCGCCACATGGACTCCTCCAAGAACGTCCACCTTTCCCACGCTGGCAAGCCGCGTCAGATGTTCCCTTCACTTATATAAGTGCGCGGAAATTATTCATTAACGTGCTCCTGCAGCAGCCCCTACGCAAGAACCTTTGCTTGGGGATCACGTTAAGAGCGAGGTACACCACATCGTAAAACAGCAGCGCAACCGCTCAGACCGAACACCTCCGCTAACCGCTAACCCATACCAGCTGCACTGAAAATAAAACTATTTACGTAATCCCTTGTATTTAACCGTTTATTTATGTCATCATCATTCTTCATTTATTATTCAGTTTTCGCTCAACTTTCTCCTTCTCTTTTTCGCTCCCTCGTTCTCGTTTCTCCTCTGAAAATTCTCGTTGAGAGGAGGATTCAATCCCTTACCTCCTCCTCTCAAACCCTAGATTCTGAAGTCCAATGGCTTCCAATGGCGTCCCTGATAAAAACGCCATCTTTAAGAAGCTCAGATCTCGGTCTGAGAACAAGGTGATCGATCTCTTCCCCAGTCTTGCTCTTCGATCAAAATTTCGTTTTTCTGAAATGGATTAGGTCGTTGAGATCTGAACCTCGAATTTGAGATCTGTTTGGTTTCGACTGTTGATTTTTGTCTCAAATTTTGAATTTAGATGTGCTTTGATTGCAACGCCAAGAATCCGACGTGGGCGTCGGTGACGTACGGGATCTTTCTTTGCATCGATTGCTCTGCAGTGCACCGGAGCCTAGGTGTCCACATTAGCTTTGTGAGGTATGGAGTCTGCTCTCGGTCGTATTGTTCTCTTCATTGTTTAGAATTGAGGGTTTCGGTACTGAATTTGATGGTATATTCTTGCTCATATGATTTATCCCTCTATTTTTTGAGCTGTCTGAAATAGTTTAATAATCTTTGGAATGTGAGGGTTTAGAATCTTTATATGAATAATATACGAGATTGAAGATTAGATTTAATGCCCTGTATGTTAATGTGGTGATGTTTGCATCCCTGCATGAGGATATTTCATTTTTCTTAATAGATTATTGTGACATTTAACACGTACAAATTGAAGGGATGAGAAAAACATTGAGAATTTGAGTGGAACTAAGATTTTGCTGAAATTGAAAATTCTTCTTTCATGTTTTGGTTGCGAGGACATTTAAGCATGCTGATAGATGACGATCTCCATTTTGATTGTGTTTTTCCCATGGGTCAGCTTATTTTATAATTTTTTTGAGGTTCCAGATAAAATTGTCCCAAAAAATGGACTATGACCTGAATTATGTCTAGTCTTACATGCAGATGACAATCTTAAAGGATTGAGTGAAAAGGTGAAGGAAAATCCAGCAGAAGACTGAGATTTTTTTTGGTGGGGTTGGGGGGGGGGGGGTTGGTTAGGCAGGGGTGAATATTTCATACTTCCCCATTTTGTTGAACATTATACTTGAAATTGAGGGAAGAAGACTATTTCTTAGGTCGCTATCTAGCTTCTGTTTTACTCTCAAAGATTGGGGCTGGGTGGCCGAATGAGATTCCCTTTGTGATCCTTTTGACTAGGTGGAGAATTGGGGTGGACATGCAGACACTATGCATGAACCCGAGTGTAGCCATTTTTAAGGTCCTTAAACAAGCTGGATGTTCATGTTTCTTTGAGTGTCTAAACAAACTTGAAGGTTTATTCAAGCTTGGCCTGCTAAATGTTAAAAAGCTGCCAATAAACTCGAGCCCAGCTCGAGCATCCTGAGCCCAAGGTATGAAGAAGAGGGAATTCTGGAGGATTCAATGGGCCTGAGAATTTGTTGCTTGGTCTTCTTTTTAAGAACCGCTATTCCCACTATTCCCAATCATGAAGTATATTGATGAGAACAAATTTCTTTTAGGAGAACTGGTAAATCTGAGCTTATGGATGTTCATAACCATTGTTTTAAATATCCCCGACATGGCCCGATATATCGCCTGATAAATCCTTTTACATGGCTTGCCGCAACCGATATGGTCTCTAAATATCCTTTTCCGCTTTTTAGCTATGTTGGGCGATATATCCCTGCTATGACCGATATATCAGCCGCTATGTTGGCCGATATATTCTTAGGGCTAGATATCATGATTTTCCCATTATATTAAATGACATTTTGGCCTTAAAAAACCAGAAGAAATGTTGCAGCGTTGGCCTGTACTTTTATTTATTTTACAAGGTTGATTATTGATCATAAACATGTACTTATTTACATTTTGTATGCTTAGATTTCATTAAGTATACTTAGATTATATTTTAGTGTAGTATACTATATATGCAAATATCCGTTATGACATTCCAATATTTACCACATATTCCCAATATTTTCCCGATATCCGCAATCCGATATGAATTTTTCCCCCAATATCCGATATTTAATACCTTGTTCATAACTTCATATGCGTTCAATTATCTTAACCAATCTTGAAATTTGGTTCAAGCTTTTATCCTTAATTTTCTAGTCGACATAGCTAGAATCCAGGTCTCAACAAGCCATAGTCAAGCCTTGAGGTTCGCAAGCCTACGGTTTGAATGAGGAACCAAAGGTTCCAACAAGACAAATTCTGTTTCTTCTCTTCTTTTTTGTGGCATATTCTTCTTGATTATGATTTATGTTTGGAATAAAGGGATGGTTACAATGAAAATGTCAAAATTATGTAGTTTAACAATATAAATGTAAAAATTTTATTATATATCTAATTCATTATTGAACTTTTATTCCACTTCTTAAACTAGCTTGAGAACAGAGCCAAACTTGGTTTTGTTTAATTATTAAATAAAATAATTATTTGATTCAAACTCATTTCTTATATTATAAAATGAGCTTGAAGGAGCTCTTATCAAGTTGATCTGAATGCCTGGAGCTCTTCAAGCCATTGACACACCTATGTTTCAGTAATAATATCAACACAATATAGTTCTGAAAATATAAATATAAAAACAAGCATTTGTATGATTCCAATCTAGTGTTGGTCTTAGCGAGCCTCTTAATCTAGCTTGTGCCCAAACTGATTTGAGCATGTTTCTGCTCATGCGCGTTGAAAAATTTGCATGAAGTCAAAGTTTTTCTTAAAGCTTGTTTATCTAGGTTATTAGATGATCCTGAAGGAGCTTTAGTCGACCTGATTCTGACCAAGCCTCTAGCTTCTTGGGTATAATTACAATCCAATGCCTCAGAGATATACTTGTGAAAATGGATGAATATGCACGATGCACAGATCATACTTGGGCTCCAAAGAACCAAATTCTTTCTGCTTATGCATGCAAGCACACACATAGTGTGTGGAGAATTCTCACTGCAAAGGCTTGCTGTGTTTGCCTTTTCTCAAGATTTTGGGTGGTTGGTTTTGATAATTGGTTGATTTCTTATTATTCGGTTCGATAGACTATTACTGTAAGTTGAAACCAAAATGAAAGTCTTGTCCTGTATTGCCAAACTGAAATTTCCACAGCACAATGAAAAGCAGCAGACACAACCGTGGCATAGTCTTTACCGAAAGTTGTAGTCTGCTTCCTGAATGCTTTCCAGATTACATCTCTGTTTAGAGCAATTGCATTTTCCGCAAAGAAAAGGGAAAAACCAGTTTCAAATCTTGTGCTCTAGCAGTCTCTAGGATGGTGTTATACTCATCTTACTCCATTTATGTTTCATGTCTTTTGTCATGTAACTTATACATAAATTCTACAGGCAACAACTAGAAAGATTTGTCATATTTTCATGTTTCTTACTGGAATATACTCATCTTACTCTATTTATATTTCATATCTTTTGTCATGTAACTTATACATAAATTCTACAGGCAACAACTAGAAAGATCTGTATTTCATATTTTCATGTTTCTACTGGAAAACATGTACATATTGCAATATTACTTTTGTTTTGTTTTAAGTTTTTTGGAGGTTGCGTAACTAAACAAATGTTGGGAATAACATAATTCATCACATAACTGTAATTACATACCATCCTTATTCGAAATACATACGGCTCATGACCGGTTATGAGCCGTATGTATGTCGACTAAGGATGGTATGTAATTACAGTTGAATGCAACATTATAAAAATGTATGAAAAAATGATGATGCTCTCTTAAAGCTTTTCTAGAAACCTAGCTACACATTGAAGAGGTTAAATAGGGAATCAAGGACTCTTAAGGTGTAATTTGACTATGCGCTATTTGCCGCTATTTTGTCGCTATAGGCGCAAATAGCCTTAGCGATACCTCACCGCTACGCGACGCTATCCACTATTGATAACCATGGAGGTGAGCTTGGGATTGGACGTAAAGTAACTAGAGCTTGGACTAGGGTTCTTAGGGTTTTTTTCCTTTTCTTTCTTCTTTTGCCCATACGATGTTGTTGAAATGCTTGAAGGGAGGTCACATAAACTTTCAGAAGAATTTTCCGACTTTATTTTTTATGAGGAAGAAGATATGGTACAATATGAATTTTACCCTAACTCTATTAGAATTGAGGGTAAGTTGGCAAATATAATGATTTGGGGGTAAATTAAAAAAAGGATGGATTTGGGTTGTTTCTGGCAAAACAAACCCTTTCTTAATCTACATCTTTGTGTCGAAACTGATGCTGTTCCATGAACAATCTTAAAAATTTCGTGAGGCCTACATCAGTACATGACAGAACAAAGTGAAACATATTTATTTTTAATAAACATCGTACATTATGAATTGTGATGACTCCTGAGGATCTTTAAGGGTTTCTCTATTAGTCATGTGATGTGGATCTCGAGAAACCTTCTATGTTATTATTCAATTTATGTATTAGAGAAAACTTGTGGACTAAGCAGAAGCAGAAATAAGAACACTGAGTGTTGTTTCATCAAAGGCAAATCCTGTTCTTACGTTTGTGAGGTATGCTCATATGCTCATATCACTTGGAGTTATGAGATTGGGATAAATATAACAATGACCATTAAATCAGCAGCAGATAGTTAATTATTGCATAGACTTGCTTGTTCCACAACAGGAGGCCTGATAAGCTGAGATATTATCATTTTTCTTCTTTGAGCATGTTTTATGCATCATCTTGTTTCTTTAATGTCCCGCGGCTCCTGCGTGTTCCACTATGAAGTATTTATAGTTTTTTAAGTTAGCACTTGATCTTTTTACCCTTTGCATAAAGGTTTCAGTTTCCCTAATCAAAATCGGCAGCTGTTACAGTTGTGTGTTTTTGTTGTCATAAAAGTCTAGTATCATTTGTCGTAGGCCTCAGGAAGTTTCAACTGTTTATCCGTTAAATATTGCTATTGTGACTTTTAGGTCCACAAATCTAGACTCATGGAGCCCGGAGCAGTTAAAGATGATGGCTTCTGGAGGAAACAACCGTGCACAAGTTTTCTTCAAGCAACATGGATGGACTGATGGGGGTAAAATTGAGGCAAAATATACATCTAGAGCTGCTGAGTTATATAGGCAGATACTGTCTAAAGAAGTTGCTAAAAGCTTGTCAGATGATGCCATCCTGCCGTCATCTCCTGTTGCTACATCTCAGACATTAGAAGCAGCCAATGGCCTTCCTGAGCTTAAGCTTCCAGAAAATGTGAAAGACAAATCAGTTGGAAAGCATGAAACATCAGAAGTTACTCGCTCACCTAAAGCTCCTATTCATTCAGCAATTACCGCAAAGAAGCCAATAGGGTCTAAGAAGGCTGGAAGTAAATCCGGGGGCCTTGGCGTTCGTAGGCTTACAACAAAGGTCAGTGATTCTACTTGGAGTCTATAGGACATTCTTTGATGAAGATTACTATTTCAAATGCATATTATTTATTTTTAGTTCTACAAATGCTTTGAGAATGACGGTTCCTGAAAAGTAACATAAAAATGAATAAGGTAGCTTGCTGGGGCCTGAGAGAAGTCATGAGATTTCAGAGCCTTCACCTACCCCTTGCAATCCCAAGAACATCACTTCATTCCTACGTTTCAAGCACAAATATCTTACCAATGTAAATTTTATGTATGCAGCCAAGTGAGAGTCTATATGACCAGAAGCCTGAAGAACCAATACCAGCTGTTACTTCTTTGGCTACTCCTAGCCCAACCCAAGGATCATCTTTTCCTTCTAGATTTGAGTATGTCGAGCCAGCCACTGAGACTGCTTCCAGAGGTGCCCATGCAATTGGACATGTAGCACCACCAAAATCGTCAAGCTTCTTTGCGGACTTTGGGATGGATAGTGGGTTTCAAAATAAACCATCTACCACAACAAAAGTGCAGGTATGATTAACTTTTGTCTCTTAAGTTTCTCCTTTTGTTTATTATTTTTTTAAACAGACTTGGTAGCATTTACGCCTTCTTATATGATGAATATTAGTTGATTATTGCTGATGAACCATTCAAGATGAATGGTCCATGACTGCTTTATGACTTAGAATTTCTTTCATTCTTCCTCCGAACTAAGTTTTGTCTACTACATATGTAACATCTCCCAGTTGCTTCTTGTCGTTATTTAATCTTTACTTGTATTTGATATCTGAATCTTATTCGGATGGTTTACTAGGTTGTCAGGTTTTTAGGTAATGCCACTTGAAATAATTACTTTAAGCATAGATTAGTCATGACTCATGTTATCTTTTTTTCTTTTCTTTTTTCTATTCCTGTATTCTTTAGTCTATGCATATAGTCATTTGAGCTTAATGCAACTAAGAGCTTGGGCTGAAGGTTTTGTTGCCCATAGTTCATACTACTTGCAGCCTTGTTTATGGTCAGCTATTTTCATCTTTATTATTTTTATGGTCCACATGTGTTCGGCGGATGACAGCTGGCATTTGTTAGATAGAGAATGCATCAGATAGCTGAAGTTTTTTTCCCCTTCCTATACCAAGTACAATGCAATTTCTTTTTCTCTGTCATTGGGTATCAATGACATAGTCACAATATGATGAAGAACCGAGTCAGAGCTTATGGCGATGGTTCTCTAAATTTTGCTTAAGAAAGATGTAAATGACCAATAGAAATTAAGTTATAGGCATTAACTAATGCCAAGAGCTAAAACTATAAATTTTGTGGAAGAGAGGTGAATTTGACTCTGCTCTTCCGTCATTTAATCAGTCTTTGGTTGCATGGGTCCATAACTTGTTCCCTGTAGAATATGGTTTCCTTTGAAATTTGAATAGTGATGTTGTTTGATGTTTTCAGCACATAGAACTCTGTCGGCTTGTTTTGTGTGCAAAAGAACTGAAATCTATGAGTGAGGCCTTTGTTATCTTAATCTTTTATGTTGAGCATATTCTTGATCTATTGAGCAGCATGCAGTTGTTCATTCCATTTTTGCCTTCCCTAGAAGTTTGTTATTAAGGTTAGGTACTTTGCATTTTGGTTTTATTGTGAGCATTTGCTTTCTTTTGGAAGTTCACAACACACTTCACTTTGTGAGCAATTCCTATAAACAATCAATGCTCCGATTGAGAAAGTATTCAGCTTTACTTCTGCGACGATTATATTCATTTTCTGACAATCAATTTGTTCTGTGTTGGACTTCTGATATAATAAGTTAAAAACAAGTGGGTTCAAAGTATCATTTTGTATCCAACAGGCCTACCAGATAAAGTTAAAAGTTGACATTTAGCTCGACTGCATTAGGTCGACTTTTTTTTTAATCTTGTGTTCCTGTGGTTAACATGAAATTTGCAGCATGTTTTAATAAATTGATCTATAGACTATTATATTGATATGCATGTAACTTTATAGTTTCTTGTGGAACTTAGTTTCCAGTTCGGTATTATGCCTTTGCTGACTGTTAACATGTTGGGGTTCAAGACTGTCTTATTATATGTTGATGTTCCCATGACAACTGAGGCGCATTGATCCTGATCCCAATACATTGGATGGATGCACCCCACTTGGAGTGTAGAAAAGTCGCTTTGTACATGATACTATTAGGGAGAATAATGCGAAAGTAGATTATCGATTAGGATGGTGATTCGTTTTGGCCTTTTAACAGTTCTTGAAATAGAAGGAATGGATTCTAGAGAGGTCACTTTCTCTAGGTATTAGTGGGTTGATCCAAACTGGTATAATCAGAACAGGTGTCAAAGGACCAGACCTTATCCCAAAGTTGTTTTTTTAACGGGTTCCTCTAGTTGACCAGATTATGACTTAGAAGCTGATTTGGGCGTAAAAAACCTGCTGTTTTCATGTAGCATTAAGCTGCCTCCTTAAGACTCCAGATCAAGAAGATGCGAGTTATTTTGATAGGTCATATCATGAATTGCTTAGCTGTATGTGAGTGTTATTTTGGTTCCTTTCTCTTAATCTATTCTTGCAGATGGGCCTTAGATATTCCAGTGTTGAAAAAAGCTCCGCCGCTTAAGCGCTTTTACAGAGCGGAAGCGGTGCCTCACCGTTTCGCTTTCATTGAAAGCGGTCAATGAAAGCTAACGTGGCGCTTTCTGCGAGGCATAAAGCTTGTAAAAGCATTGCTTAGTGCTTAAAAGCACTTCCAAAAAACAAATACAATTTTATTATACCCGACCAGACCCATTTTCTTAAGTAAAACCATCCACTTCTTCTCTCTCTCATATCCCCTTCTGCAACTTGAGACGAAAATAAACCCTAACCATAACTCTGGCTCCATCCGCCTCGTCCACTGCCTTCGGCCAAATTCGCAGCCTCCCACCACCAAATTGACGGCCAAATCTGCCTCCAAATCTTTCTCCAACATGCTCCGCCTTCACCATCACCATCACGACATCACATTCTCTTGAGCTCCTCATCAAAGTTCACCATCACATCTCCATTTGAAGCTCACAATCACCATCTCCAGTAATGCAGATCTTTGTTATGCTGATTTTACTTGGTTTCAGGCAATTTGATCAAAAGGAATGTGATTAAATCATCCCTTGGTTATTATTTTATCTAAGATATATTTGACACATGAATTTAAAATCAATTGATCCTATAGAAATGGCAAAGTACGGATATCTAGATATTTCATAGATGCTAAAGTATGGGAGCAGTCCTATTTTTTGTAGTCTTATTAGCATTACTCTTGATATGACCACACTATGTGCCAGATAATGGTGATACATTTACGACTGATGTATTGATGGATTGTAGTATCTTTCCATGACTGCATTCAGTTTAATTCATTTACTGCCATGCCTATTAATTTTTTCTGAATCTTAACTTAAGGTGTAACCATTTGTTCTTTCAGATCCAGGAAACTAATGAAGCTAGACAGAAATTTTCAAATGCAAAATCAATTTCATCCGCCCAATATTTTGGAGATCAGATGAAGCCTGGGGATAGGGAGGCTCAGATCTCATTGCAGAAGTATTCGGTATGTCCTTACAGAACAAAATAACTTACACGCTTGATAGGGAGTGTCTTTGATTCACGGGATTCATTTCTCCTTTGATTTAGTTTATCACAGAGAACATAATATTTGCCCGTGGCGATCCCTGCTCTTATATATGCGTTTTAGTATATTGTGTACTTGTGTGGGTTTAGGTTGTTTTTATGAGTTGAGATGGTATTCAGCTTCACCCTTGCCTTATGCTGATATTTTAACGATGAAACTGCTAATTGAGTATCCATCGATCTCACCTTTGTACAGAGCTCAACATCCATTTCAAGTGCTGATCTGTTTGGTAATGACACTGATGATTCTCGTCTGGATTTTACTGCAACCGACCTTATAAACAGAATCTCCTTCCAGGTATTTACTAGAATGTTCTCTCTTTCTTTTTTCCCGTTGTGCTAAATGCTTACCCACCTCATGGTGTTATGGACATCAGAAAACTGACTCTTGTGTTGGAAGAATCCCTCATTATTTTCTGAATCGGACATATCAGTAGACATACTTCCCATATAAAAAAATAACGGATTTCATCGTTTGAATAATTGTGGGATGTAGATAAGTCTGGAATCTCTTCAAATATGAGATGCTATGGAAGATAGGTTACCAAGAACTGACCTTGTTTGCTTGCATTCATAGGCATCCCAGGATATATCTTCACTCAAGAACATCGCTGGAGAGACAGGAAAGAAATTGAGTAATATAGCCTCCAGTCTCATCAACGACTTGCAAGATAGAATTCTGTGAGTGAGTTCCTTACAACTCACAGAGTGATGTTTGAACAGCCACTCTGCTTGTAACAGGACAGAGTTATCAATCGACATCTCCGTAAGTTGTTTGGCTATTGTGTTGAGTTCATCGTGACAAGTTCTCCTCGAGGCATGCATAATTTCTAACTTCTCAGTCACATGACCCAAATTTGTAACGTTAGGGTGTATTTGAAATTACAGGACATATTACAGAATGTCATGTATTTTGGCGATGATATATATAATATTCGAATGTCTTTGTCCTATCGAATTTCAACTTATATTTGTTCGCCTTGGAAAATTACTGAATGTGATATCTCCATTTCCCAAGTGCTATTGTAGACAGTTGTAATTGTCAGCATCCGTATCTTGCGCTTGAAAAGCCTTTTTCTTCATTATCATTACACCTACGCAATTAGCAAAGGGGCAGGAGAAATTTGGTTTGTGTATCTTTGCTGTTCCTTTACCGGTAACATTCGGTTGATAATGCTGGAGTTGCTGTCAAATCTCAGCAAAATACAAAGCAAATTCTCGAGTTTCATAAGCATCTTATCGTCTGGCTAAATTGGAGCACAGCCCTTTTAGTGCTCACGTAAAACATGAAATAATTAACGTGGTGCGACCTCAAAATGGTCCTGACTCGGATCGTCATGGTTTCTAGGATACGGGAATTTATGCTTGAAGAACCTATTTCACCCAGGGTAAATTGCATAACCTCCTCCATCTATACCTTCAGCTGCCGAACTCACGTACTAGCACTTAGCCTCTCTCAATTCGTGATGGAGAGGGGTGTTACTTAATCTTAAGCGGAAAGGAAAAGAAAAGGGAAAAAAAATGACATTTTTTCGGTGGGGGTGTTTGGCCCCTGGGGTGGGGGGGGGG
>JBAKGM010000200.1:18292701-18310230 GCA_037177215.1 Asparagus racemosus
CCCCCCCCCCCCCCCCCTCCCCCTCCCCCTCCTTCCATAATTATATCTTCTAGAATGGACATTACATATAGTTTGTAGTATAGCTGACATTGCTCTTATAATCCTCCCAAAAAGTTACTTTGAATGTTTTTCCTTAATAAGACAGACCCTGGATAGGAAACAAACTTCAAATGGTAAGTACTCATGCACATCCTCGTTCACACAAGAAGATACATCGATGCGTCAGTTCATCGAAACATAGATAGATATACAAAGACACTGTCCTCATACAATGCAAAAATCACAGAGATGACCACAAGGACAAAATATTGACCGCGTAGCTCGAGAAATGAGCATATTTTAATAAGCGGAGCAGCTCAGTGTTGTGTGTGAGCCAGCATATTTTAATAAGCGGAGCAGCTCAGTGTTGCGCGTGAGCCGTTCGCAATTTGTGCTCTGACGTAGCATGGATGCCATATTAATTAAAAAAAAAATCAAAAATTTATCAGTCTAATCTACAATCAGCATCCAGCTGACCATGTTTGCACTTCAACGAGGCCTAAAAGCTAACAATATCTACTTAAAATATGCATAGCGGTTCAAAGGAAGATTAGGAGAAGATAAGAAATTGACCGGAGAACAACCGCACGATTAAGACAAGTATATAACATAACTGGCTGCTTGAGTGCACTCCCAAGCAGTGAATCATCAATTAGAGACTTGCAACAAAATTCAGTAAAAACACAAGCAAAACAGCTACGACTTCAGGATGAAACCAGAAACTTGTTGTTCCGCGTTGCTTTGAGAGAGAATATAACATAGTTTTGTGCTTTAGACAGAGATAGCAATTAGATCCAAAATAATACCGCTGAGATCCAAAAGCCAGTTCTGTAATTGTTCCCAAAAGCAACAACCAGATTGTTTTCATTTATAAATAGCAGCATCTCTCGTGCACAGCTCAAATATAAGAGAAACTGATACATAAATATAACTAAAGTTTAAGCTACAATTTAATCGGTCTTATTGATGTTGAACTGCAACGCTAAACTACCGAGTCTCCAAGGGGCAGCAAGCGGACACCAAAATTTAACTCATACTAGCCAGTTGAGAGGAAGAAGACGAAGAATCCCAAACGATGAACAAAATAGCCGGACGAATTTAGGCTCTTACCAAGCTTGCATATTTTTGCCACGACTGCCACGGCAACGATAACTACGAGATTCACTGGAGCCCTCAGAAGGGCTTCTTCTCGTATGAAACTAAACCGTGCACCCCTCCTTCCACTTGTGCGGCACCTGTCCGAACCTTGAAAAGGGGATAGATTATCCAAACAAGTTAGAGGCATGCATGCAAATTCAAAATATCTCAAAAAGAAAATTAATGAAAAATTCAACATATTATAGAAATGAAAAAGGCCGACAACTATCTTGTACATGTGTCACATAAATACCCTCAGAAAGAATGAAAAATTATTGTGATTGTTTCATGAAATTTGACCATCAAATAAAAAAATTATGTATTAGAGCTTGAAGAATGAAAGTTTTGAGAATGGAGCGGTAAAAAGAGGAGTTACACATCTGCCATCCCTGAAACTGCATATAAGTAGAGGTGGAAATGAACCAAATAATTAATTAATAAATAGTTCAGTTATTATTCGTCTAGCTATTGGATCATATTCAATTCGATATATCATTTAACAGTAATGAATAATTTTTAGTATTCTATTCATAAACGAATAGAATTTAACCAAATGTGTATTTGATTTGCTTGGTCATTAAATATTCGTTTATGTTCCATCTTTATAAATATCATCGTAATATTCAACTCGAATTCGAATTCAAGTATTGAAAAATCAACCTAATTTGAATTCGAATTCACTGATGTAGTGATGTTCAATTCGATTCGGTCGTTTTCCACCCCTACATATGAGGCTCATGTTAAAAAAAAGTGAACCCTAATAACACACATCTTTTTATTAAGAACGGTGCTCTAGAAAGGCTAGAGTTCAACACCTTACCATGAACTTTGGATAATTTAAAAATTATTATCGAGTTTCCTTTGTACAAGTACTATGCACCATATCACATGTTTTTTCCACAAAAACTTCTTTTATTAATCCCCTGTTAAAAATTGTCACGTGCCTTCTAATGACAAAATTACACTTGGATGAACAACTATCCGTATAGACTAGTTTTAAGTTGAAAAACAGAAGTTAAACAAATAGTAAATAAACTATTGCCCATATAAAATAAGATATATACTTTTAAAATACTTTAGATTAGATGATAAAATTTATATAACAATTCTGTTATGACCATTTATAGGCAAAAGAAAATAGGTATCAGACTTGCTAAGGATGAAGTTGTTTAGCTATGATAATAAGATATGTTTTAAAACATTCATAATAACATTAATAAAAATTTACCTAATAATTATTGCTTAACTATTAAAACATATCATGATTAGTTAGATTCCTAAAATTATTAAAAAAATTGTTCAAATCCAACTACCTTGATGGGAGATTAGTCCCTAAGACCATGTTTGGCAAAGGGTTAATGGAGGCGTTATGAGGGTTTAACCTTCCTTAGCCTTCCAAACAATAAAAAGTATCCAAGGGCTAGTTTAACCTTCCTTAGCCTTCCAAACAATAGAAAGTATCCAAGGGCTAATAAAACCTCACATGACATTTAACTGGAAGTTAACCCGTCATTTGACAGGTTAACTACTCCGCCTACTGAGGCGGAGTAAGATTTAATCGGTGCGATCACGAGGGCAACGCATGTAATTTAGAAAAAAACAATAGATTATGTGGGCCATCAAATAACATGTCCGCTACCAAATTAAACTTTAGTTTGAAAGTGCTACCAATAAAGAAATATTGAGCTGCAATAAGTTTTGATATTTTAATATCTAATAATAAATTTGTAAGAGACGGGGCGAAGGAGTGTGAGGATACTTTTAATAGTTTAATGTTTCATTTGACATTAAGTTGTGCTGCTTTGTTATTTTAATATTTCAATTCACTGTGTCTACTCTCTTCTCGTTATTGTTAACTTGGCATTTTCATACGTAGTTCATTTTGATTTGGGATAATATTACTTGTCTGTGTTTCAAGTTTACAGTATATATACCTATTGAAAGCTTTGCATAGATTTTTTTTTTCCTTGCTAATTATAAATATGTGTAGTAACTAACTTGTTGTGCGTTTGCATTCTGGAGAGAGATCCGGAGCACATTTTTGCACAATCATTAGTAATTTTTATCTACGTAATAAGGTTAAACTTGGCCTTTTTTCTAAAAACTTAGTAGAATAACATCTAGAGGTAGACCTAAGATGACTTGGTTAGAAGTAATTAAGAAGGATATGATTAGGGCTAACTTAACGGAGGATATGACCCACAACAGAGTGGAATAGAAGCATAGGATTCATGTAGCCGACCCCAAACATTTGGGATAAAGGCTTGGTTGTTGTTGTTGTTGCTGCTACTTGTTTTGAAGGCCATGATTTCTATACAGCCTGGATCCAGGTAGAATTTATACTTCAGAGACAATTTTCCAATCAAAGATTACGAGGTAGTCACTTCATATATTTGTATCAGTAGATGTATCAAGTACTAATCAGCGTGCCATCATTCCTGACTAAGTAACAACAAAGCATTCAATTGACCAACAAAAATCACAATAACCTTCCTAGTGAAAACACAGCCTGACTAATTACATTAATCTTCTCAAATTATAACCTCTCATCAGTGTTACATATGCATCAAGAGAGTAGCTTCTAAATCTAGAATAGAGCACATTAGCACGAACAAGTGGACTGAAATTATATAATTGAAAAAAGTGCTTTTATTAAAGACCTGAATTGGGAAATGTTGCTCATTCAGTAATTACTTTGCTTGAAAAGAAGAAGAAAAAACTGTAAGGCTTGTTTTGAAGGCCATGATTTCTACAAAGCCTGGATCCAGGTAGAATCCATACTTCTGAGGCAGTTTTCCAATCAAAGGTTATAGGGTACTCACTGTATATATTTTATCAGTAGACATATCAAGCACTAATCAGCGTGCCATGGTTCCTGATGCCTATCGTTTGTAAGAAACAGAATGAAGTAGTATCATTCAAAAAGATAAAGGGCATATAGACAAGACCAACCACTCCTTGCATTGCTCTCGAAGGAAAAAGTATTCTTCAACAATCATTATCATATAAAAGACATATAGTAACTTCTCCACAATCTTCTTCTCCTCACTTCCCACCCTCCCCAGCCCCCCTCCGCAGTCCCCCTCTCCCAACCAACCAAAAAAAAGAAAAAAAAAACAAACAAACAAACAAACAACAAAAACACAGACACGCACACCAACTGACCACATCTATGGGCTAATGCCTATTGCTTATTGAACAATACACATCAATGTGGGCGGTACACAGCAAAGTAACTGTCAAACTTTATCTGCATAAAAGGTGATTACTAAAACTAAATGCTTTAATGTGCCATTTGTCCTGTCTTGATCCAATCACTATCCTTCCAAAAGATTCATACTCAGGAACTGAATAGTCAATAAAACATCCAAGAGTTTATAAATAATGTCTTCTCCATCAACACAGAGTATATTATTGCAATCAAGTTATTTTGGTTTGTTCAAAAAAGCCATAAAAAGCCCCAAACAGTCCAGTGAGCGCTTCAATTCAACTGAAAGCTGTAGGAAAAAAATTCCTGATAAACTTTTCAGACGTGAAACCCTGCTTCGCCATGCTTAGGTCTTGAAACTCCCTTCAACCTACTTTCGTGGGTAAAAGTTACAATAAATCCCTGGTTTGAGGCCTAAGATTGAAAATTACTGGAAGAAGAATAAAATTGTACACAATTCATTCTCAGTCTATCTTTGTTCAGATTCAACATCAAAAGCCAGCAAGGATCTTTCTTATTTTACTGAATAAGGAGTATACTGTGGAGATCAGATTGATTTGTGAAAGCAACTCTGCACTTTCATTCTTCGCATTAAGTTAAAGAGGGTGAGCATGTATAGCATGTATACAAGTTTCATGAGTCCTCTGACGTTGATGTTTGGGTGGGTTTTGAGATTTTAGAATATTACTGAACTTCGCTGCCAGGTGACACAGGTTGAGGCAAGTAGCTTCTATCAAATGTTGTTGCTAGACATCTCCTATGTGGCTAGAAAATGTGGGTTAGGAGAGAATACAGGTTGTCAAATTGTAGAGTACTCCATTACAATAGTCCTGAGCATATGCAATGCAATGTTGATCGTGTTGGCCTAAATAAAGAAAACATTGAGTTTCTTTTCTATTCAAATTTAATTGTTTCGCAAATACGAATTTCTTGAGGGGTGTAAGTGCATACACCTATATTTCTTTCCATATATCTTGCAACCTTCAGAGCTCTTGATCTTTCTGTTACTCAATAAAAACGTGATATAATCACGTATTACTTTTCTTTCCTTTATTTTTCTTTCCTTCTTCTTTTCACATTTTTCTCATTCCAGATAATTTTTCTCCATTCCTTTTTTTCCCTTCGCGAGCGACTCCCCTAGGCGACGATTACTCACCGGAAAAAGATTCACAAGGCTATAAAAAGGGATCTCAAGGAAGGCTGAAGAAGACAAGAAAACCAGTGAGAAGTCACTATTCGCACTCAACAACTCTTTACTATTTCTCTAATTTCTGATTTTATATTGTCGGGCATATATATCCGTTTGAGCAGGAGACCAGAGTTCGTAGTAAACTTTGGTGCCGGTCTCCTCGGGGGTTCTTACCACTAGGTGTGATCGCATCGAATCATCTCTGTGAAGGCTGCAACTATTGTTCTAGGGTAGCAATCACACGATTACCCCTTTCTCAGGCCTGCATTTCTAACTTTATTTAAATTCACTTTTTTTTTGTAGCGGTTTTTGTAACAATCTAGAACAATAATTTATAAAGTTTAACTGTGGCATTTTTTTAAAGCTTATGCTGTCAATTTTAATCTCTACTTGAACTTTGGGTTTTTCGTTGCATTTGCAACTGTTGAACATGGTTTTCACCTCTTATCAAACATTATTTGTGGTTTCTATTTATTGTTTCATATCATTCACTTGCATGTACAAGCCTTACATCTAAGATAATAATCTTTTGCTTTGTAGTATATGATCACTTCTGTTGTTAGCCTTTTACCAGCCATCCGTATGCTAAACAATATTTAATTATAAGCTCTGCTCTTTTTTTTTTTTTTTGCTTTACTGTTGCATTTTTTTGTGACCTGTGTCTTTGATAAATCCAGTGTGGCCAAACTAAAGGAAAAAGTTTATATCAGTTTCAAAGACCACTAATCATTCTCTGTGTTAATAATTGTATTATGTTCATACCTGTTTCTTATCCTTATCTAGCAGTCTAAGCTCTTTGATATTATATTATGATCGTTTTACTATTCTTCACTTACCTCCTGCTTCATGTATGCTAGTATACTGCTACTACATATTTGTTAGTTTGTTGACCATTAGAAGTTTATAGAAAGTTTCAATTTGTGAAGTTAGTTATTTGTGTTCTTGCTGTTATATAATTATTCATTTGTTGCTTATAAGATTAGGTTAGTAAAGTCTTATACAAATATCTCTGTGCCTTTATTTCTGGAACATTTTAGATTTGTAATAGTTTATTTACTTTGTGAACTTTAATCTCTGTTCATAACATTCCTTTGTATTTGCCAATTAAGTGATCCTACATGCTTCGTGTATGTTGAACTACATATACAAGCTTTGATAATAGTTAATTATTGTCTCTTGTATCTACTAGTTAAAAAGTCAAGATCTCCTGTTGCATCTTTATAATAATATCTTTTATTAATCTATGCTATCTTCAATTCGGTGCTCATATTTTCCTGCTATCTGATGCTTATAGCCAATTTGATTATAATCTTGAGTTGCTTACTTTAGAGTGCATAGATTCCATCTCTACAGTACATTACATTTGGAGCTTTACCTTAAGCTGTTTGGGACATTAACATAGATTATTAAACAAGTATCTCACAAAAGTTCTACTTTCCTCAGATATAATTTTTTGAAATATCAAGACTAACAATTTTATTTTCAGACTTTATGGCTAGTTCTGATCTGTCTACGTCAGTTAAGTCTAAGAAGTTCACCGGTCTGAATTACAAATGGTGGGCTAATGAGATGCAATATTGGCTTACAACTCTAAAGCTTATTTTTGCTATTGGTTCTGACCCTTCTATGTCTATACCTGCACCCTCATCATCATCACTAGTTGAACCTACGGCTACACCTTTCACAACCTCCACAATTTCCAAATCTCTAGAGCAAATAAAGTTCCATTGTTACAACCGAATTCTTTGTGCTCTTTCTAACAAATTATATGATACTAATTATTTATTATGAGAATAAGGATGCAAAAGAATTGCAGGAAGCACTAGAGTCTGAACATAGTTTAGATGATGTACACCCTGTTTGGATGGAGGTAAATGGATGGAAGGGAATGTAAAATTTCAATTTTACTTCATTTGGGAGTTTTTTTGGGGGGTTAGAGGATGGAAGGGGGTGTAAAATTTGGTCACTTTTGTTAACCTCCGATTTGGGCGGTAACCGGTGTAAATGAGAATGGGTGTTAAATTTTTCAATGTAAAAAGACAATTATACCCCTCTCACACTCAAATCAATGGCCGAGATACACTCTCGTTCAATGTAAAAAGACAATTATACGCCTCCCACACAAAGTTACTTTTGTTCCCCTCACTAAACTCCCAAACAACGTTTTATCTTTTCACTTCCATTCCCTACCTTTCCTTTCCGCTACTAAACTTTCCGTTCCTTTACTTAGTGAACTCCCAAACAGAGTGATAAGTATACATTAATGACCATATTATAATATAATTATATATAAAAAATATATAAAAAATATATTATATATAAATTTTATAACCAGACCGGGCTTCACTAATACAACCCTGGCCCGGAGCCCGGTCGGCCCAGTTTTTCCGAGTTTTCCTAGGTGCGGGCCGGGTCTGGGCCGAAGCCCAAATGGACACCCCTATTGATGGGCATCAGTCCAACTTTGACAAGTCTTGTATATATCATAACAACTCTTTTTTCTTTGGAAGTGTTTATGAAAGTAATAAATGGAAGCAGAAAACTTTTTGAAAAATACTTTCTCCATAAAATAATTTCTGATTATTTTTACTTGTAATTTTTGTGGAAATGATAGAAAATAAAAAACATGAAAATATATGGTTTTATAGTAAAAAGATGAGGATTAAAATCGTTAGCCACGCAGCGTAAAAGATAAAAGGTGGTTGTGCATCAACACACTATCCCTCCCAACTCCAAAAACATGGCCGAAATAAGTAGTCTCTACCTGAAATAAAAGCAACACATCATCGGATTATGGCTAGATGACTAGAACAAAAACAGCTTCAAAGTTTGCATATTGTCCATCGCCAAGTCATTCTACAGCCATCAGACTATTAGCAAACCCATCATTAGGTCCATTGTCCACCACTAGACTCCTCTGTTGGAAACAAGATGCAATCATTAGGTCCATTGTCCACCACTAGACTCCTCTGTTGGAAACAGGATGCAACCCCGGAGGGGGGGGGGGTTAAATAAGGATTGCTGCAACTTAAATAAGGATTGCTGCAACTTTTCGACTAAACTTAGAATATACAGCAGAAATAAAATATGTGAAAAATTGAAAGCAGCCAAGATTTTTATAGTTGTTCGGATCAAAATTCTACGTCCACTCTTCCTTTTCGTGAATGACCTCCTTCACTATGACCGAAGTTATTACTGAATCATAACCCGATTCAGTAGGCTTTATAAATAAGACACTAAAATCTACCCTAAATCAGTCGAGATACCTAACTCCTCACAATGACCAGAAGAAAACTAGCCCTAGCTAGCCACACTCAATTACCCTAGCTTGAGTGCGCCAACCCTCAATTACCCCGGCTTGAATACACCATCAAACTCACAAGTTTGAAATTCAAAGCCAACCCTAAAAACAATTAAAGCACAATTGAAAAGCTGTTACAACCCTTTTAAAATAAATCGTTCTTCAAACCTATGTCGATGATGATCCATGAAAAAGTGATCTTGAAGTTGAATACAAAGGGCACTCCTCCTCGCTGACACGATCTTCTGATGTTGAACGAGATGAGAAGAAGTTGAACGAGGCTCAGGGAATCAAATTCTAACTCTCAATCTCTCACAAACCCTAGAATTTGATCTCTCAAACTTAAGCAAATATTCTCTCTATTTCTTGTTATTAATCCATTCTTCAATTCCTCCTTAAATAGATCTTGATTGCCTTGGAAAGAAGTCTTCCCATCAGCGTTGAAATAGGAGATTAAATCTATGATCAAACGGCTGAGATTGTATCTAGAAATCTGCCAAAACACATCTAAACCATCGATGGTTAAACGCGATGATCAATGGTTGATGCCGATCATCGATGGTTCCCTGTAGTCCATCGATTGTTCAAATTCTGGCTTCTAGATTTCACAGATTGTTGACTGTAGTCCATCGATGGTTTGATTTCTCATTTTTAGAAAATACAGATTGTTGACTGTAGTCCATTGATGATCTATGGACCATCGGTGGTTGCCTCGTGACTATCGATGGTTAATGGTTGAAATAAATTGTTAGTGTTGATTTTTGCATCATTTTAAGCCTAAACATTTTCGTACCTGTTTATTCTTTAAATATATCACCTCATAAACTTATTAGTACCAAATGAGAGTTTGTTATTGATGAAGAAAGAGACGTTGTATGAACAACGTTCTCCTTGAACAAAGTTCTAACAATCTCTCCCTTTTGATAATAACAAAACTCGAAATTTGAAATCCGAAAAATAAAAACATGGTGAGATATGTATGCAGTTCAATACAAAAATAAGACATGCATGATATGCGATGTAAGCTCCCCCTACAAATATGTATGCGTGAAAAAAGGTAATACAGAAACTCCTTGTTCGAAACCAAAAACATGAAAGCTACCCCAAAAACCAAGCAATGTTGAAAGACTTGTCTTATTGAAACCACTTGTAAACCAAACATGAAAAATTTGTTAAAACTCACAATCAACCACGATCAAACTCAGAAAGTTTTCAAAATTTAAATTTCCTATTTGCTCCCCCCTTTTTGTTGTTATCGAAAGAAACGCACACCTAGGATATACAATATACCTAAAAATCCAAATAAAAATTATCCAAAGGTGTAAGGAAGAGAAATACACACCGGTTCACAAAAACGTTTATAGAAAATAGCACGAGAAATACATATAGAATTTCAAAACACATGAAATATGATAACAAGTCATATTAAAATTCACATTCAAACTATAAAGATATCAATGAAAAGTTTGTAAAAACAATAATAAAAGTAATTATATTAGATCATGAAACAAGTTTAGATATATCTTCTAGTTTTAGCTTTCTTTTCTTACACAACTTGAATTATCTCAATTTTTAAAAAAGATCCATAATCTCGATCTATCACCTTAACTATATAGGAATTTTCAAGAGAAAGAACGATAGTGTTTGGAGGACGATGTACACCATCTTTAAATACAGAAAATATTTAGTATAGGATGGATACCCTTGAGATATTGCACATTTATATCCATGAGTGTGGATCTTTTACCATCTTTTAACAAATACACTCAAATTTTACTATGGATTGATAAAATGTGGGTCTTTGACCATCTTTTTCACGAATACACTCCTTTTGCTTAATATTTTATAGCATATATGTACTTTTGTACATGAGAAGTAATATAGGTGATGTACTCAAGTATAAAAATTAAGCTCAAAACTTGTTTGATATATCCAAAAATACTTTATGATCATCATACAAAAACCTTTCCTCCTACTTTTACAAAGCTAAACATGATAAGATTATACTAGTAAGATGTGACACAGTAATATGAATAATATCATAAACCATCATGTTTTTCAATCAAATATGTAAAACTTTGTGTGTACAAATAATATAGATAGATTGTCAAAAACATATGTGAACCAATAAGATAAAACTCATGCCTATATACTAACAGCTAACCATATCTGAATATTTCATGAAAAAGCATATACATAGGCATGTTCCAATATTTTTTAAAAAAATGAAAAATGAAGAAATATTTTTGTTTTGTTTTTAATTTTTCATAAGAAAAGAAAAACAAAGAAAGAGAAATTTTTATTTTCTTTT
This sequence comes from Asparagus racemosus, assembly GCA_037177215.1. Lineage (NCBI taxonomy): Eukaryota > Viridiplantae > Streptophyta > Magnoliopsida > Asparagales > Asparagaceae > Asparagus > Asparagus racemosus. The sequence continues at coordinate 18,303,887 of JBAKGM010000200.1, forward strand.
TGAATTTTCATAAGAAAACAAAAAATAATAAAGAAGGAGAAATTTTTATTTTGTTTTTTAATATATGAAAAGAGCTAAAAATCAAGAAAAATCAAATAAAACACAGAATACAAGAAGTCTGCCAAATCTAATCTATATACATACAACAAGACAGATTAGCATGTGTAAGGGTACTAACTTTACTAATAAGCAATAAAAGAAAATAAGATAGTACAATCCAAAGTATCTCATGCATCATCTGAATATACATGTAATAAGTAAGGGTTCTAGAATATAGCTGAAACTTGCCCTTATGAGAAGATAATATAAAACATATATCAAATTCTATATCTTCTCATGTCTATGAAGACCAAGGATTGGATTTTGATAATCTAAACATGCAAGCAATCATTGTGTGTTGTCTCAATCCTCGATCGACCTGCAAACCTACAAAAAGGCATATAAGTGTGACCTAGATATCCACATAGGTCCACGTTAGTTAGTAATAAGGCCTTTTAGCATTCAAATTTGTTTGACTATTTTAACCCTGTATCTCATAGATAGCTCATAGAAACATGACCAGTTTTTCCACATAATGAGCATATAGAATGATAAGTTTCATTGGGAATATGATCAAAACAATCCATATTATTACCCTTTACAAAAGAAGGTTGAAACTTTTTATGTTTTTCAAAATATGAATAACCAAGTCTAGTTTTAGCTTTTGCAAATCGTTGATTGGAAAGGACCATGTTAAAACCTTTTGAGCCCAATGAAAAATTCTTCATGACCTTTTCGAAATCACTAATTTTTGACTTTAGTTGTTCATTTTCAGAAATAATTGTGATGCATTAAGTTTCAAACTTAATTTGTTCAGATGACAAATTGCAATATAACTCATTTATCTTAGCAACAATTTTTTTTTCACATTGATTATTTTCAAGTTGCTTAGATAAACAAGAAACTTGATTTTGAAGCTCAGAACATTGTGTGCACATGAAATATGTGATATCATGAGATGAATTATCTAAATTCAAATTTGAAGAAGAAAATTCCACTTTCTTTGACAAAAGCTTATTTTCTTTCTTCAAGTTTGTATTCATCCTTTTTGTTACTTCATACTTTTTACCAAATTTTTAAGGTAAACCAACATCTCCTTATATTTAGAGTACAATTCATCATATGAAGGATATACCTTTTTGTCTGAACTTTCACTATCAGAGCCACTGAAAATACCTTGATCTGAATCTGAAATTGAAGCTTTTCTTCCCATGAGACATGCATGTGCTCTTTTTTCATCATTGCTCGAGCTACTCTCCGAGTCATCCTAAGAAGTTGTTTTGCAAAATTTACTCTTCCCTTTATAGTTCTTTTTATTTAGCGGGCAATTCTTCCTCAGGTGACTGGGTTTCCTGCATCGAAAGTAAATTAAATCAGTATCTAAATCACTTAAATTATAATTACTTACCTTGCTTGTATAGTGATTCCGTTTGTCTTGCAGGTATTTTTGACCATCTTTTGACTTGAAGAAAGATTTGTAGACTTTAGCAAATTGATCAACCTCATCTTCAGAACTCGAGCTTGATTCATTCTTCTTCTTTAATCGGGATTCTCCTTCCTTCCACGTAAGGCTAACGACTTCTTCTTAGAATTTTCTTCTAAGGCATCTTCTCTCTCTTTCAATCTGACTTTATAAGTGATGAGATTGTCTACAAGATCATTAAGAGTAAATTTACAAAAATTTTAAAGTTCTTCTATTGCTGTTACCTTTGGTTCCAATCCCGAGATAGAGAACATAGTATTTTTCTGCGAAGCTCCGTATTATCGTACTCCTTCCCTAGCACTTTTGACTTGTTCACGATATCGGTAAATCTTGTGAACATCTCTTGTATGCTCTCAGAGGCCTACATCTTGAAGTTCTCATACTTGCTCACTAGCATAGTAAGCTTAGCCTCTTGAACCTGTGAAGTTCATTCGTGTGTAACTTCTAATGTTTTCTAAATTTCCTGTGTAGTAGAATAATTAGAAACACGGTTAAATTCTTCACTAGTAAGAAAGCAATAAAAAACATTCCTGGCTTTTAAATTATAAGAGTAAATTTGTTTATCATGTGGAGTCTACTTATCCTTAGGTAGAACAGCTGTAACACCATCTACCTTAGTAGTAGGTTCCTTATCCCATGTTCTACACTTTCCCAAACATCAAAACAAGTAGACAACAGAAAAATTTCCATACATGCTTTCCAATATGTGTAATTGGTGCCATCGAAAAATAGGATGCAAGCCTAGAGGGGGGGGAGGGGGTGAATATGATTGCTAACTCAGAATATACAGCAAAAATAAAATGTGTGAAAAACTAAAAGCAGCCAATACAGGAACACACGAGATTTTTGTAGTGGTTCGGATCAAAATTCTATACCCACTCTTTCTTCTTAGGAATGACCTTCTTCACTATGACCAGAGTTATCTCTGAATCACAACTTGATTCAGTAGGCTTAATAAATAGGACATTTGAATCTACTCTAAACCCGTCGAGATACCCAACTCCTCACAATGACCAGAAGAAACCTAACCCTAGCTAGCCACACTCAATTACCTTGGCTTGAGCACGCCAACCCTCAATTACCCCGGATTGAGTACGCCGTCAAACTCGGAAGTTTGAAATATAAAACCAACCCTAAAAACAATTAAAGCATAATTGAAAGATCAAACAACCCTTTTAAAATAAATTGTTCTTCAAACCTATGTCGATGATGATCCGTGAAGAAGTGATGTTAAAGTTGAACGAAAAGGGCACTCCTCATCGCTGAAACAATCTTCCGATGTTGAGCGCTATGAGAAGAAGTTGAACTAGGCTCAGGGAATCAAATTCTAACTCCCAATCTCTCACAAACCCTAGAATTTGATCTCTCAAACTTAAGCAAATATCCTCTCTACTTCTTGTTATTAATCCCTTCTCCAATCCCTCCTTAAATAGACCTTGATTGTCTTGGAAAGAAGTCTTCTAATCAGTGTTGAAATAAGAAATCAAATCTATGATCAAATGACTGAGATTGAATTTGAGAATCTACCAAAACGGGTGCAAATCATTGATGGTTAAACGTGATGATTGATGGTTGATGCCGATCAGCAATGCATGTAGTCCATTGATTCTTCAAATTCTGGTTTCTGGAATTCATAGATTGTTAACTATAGCCCATTCATAGTTGAATATATCATTGATAGTTGACTATAGTCCATCAATAGTTTGATTTCTTATTTTTGAAAAATGCAGATTGTTGACTGCAGTCCATCAATGACCTATGGAGCATCGATGGTTGCCTCATGATCGTCGATGGTTAATGGCTGAAATCAACAGTTCGTGTTAATTTTTGCATCATTTTGAGCTGAAACTTGTTTGTACCTGTTTATTTCTAAAATATATCATCTCTCAAACTTATTAGTGCCAAATGAGAGTTTGTTATTGATCAAACAAGAGATATTGCACAAACAACATTCTCTCTGAATTTAAAGTTCTAATATCCTCTCCTCATTAGTAAGAGCTACAGCAGCTGCATTTGTCATCTGTTGACGGACCGTCCTGCAATGATATCTCATGGTACCTACAATGATAATAGTATTGCCTATCCAAAAAGAAGCTAAGTGATTAGCTTGAGCTAAAACATCTAAAGAGTGTTTGGCCTTGTGTGAAAAGATATGATTATTGTCCTCATTCCAAACCACCCGTAAAACAACGCAGCAGGTGATCTCCCAATTAAGTCTTCGACTAACAGGAACAACAAGTAATCTCCATTAAGGCCATAAATGTTCAAGAGAAGATAAATCATTAGATAAAGAGAATTTATGTAAAGTTGATCTCCGGATAGAAGATACAAAAGAACATCTAAGGAAGATATGTTCATGAATTTCATTATCAACACCACACAAAGGGAAAATAGAATCAACAATAATACCTTTTAAAAGTAATCTATCTCTAGTATTCAATTTTCCTTTTAAAACAAGCCAAAGAAATATTTTGACTTTGTGACCGACAGACATTTTCGATAAATTAACATAGCTATACTATATCCCACTATCAATGTAGAACTGACAAGCAGATTTAACTGAAAATATAAGATAAAAAATATCTCTTGTTTGAGTAATAACAAACATTCATTTGAATCCAACTTGTGTTTGAGATGACCTAGTACAAGAATATAAATATATAGAGCAAGAACGAGGTGAAAAATATCGAAAATCAGCTCAAAAGTTAATTTTAGCACGTGGACCATTGATGGTTCCACTTTGACCATCAATGGTGCCCAATGAACCATCGATGCTGTTATGGATCATCGATCATTTAAATTTCTAGAGAGGTTCATATTATCGATGTGGTCATCGACCATCAATGACTGCTTCATCACCAAATATGATCGAGAGCCACCATTTATGGTGAAAAGGCGGATTCAATTTTTTAAGGTTTTAATCTCAGCTGTTCATCATATATGATCTTCCAATCATCTCCTACTTTTTGAGAGTCTTTTTTTTGACCTACTATGGGGGGGGGAGAACAACTTGGGTTTGGGAGAGTTGATCAAGGAGAAGCTTTTCGATCTCCTAGAACCTCATCAATTGCTTATTCACTACATACATCATCATCAGATCAGTTTACGGCAAGAAGAGTCGTCTTGGAGTTCATCATCAATGTTGTTCTTTATCAAGCTTCTCTTATATCCTTTGGAGAATTGTTTGCAAAATTAAAGGGCTATAAGCTTTTTTTTTCATTTGAGCGTAAATGATTTTTTATTATTTTTATTTCCAACTTGTTTTAGTTTTAGATATACTCAAGCTGGTTGAGTTGAGGGTTGGGAACTAGTTAGGGTTAGGGATTACTCATTGTAAGGAGTTAGATTAGATGACTAATTATTGGGATAAACTAGGGTGCAGTCTTGTACACCTACTAAATCAAGTTTGTGATTCAGAAGAATTCTTTCATAGTGAGGAAAACCCTTCATGAGGAAGAGTAGATGTAGGATTATTCATTTGAACTACCATAAAAGTCTCGTGTGTTCTGATTAGTTGTTACCGTAGTTATTTTTATTGCTTATTGTTTGGTTATCGCTATAATTTTTATTTCCACTGTATAATCTATGATAACACAAAAATTAGTAGGCAATCCTATTCACTCTCCATCTAGGCTTGCATCTCATATCTAACAAATGGTATCAGGGTGAGGTTACTCATTTTTAGGCTTCACAACCTAGAGCAGAGATGTCGAGTTTGACGGCAGCAATGACTTTTCGTAAGGGACATGTTGTTAACCGACCCTCACTTTTGGATGGGTTAAATTATGCCTATTCGAAAGCACACATGAGAGTCTGTCTATTGTCCACTAACTATTATGTCTATAATATTGTAGCGACTAGCTAGAGACCACCTTAACCACACCTAGAGATAAGTGGTCCCTAGATGACAAAAATCTTTACTCTTTAAATGCTAAGGTAATGAATACTCTTTATTGTTCATTAACTACTGATGAATTTAACTGTGTGTCAACTTATACTACTGTGCAGGAAATCTGGAATACTATGGAAGTCACACACAAAGGGACATCATAGGTAAAGGAGGCCAAACTTGCTATGCTTGTTAGCAAGTACGAAAACTTTAGGATGAAGTCTTCAAAGAGCATTTAGGACATGTTCACTTGATTCACTGACATTGTGAATAAATTAATGGCCTTGGAGAAAGACTATGAGAACAAAGAGCTTATGAGAAAGGTCCTTCATTCCTTTTCTAAATATTGAGAACCAGAGGTAACGACCATTGAAGAATTATAATTTTTTTGAATTAACTCTTGATAGCCTTGTAGGAAACCTTCTCACCTATGAAGTAAAGCTAAAGGAGGGAGAGAGGAGGATTATGAAGTTAGCTCAAAAATGAAGTCAATGGTTCTTCAGGCTAAGAAGCGTAAGTCAAAGAAGGAGGCAAGCTTGGACTTTGAGGATGATGGCAAACGTGAAATGTCAGTTGTCAAAGGTTTCAAATCCTTATTGAGATTGAAGGACGAACAATAGTTTATATACAAAAGACAACCAAAGCTTCTCAAAGGTAAGAAAAAATAATATAAAACTTAGATGCTGAGCCAGTTTATGATCGTTGCAGGAAATCTGGTCATTTCAGAAATAAATATCCTCTCACCAAGAAGGATCGTAAAGGAAAGAACAAGAGCTGTAACGCAACATCGTGGGATTTCTCGAGTGATGATGATAAGTCAGAAACGAGCTCAAGTGATGAGAGAGAGGGGGCGGGGGAGAGAGAGAGAGAGAGAGAGGGAGAGAGAGAGAGAGAGAGAGAGAGAGAGAGAGAGAGAGAGAGAGAGAGAGAGAG
>JBAKGM010000200.1:18310330-18334829 GCA_037177215.1 Asparagus racemosus
CCCCCCCCCCCCCCCCCCCCCCCCCCCCCCCCCCCCCCCCCCCAAACACACTCCATGGCAGTTTATTGAAATTTAGTCCTCCAGATATACATGAGCTTAACATATCCAGCCACTACAGTAACAAGAAATACAAAAGAATGAGAATGACTAAAATATTTATAGAGATACAAGTCATCAACATGATGTTTTATCCAACTGGAAAAATAAACAATAACATGCAAAAAAAATGCAAAAACTTGCTATGAGTTATTTATGGAATGTACCTCAAATCTTAGCTCTCCTGATCTTAAAAGATTGTGAGCAGACTGCAAAGAAGATGCACCAAGATCTTGGAATCCTTGTTTGACAGCTTGCATTGTGTAAGGAACAAATTTCAACACTGATCCCTTGTCAGCCACAGCCCCAACAACTCCCTGGGCAACCTTCAGCTTCAATGTGTCACCCAAGTACCGGGCATCACTCCCCTTTGTCATGGCTTCAAGAGAGCCCATGCCTCTATATTTCTTAACTCGGCTACCACCCTGCGAAAGCAAGCTCTTAGAACTTTTACACGCAAACTGGGAAAAAACAAAGCAAAAAAAAAGTAATTTCCTCTATATTTCTTTACTCCGCTGCCACCCCAGGAAAGCAAGCTCTCGAAACTTCATAGAATGAGAAAAACCAAAACCAGAAACACAATGTCCTCTATATTTCTTAACTCGCTATCACCCTGGGAAACCAAGCTCTCAGAACTTCATAGGTATAGTTTGAAAAATAAAAACCACGATGTCCCTCCCTCCCTACCACGGTGGGAAACCAAGCTCTCAGACCTTCACAGGTTAAGTGAGGAAAAAACCAAAACAAAAAACATAATCCCTCCCTCTATCCTCCTCCCTAACCCTAACTCCCCCCCCCCCCCCTTCCCCCCTTCTTTCTGTTAACCTAATTAAATAAACTTTATTAAGCTAAGATTAGTCATGACTCAATCTACTATAGTCATTTTAGTAGAAAATATGATAATATGCCAAGTACATTCACTAACAAAAAATCTGATGATAAATTAATTCGATTTTAAACTAGCAGATGGTTGGATCTGGAGTTAAATCTGAAAATAGAGAAGAATTGAAGGATATATAGGTTAAAAAACTCTAAAAAATATAAAAAATTTAATAATTTAATACGTAAGATTTACAAAGAGGAAAACCATGCGAGGAATACCAAGGATATGAGGACCTAAAATATCTCAAATGCTCCCATAACTCCTGTATTACCACAACCACCACCATAAATCCAATATTACCTCAAAGAAAAACAGGTATACCATAGGTCTTTATAATGAAAGTCCACAAGTCATTCACTTAACATCAAATATTAAAAAAACTACCGCAACCATATGTCTTCGTAGAAGCATTACAAGCATCATGTTTAAATTTAATTATCCCAAATATACAGAGACGGTGCACAAAATATATCTAAACATAAGAAACTAGAATTGGAATTTTACATCTACATTAAACTAGGATTAAAAGCATCTGGCATCGTTGGTGTAGACAAAGTTTCCATAAGGTTCACACAATGTTTAGAAAAGTGGAAACGCAAGGCTAAGCATTAGACCCCTTCATGAAGTGAAGCGCAAGCTTCAAAACGTGAGGTGTAACCTCATATTTAAGTATTTTAATTTTAAAGTATGTAAAAAAATTGTGAGCATATAATATATAGTGGTATAATAGTTTGCAAGCAGATACATCCATGTCCTGATTAGTTTTTAAGAATTAAATATGTGAGGTATAAATGCAAATCATAATGAACTAAGATACATGCATAATATATTATCTTATTTACACCTACATGGTCACATTGAAGATATCTAACCTAGGGGCATTTTAATGTTAAAAATCCTTCACGTTTTAATGTTACAGGTGAAGATTTTATTATTTTCATACATATGAATTTTCCCGAAAAGGTGCCATAGAGTTTGAAACTTTGGGGATGAGTTCATCCTGAAATTTATATGATAATTAGAAATACATACTATTCACACTATGCAAGTTTCTATGTTGTAAAATTGTTGTTTATACGAATGAAGTTTCCCAAAAAGGTACCACAAAGTTTGAGCTATTAGGGACGAGTTGATCCATGAAATTTATATGATAATTAAAAATATAGAGTATTCACACTATGCAAGTTTCTATGCTGTAAATTTGTTGTTTAGACACAAGTCTCAAGAATGTTTACCAAATTTATTTGCATCTAAATCCCAAGTGGTGATTATTCTATTAATAGACTATAATTTTAATGATTTTAATTTCAACAAATAGTGCTAATATTCCAATATGCAACTGAAATATGCCAATACATAAAACTTGCCTCCAATTCTAACAAGGCTAATGCCACATGTCTTCCTCTTTTGGCTTGCTATTGCCATGTTTACTAAATGTTTCATTGTGAAATAGTGTTGTGCTCCATTAAGTATGACTATAAAAGTCCTTTCAAGCGACAAGAAATGTCATCTTATTGCATGTCAACTGTAATCAGATAAAATGCAACGTCCACTATGTAGGTCAAAGTCAAACTAGGATTATACGTCAAACATTAAATACTTTTTCTTGTCGGCCCTGCTTGCATTAAAGGGAAAGGAACTAACACGGGGAAGGAAAAATACAAGAACGCCTCCAAAATGTAGGAAATGACTCCCTCGAGAAAAAAACAACTTGATGAGAAAAGTTATTTAGTGTAGTAGGAGATGGGTACATGTCAGATACTCTTTTTACATATTTTTAATTTTCAACATATCTAGACGTATTGAACATATGTTATAGATTTGTCCGACCAGTGTTTTGAAAATGATGCACCTTAGCTCCTCGCTCAATCGCGCCTTGCTCAAGCGAGGCGACCTTGTACCTCAGTGCCTTACATATTGCCAGGCAATGAATGTTAAGATGAGCGCCTTTTGAGTCAGGGGTGCAAATAGTTCGGCTTTATACTTAGATAAGATACTTATCGTATCCGTATCTGCTTACCAATCATGGACATGGATATATATAGGTAAGAAACACTCATATAGATATCCTCTAAAATAAAAAAGAATACTGATATACATGCCGAAATGCAGATATACATGTGGATAGAAAGTAATAAACGGATATGAGAACCAGATAATATTGAGAAAAATATAGTTCATGTGATAGAAGAGAGTTCACTAATATGTCTGTTATATCTCAAAAGTTAAGATTAAATATCTTGATCATCAAAAGTAACCTCAAATTTATTAACTTAAAGATTAAAACAATTGCAAATGTATGACCAATATATCATCAGATATTTCGGATACTGATCCGAATATTTCACCACACATCTGTATTCGTAACCATATTGTATCAGATATAGATATTTAAAAACCATATTCGTACTAATAAATCCGCGGATACGGATTTATTTTGCACCTGTACTTTTGACGCCTCAAGAGCACGCCTTGGTGCCTGATGAGCATGCCTTAGTGTCTCAAGTGCTCACCTAAAGCATGTGTTGCAAGGCGCAAAAGGTGTCTACATTTGTTATGAAATTTTGAGGCCGTAAAAGGTCTCCACTAAAGTAAAATGTGTTTTTATTTTGGAATTTTTCTTTGCTTTTCTTCTTTGTTGATTTTTAGTTGTTTGCTATTGTAATGTACGTTATTATCAATATCATTTTGTTTATTACCTGTACAATTTTGAGGACATGTCACGAGGTAAACCTTAAAAGTTTAAACTTCACTCAATTATGTATGTTAGTGGTTACTAGGTGGTATCACTATTCAATATACGTTACTACACAAGTTGAACCCTTAAAGTTCAAATTTTATCGGTTAATTGTCTTTGTTAGTGGTTACTAGTTAGTATTATTGTTCAGTATTTGTTAACTTACTACTCTCAGCTGTGATCTAGTTGTCCTGTTGTGATTTTGCCCACTATTTGTAATGTTTAAGGTTTTAAGTATCGAAATCGGAGAAATATCATATGGCCAAAATTCATATCAGATTGCAGATCTCAGGGAAATATCAGAGATATATAGTAATTATTAGAGCGTCATATCAGATGATGCGCATATATAACATAATGTCCTAAAATATAATCTAAACATACTTAATGACATCTAAGCATAGAAAAATGTAAATATAGGGTCACTAACCAATTGGTTAGTAGAAACTTACTTAAGAAAAAAAAAGCATGTTAGAATTTGCTAAAAAAACATCATGTGAGTAGAATTTTTGCTAAAAAGATTAAAGAAATTTTGCAGGACTATATTGTTTAGCGACAAGCCATATAAAAGGATAAATCAGTTGACATATCGGCTAATATTTCGGTCATATTGGGGATATATCGTCCAAAAAATTGCCAAAAATGACAAAGGATATTGAGACCACATTGCTTTGCAGCAATCTTGCAAAAGTATATATCTGCAGGATGTATCAGTTATATTGGGGATTTTAAAACAACAATAACGTTTCTGAATGTTTTGAATATTTTATCTTCTTCATTCACTCAGGATATCGCTTTTTGGTCTCTCACCTTGGGCAAGTTACGGCCTCATTGCCTTGATCTCGCCTTTCGCTTTTAATACATTGTGTCCAACACTAAAAAGTTCTTTTTTTAAGGGTACGAATGATAGTTAATCAATGCATATGTATGTATTACGGATCCAATCATAATGTTGTCCTGATCTTCAAAATTTTCCCATATCACCATGTCTGCATCGTATTGTATCCTTAAGTAGGCATAAAACAAGTAGTTTGTTGGCCATTTAATGAATAGACCATCTTTCAAGGACCAAAACTAGCAGTTGGTTCTCCATGATGTTTAAAGGAATAATACAACTTGATTCGTATATATACAAATACCATCATTCCAAGCAATAAATCTGCATAGGCTACAGAAAACAAATAAATAAACTTCCAGGAAAGTTAAATAGAAAAGTGATCATCTTCGAGAAGTTCACTTTGCACACGTCACACCCTCAGAAAAGGTATATGATGTCATACATTTTGCGGTTTTTTATTCAAGAAGAACATAATGAGGCAACATGTAGAAGAGTAAGAACTAACACATATTATGATCAAGTTCCATTAGTACTAATGCCAACCGAGGAAGAGCAAGTCAACCTTAAGGAACATGAAATAGAAAAGTGGTCATATCTGGGAAAGTGCACTTTGCAAACACATCACATCTAACAGAATTATACACCATATGTATGAAAAGAGACTCAGCAATGAGATGTTTATTCCAACATGCAAGACTTCTGGGTGACATACCTGATACTCATAAACCCCTGGAGCCTCGTGACTACCCGCTAGGAAACCGCCCATCATAACAGTAGAAGCCCCAAGTACCAAAGCTTTCACAATATGTCCAGAGTTACTGATACCACCATCAGCAATGACGGGCACATCATAATCCTTGGCCAAAGATGCAACCTTATACACTGCCGATGCCTGCCACAATTAAATAAATTCAACACTTGGTAACATTTAACACACACAATTACTCAGTAACACACAAAAAACCCCAAAAAGAAGTGCACATTCATGGATAACCCACAGTGTGGTAGCATTAAGAAAGCCTTCAAATTCATGGAATTATCTTCCTCCCTAGCAAATTTCAATCTCATCAGCACAAGATGTGAAATTTACCTGTCCCCTGCCAACAGCACAAACCTCCTGAGTAGTACAAATGGACCCAGAACCCATCCCAACCCTCAAACCATCAACCCCAGCCTTGATCAAATTACGTGCCTGCGCCATTGTCACCACATTGCCCCCGATCACATCCAATCCCGGGAACCTGCTCTTCGCATACTTAATCATATCAATCTGATATGTCGAGTTCCCCTGCGAGCTATCTATCACTATCACATTCGCCCCGGCCTTCACCAAATGCTCCAACCTCTCCTTATCATCTTCCCTCGTCCCGATAGCTGCCCCCACCAAGAACCTTCCGTCTGGACCTAGCGATGGGCTTCCGAGCTTGGGATAGCTCCTAATCCTCCGCACAATCTCATCCGTAACCAAATCCAAAACCTCGCCATTGTCAGCAACAACAGGCGCAAACTCCATTTTTTCATCAGCCAAGAATGCAGCAAGCTGCTCGAAGTTATGCCCAGCAGAAGCACACTTCGGAACTGGCCTCATGTAGCCCGACACCGGCGAATCCTTTTCCGATAAACTCTCCCAATCAGATCTCGCCACGACGCCGACAGGCTTGGACTTCGAGCTGCCGGATTCCGTTACGATCAAGAAGTTGGAAGAACCGAAGTCGGATTCGGATGTAACGGAATCCGAAGGGGAGACAAACACGGGATCTGATGCGAACGGGATTCTGCGAGATTTGGCGGAGCTGACGATGGAGGCCTGGCGAGAGGGGGAGGCGTTGGAGTGGACGATGGCGGCGCCGCCGAGGGAGGCCATGGCGACGGCCATGGAGGCCTCGGAGACGGTGTCCATCGGAGAGGCGACGCAAGGGATCGAGAGGGGGAAGTTCCTCGAGAGGCGAGACGAGAGGTCGACGGCGTCGGCGGGGAAATCGATGAAGCCGGGGTGGATGATGACGTCGTTGTAGGCGTAGGTGACGCCCTGGGAGAAGAGGCGGGCGGCGGTGAAGCCGTCGTCGTCGAAGGCGGAGGCGACGCCGTTGAGGTCCATGGGTTTAGGGTTTCTTTCTAGGGTTTTAGGGGGAGAGAGAGACGAATGAGAGGCGAGGGCGGCGGCGGGAATTTCCAGGCGTGAGGGGATGAGATATTTTTTGATTGAGGAGGCGCTGGGTTTGTATGCAGTTGGAGCGGAGTGGGGCCCACGAGGAGTAGGGTTGGTCGTGGTCCTTGAATAGATTCGAGTCAAAATCTGGGTATTCAATTCAACGGTGGAGATTTGCTGGATCTGGATTGCGAGGGCTTTGGTTTGGGTTTTTTGCGAAAGTGGAGCTTCTGATTCGTTTCCGGTCTGTTTGTTAGCACGGAAACAGTGATGAAGCAGAGGAAGTAAAGAAAGTAAATATTATTTTCATTATTTCTGATTAAAAAATTTATTTATTTCGCGAGAAGTCTTATTTTCTCTACTTCCCTAATCTTCGATGTAGATTCCAGGTGGTACTATTGCTTCTTAAAAAAATTTCTCTACGCAAATTTCAGAATTGTGGCTGAAGTAGGATTGACCCTTTTGTGGGCCCACATAAAAATTGAGATAGCTTTAAAATAGGGATTACTGCAAGTCAATTAGAATCTCTAACTTCTCTCTTCTCATATCCTCACCGCCCTACTTTTGGTGGAAAAAAAATGACCAGTAGCGGGCCAAATTCTCCACCTTCTCCTAGCAAAACTCTATTTTCTTGAGGCAAAAACTCCATTTCCTTGCGGCAAAGATTACATCTTCTCACGGAAAAACTTTATCCTTGGCATCATCTTCTTCCGTTGGACCTTTTCTCGTCATGCCATTAAGTATCATAGAAACTATAAAAATTGTTCTTTTTATTAAATTCATTCCATTCTGATAATTAGGATTTATTTTAATAAAGCCAGATCTTCAGTTCATATAAGATTTAGTTCTAAATGAAAATTTGTGTTTTCTTTTGATTAAAAAAGAATTTTGGTGTCTTTTCATTAATCAAATGAGCAAGTTTTTATAATCACTTATATGATGTTTAAAGTCTTAAATTACAAACCTGCTTCTACTACCAAAATTATGAAAAGATTTGTCTACTTCTAGCCCAACAAGCATACAGCATTATCACGACAGACTTCCCATTTAATCAGCATTCTTCCCCTTATGCTTTGTTGTTCAAAACACAAATTTGGACTAAATTGTAATTTTCCTTACTATTTAACTTCATGCTCTGATCTAAAATTAAGTGTAATTTCAGATTTTGCACTCAAACCTGAATTTGAGACTCAATTTCAATTCTGTACTACACATACCTGAAGCTGATATATACTCATTTTTAGTTATTTGTGCAAAACTTGAAACTGAGACCCCGTGCACATAATCTGACTGGAGCAAGCATGTTTTCACCTATTGTTATGACCTCTAAAATTTTTTTTATTAATTAACATTAAGTATTACCTCCTATATGAATCCCAACACGAGTCCTATTTCACGCAAAAAAAGACGACCGCCACAGTATAGGAACTCGGTGCTACAGTAGCTGACTCGATGCTACAGTAAACCAACTCGAAACGATGTAGTAGTTGGCGCCATAGTGCCCGACCTCTTGGTGCTACAGTAGCCGACCGCCTCAGCCTCTTCCCAGAGCCTTCTCATTGGCTGCTACAGTGTTGGGACTCGGTGCTACAGTAGCCGACTCGATGCTACAGTAAACCAACTCGAAGCGTGGTGGTAGTCAGGCTATAGTGCCAACATCTCGGTGCTACAGTAGCCGACCGCCTCAGCCTCTTCCCAGAGTCTTCTCATTTGTCTACTACAGTGTCGGACTCGTTGCTACAGTAAACCAACTCGAAACACGGTGATGATTAGCGCTACAGTGCCGACCACTCGTTACTACAGTAGCCGACCGCCTCAGCCTCTTCTCAGGGGCTTCTCACTCGGCCGCTGCAGTATCAGGACTCGGCGCTACAGTAAACCGACTCGGGACACCATGCGAGCAGAGTCGAAACACAGTGGTAGTCGACCGCTACAGTGCCGACCGCTCGGCGCTACAGTTGCCGAGTCGATGCTACAGTATTGAGACTCAGCGCTACAGTACTAACCTGCTATAGTATTGTCAGTGTTTTCCTCACTCATGTCGCAACAGTCCTCATGACCCACCACCCAGCATATCTCATCAATGACCACCATATCAAATCAATGGTGACTCACGCCACTCAAAAGCCGACACGTGTAAAGTGGTTGTTAACTCAATCATCATGTCATACTTGGCTGAAATTACCAAACTACCCCTCGCTCATCTCTATAAAAGGAGGACTATTCTCAAACTCAATGTAAGTCATTTTCTCCCCTGCATTATTCACATAAGAACAAGTTACTGTTCATTTACCTCTCATTCTACTCATTTCACATGCTGACTTGATCGTCGGAGGTACAACGAGGGAAATCGAGCCCCGTCCTCTAACAAACTTTCTACTTGTGTAGGAGAGGAGATCGGCCTAGCTCAGAACCGAAGAACCCCACTCCAACCTCAAGTAGTTTCTTCCCTTGCGCAAGACACCTCATCTCTCCGCCAGCCAAGCGATTCGGTGAAAGAAAACGGACCCCATCATCATCATCATACACCTCAAACCAGCTTTGAGCGAAGTGACTGTGTGATCCGAGCATCAACACCTATATTATACGTAGCAATTATTTTGTATGTACAAATATCAGGGCACCACATTATATTGTTATCTTGATTTATCCTTGCTTGTTTCTACTTCGAGCTTAAACTTCTTGATTGCATATGAAATATTCAACAAATAATTCTAGGGAAAATTGCTTCTAGGCCCCAAAATAACAAGAAATATTCTCCCCTCCCCCCAAGACTTTTCCAAAGCCCCAAAACCCCTAAAATCAAAACCATTAATCTTGTAGCCCCCAAACCTCGATCCCACGTGACCCAAGTTTTTTTAATTCCCAAAAATGCCCTTTGATTTAACCGCCTCCCAATTTCTCCATACCTCTCATCAGCAAGCACGTCCATCTCTCTCATCTGTCTAAGCGAAACCGATTGTCCTCAATTCGAAACCCTAACCCTAAATCAACCTTCCTCAGAGCAGAATCAAAGTTATTTTCTTCTATGTTGTAGTTTCGTTGTCAAGTTTACATCATAGTTGTTAATGTTACAGATTATTTACAAACTAATTATGTCTTCTCGTTTTGCTTTGCAGACAAAAGGCTGTATTGATGTTTCGACCTACATCCAGCTTCACCACATACCATGATTTCATGCATTCTTTAGTGCAACTTATGGACCAGAGGCATTGTGATGCTTATTAAGATTGTGTCCTCGGACACTACATTCATTTTGGCCCCCTGGTCTTGATCTTCCCACATTCGAGCATGTGTTGAGACAGTGGGACGAGAAGAAGAAGAAATTTGTCTTCACAAATACAAAAACTAGAGAAGACATTGAGTGCTCATTCAACCTTAAATGGGTTATGGACATACGTGGTTCTCCAATGAGGGAGATTTTGTTGGCCCCAACCGAGATCAAAACAACCGGATTTGAAAAAGATTTTTTTTAAAAATGAGGATGGCAGTAGTAAGGCTCCCTCATCACCTTCTAGACACTATGTTGAGGATCTAATCACGAAACTTGTGCAATCAAGTAAGCGTGAAGATGTAAATGACTTTATTCTACTTTAGATCTTGTATCAGTTGAGCATGATTCGATGTCGTAGCAGTGTTCTTGGCATACCAAGACACTTGTTCAAGTATGTTGACAGTATTGAACAAGCAAAGAACACTACTTGGGGAAGCTATATTTTCAACGAGACAAATGTTGCAATTGAAGAAGCATTAAGGGGTCCTTATCTCTGCAAGGGTGTGCCCAGCTTGTGTCTGTAAGTATTCCTACTATTTTTAGTTCTTAAGTATATTAGTTAGTTGTGAAGGTAAGGGATTAATTTTTAAGGTTACGGGTTAGTTGTTATGTATACAGATTGGTTGTTAATGTTACAGATTAGTTGTTAATGTTACAAATTGGTGGTTAAGGTTATTTCTTAGCTATTATGATTACTGCTATTTTGAAAGATATATAATATTCTATTTCTCTCATGTGCAGCTGCTAGGGATTAGTTTTTAAGGTTTCGGGTTTGTTGTTATGTATACAAAATGGTTGTTAAGGTTACAGATATATTATTAAGGTTATAAATTGGTTGTTAAGGTTATTTCTTAGCTATTATGATTACTGCTATTTTGAATATTTTATAATCTTCAATTTCTCTCATGTACAATTGTGGTACTATGACCTTACTGACATCAAGAAGCTAGTATGTGGAAGTATGTCAAGACCTCCCCTCACAAATTGGGTGAGACTGGGAGAAGTTGGGGGATCTCTAACATTGGTCATAGTTGAAGTAAAAACTCAGCAAGCTACTATAAAACTTCCAGAGTTATAGGGCCAAGTTCAAAGAGTGGAGAAGGTTTTCAAAGAACTAGGGAGAGGTTTGCAGGAGAAGGAGAAAGAGAAGAAGAAAGAGAATGAGAGGAAGAAAAAGAAAGAGAGGGAGAAGAAGAAGGAAAATGAGAAGATTGACACCGATAGGGCACGTAGCCCAAGACAGCCTATCTCCAAAATAAACATCAGAAGGGGATCAGAAGATGTTAACACGCTTGCAGGATGGGTAAGCACTGTACTTGTTACTAATTAATTGTGAATTATATTATTTTGTTGTTAATTATTTTTTTCACATATTATAATCTATCTTTCCGTTGCATAGGTTATTTCCTTGAATATTGATGAAGCGATCGAGCAGCGCGATGAGGCAATTGATCAACTAGAATTGACTCATCAACTGATGTTTTGAAAGAGGATCACGATGATGAATCAAAAATTACGTCGCGACATGAAGAAGAAATATAAATATCAGAGAGCTACCGACCGAGAAAAGATAGCTTCTCTATCTGCAGAAGTGGCTTCTCTGTCTATAGAAGTGACAATACTAAAAGAGGAGTTGAGGAATGCCTAATGCAGAAGCAGAAGCCTGACTGTATATAAGAATAAGAAGTTGGCACACAAGCCCATGATGCGGAAGGGAGAGGTGTCCAACACTGAGAAGGTGTCCATAGTGATGGAGGAGCAAACTTGTACATGTTACCTAAGTTTATTACTACTTGTGGATTATATCAGTTTGTTGTTAAATTCACAAATTAGTTGTTAAGGTTAGAGTTTTATTGTTAAGGTTAGGGATTGATTGTGAAGTTTACAATTTAGTTTTTGTGAAGTTACAGATTGGTTGTTAAGGTTATTTTCAATTGGTTGTCATGGTTGTAAGTTTGTTGTTAAGTATATGGATTGGTTGTTAAGGGTAAAGATTGGTCGTGTAGTTTACAGTTGTTTGTTAAGGTTATTGCTTTGTTGTTATGTATATGGATTGGTTGTTAAAGTTATTTAGCTTAAAGTTTTTTTTATTAATTATAGTTTGAAAATCTTAAGTAATCCCTTGTTTTCTTTTGTCTCAGGCACTCCACTTGATATAGTTGACATTGAGATTGAGAGGGAAGTCCCTCCACCAGAGAAAGTCCCACCACTCGACATGGCTCACATTGATATTGAGAGGGAAGTCCCTCCACCAAAAGTTGATTTTTTTGATGATGATGGAGAAAATATGATAGATGATGAAGAAGTTCCTCTCAGTGTTAGGATGGACGAAATAAAACAGAATAAGAGAAAGAGGATTACAAGGGTGCCCGCATCCCTTAAAAGAAGAAAAAGAAGAAAGCTGAGACTTTCAAAACTTGTAGTTACCCCTTACACTAAAGGGAAGAAGAAGGCAAGGGGAAAAGGAAAGAGTGGAAGAGGGGTAAAATGAAAGATTAGAAGTGGGATCTAGTGAGGATTTGCCGCATGCTGAGCTACATGGTGATCCCTGTGAAATTTGAGAAACCTTTATGTATTCTCCTATGCATGAGGAAGAAGAAAAGTTTTGAAAGATTTAAACGCTAGGAATCCCTTTCCTGAAGGTTTCATCATCAAATTTTATGATCAGTACCCCACAATTTTACATAATTTTAAGATATCGGCAGATATTACTACCAAGCTGACAGAAGAGGAGAATAAAATTCTCTATCATTTCGGTATTTACAGGTGCAACAAGTAAGTATTTAGCTCATATTACAATTTTATTTTAAGGTTATCTCCTAGTTGTTAAGCTTAAATATTGGTTGTTAGTGTTACAAATTGGTTGTTAAGGTTACACTGCAGTTGTTAAGGTTACAGATTTGTTGTTAACCTTGCAGACTGGTTGTTCAGGTAGCTATTAGTTGTTAAGGGTTATTAATTGTTTAATTATTTTTGCAGAATGATTAAAGTGTACAGATCAAAATGGTTCTCTATTGACCGATTTGAGCTTCTTAACATTTTACGTGGTGATCGACTTGATGATTCAGTAAGATTTATATTATGCCATAAATTTATTCTTACTAACTATATTCAAAGTTATTTAATTAGTGTTTATCATCTTCTAGGTTACTGTTATTTATTTGTTGTTTGTCATCGTCTAAGTGACTAAGGCACTGATTGACATAATACGTGAATGGTAGGACATGCCTTAGAATAAATTGTATCGCAAAAAATATGGGCTGGTCTCTGTTTCTTTTCATTAAGTATTTATATCTTTGCAAAGGTATGTCTATTTCAATCTATGGTAAACGTGTCTGACTAGTCTAATTCTTGATTACAAACATAAAATACATGTGGAAGGAAAAGCTGACTGCAAGGATGCATATAATATTTTCATCAAAAGTTTCATTGAAGGAGTTAGTAACATAATAGTTCCCATTGTCCAACATGATCATTGGCATCTCCTTGAGGTTGATCTACAAAATAATGTTACCAAACACTATAGCTCCTTGAAAGATCAATCGGGACATAGGTGTACTCAACATCATTAAATTATTCAACTACATGAAAGCTGGCTTCAATAAGAATAATGCCTTTCTCGTATTCAAAGCTGAAAAAGTTCCATGCGAGGAACGAAAGGGATCGTAAGTTTTCTGAAACTATATC
Source organism: Asparagus racemosus (assembly GCA_037177215.1). Classification (NCBI taxonomy): domain Eukaryota; kingdom Viridiplantae; phylum Streptophyta; class Magnoliopsida; order Asparagales; family Asparagaceae; genus Asparagus; species Asparagus racemosus. The sequence continues at coordinate 18,323,995 of JBAKGM010000200.1, forward strand.
TATTTATGTATGATTGCTATGATTACAGATTGGCTGTTAATGTTGTAGTTTGGTTGTTAAGGTTACAAATTGGTTGATAATCTTAGGGATTGGTTGTGAAATATACAGATTGATTGTTAATGTTACAGATTGGTTGTTAACCTTAGGGATTGGTTATTAAGGTCACATATTGGTTGTTAATGTTACTGATTGGATGTTAATCTTAGGAATTGGTTGTTAAGGTTACAGTTCCTTGTCAATTGGTTGTTAATGTTGCAGATTTATTATTAAGGTTAGAGATTGGTTATTAACCTTAGATATTGGTTGTTAAGGTTACAGTTTCTTGTTAATTGGTTGTTAAGGTTGCTGATTTGTTATTAAAATTTAAGATTGGTTGTTTAACCTTAGGGATTGGTTGTTAAGATTGCAGTTCCTTTGTTAATTGGTTGTTAAGCTTACAAATTTATTATTAGATATTTCTATTTTGTTAATGTGGGGAGTGATTTTTAATGATGTGTATTTATTTACGTCTAGGTATGACTGCGGGATTTACATCTACCTGTATATAAAAGCTATTATTGAAGGAAGAAGTGTCCTGTACCTCATGCATGAAGATCACTCTACATGGGTCATACGAGCAAAGCTAGATGCTTATTTACTAATTGAGGGGAGAATGAATAAAAAAATTCTCAGTGAACTTGACAATGATGACCTTGAAAGAACAGATCCACAATATAAAGAAGCTCTGGATCATAGGCTCGGTTGAAGTGTTGAGAACAATTTTAATTAGTTCTCAAAACACTATTAATTGTTGTAAATATTATGCTTGTAAATATTTATTTTTTTAGACCTAACGTAAGTAAGTTTATGGTTAGTTGTTTTATGGTTAAATATTTAATTTTTTATGATCCTAGTAACCAATCCCTAATCTTAACAACTAAGACGTAATCTTCACAACTAAGCTGTAATCTTAAAAACTAAGTTGTATTCTTCACAACTAAGTTATAACCTTAACAACCAATCCTTAACCTTAACAACTAAGCTGTAACCTTCATAACTAAGCCGTAAACTTAACAACCAATCCAAGCTATAACATTAACAACTAATCCAAACTGTAACCTTAACAACTAAGCTATAACCTTAACAACCAATCTCCAACCTTAACAACTAAGACGTAAGCTTAACAACTAAGCTGTAATCTTAACAATTAATCCCTAACATTAACAACTAAGTCGTAACATTAACAACTAAACTGTAACTGTAACAACTAATCCAAGATATAACCTTAACAACTAAGCTGTAATATTAACAACCAATCCCTAGCCTTAACAACTAAGCTGCAACCTTAACAACAAATCTGCTCAACTTAGCACTAAATTTCACAACTTATGTTTAATGCATACTATTAATTCATTCATTCTTTGGTCAAATTTATGCACAACAATAACAGCCAACCTAAAAGGGTAGCATCGAATACATATTGTTAGTTGCTAATACAACAAGCTAGCATTTAATACATATAAGGTTAGCAACTAGATAGGCTCGTTGCATGTTTGTCAATTGTGATCTTTCATGTGGCATCTGGAGCACTTAACAGGCTGGGTATTCAACTACTTGTTGTTCCTTCGACTGGTACATGGTCTTCCACATCTTTTTTTAAGTAAGGAGAGGCTTTAACCGACGGTCTTTTGGCAGTACAACACGCTTCTCGTAATCTATAATAGGAAAGAGGATTGGTTCATAACTTCTTTTGAATGCTTGAATAGTCATAAACAAATCACAATAATTATAAATATCACGTCCCATCCAAGTAATTGTAGCACAAGCGTGCTTACAATGAATGTGTGTGATATCCTAAGACCTGCATGAACATGTCTGATTCTTCAAATCTATATGACAAGTTTTATTAGATTCAACCTCCACAATATCTTCCGACGAATTTTTAACATGTAAGCAACTCCCATGATGAATATAATCACTCAATACTATCTCAGCTTCTGGACATAAGTATCCACTCCATTTCGGTACCATAATGAATATAATTACTCAATACTATCTCAGTTTCTGGACATAAGTATCCGCTCCATTTTGGTACCATAAAACCTTCTATCATGCATGTGTTCCATGATTTGCTTTCGTATTGTCTCCACCAAATATAAGATTCGTAACATTCGTGCCTTTCTTATCCATATTGAAGGACTTAGCAACGTTTGAAGTAACATGACCATACATGTAAATAACATGGAAAAATCTCATCAATTTGATATATAAAGTGTAACATTAACAACCAATCTGTAACCTTAACAACCAAGCTGTAACCTTAACAACCACTCTATAAACTTAACAACTATGTTGTAACCTTAACAAATACATTGTAATATTCACAACTATGCTGTAAACGGAACAACCAAGCTGTAACCTTAACAACCAATCTGTAATATTAACAACTAAACTGTAACCTTAACAGCCAAATTAGAACCTTAACAAGTTGATTGTTGCCCCTTTTTGGGGAAAAAATGTGATTGAGCAAACTAACATTTGTCCAATTTTTTAAAGATCAAATTGGGCATTTAAATTAGTTTTGTTTTTTTCACTTTTCTCCTAGACCAAATTAATCCAAGTTTAAATGTTTGGCAATCAGTCTTGGCTAAGTTTTATAAATTAAAAAAAAACAGTTTATATCACTTTTTTCCTAAAGAAAACTGTACTAATACTTTCTCAGTTTCTCCACATATTTTTTATCCAAAATGTGATTAGATCAATTCTAGTCTCATTTGGAGGAGTTGCCAAATAAGCGTGAAATTGGATCAAGATCAATCATGGCTCAGTTTTAAGGTAGTTTCAGAACGTTATATCTTAATGTTAAACACCAAATTAGTACAAATAATAGAAAACTAGCAGACATAATTACAAATTTTGTACAAATAGAACATTAGATCAACATAAGAGTAAATTTATAATTGCTGCTAGAATGCTTGTACTCATCTTCTATCTCTAACAAGTTTTTTCGATGGAGAGCTCTCTATCTGACTTTTTCTTGTGAGTAGACTAAGCCTCTGGTTTGCACTTCCACATTCATCCCAATTTCCACCTTTTGTTTCCATATTATATTTATTAGACAAAATATAACCTACTGTTTGAAAGTCACATTTTTCACGAAAATTAAGTTCTTAAACTACTTTACCTAAAAATACATGTAATAGGTCGAAAGGATTTAATTATTAATGGAATATCAAATAAATATCTTTCGTAAGAGAAAAGCTTACAGTTTAATTTACTTTTCACTAGTATCCTAGTGTTGTGATGCGTTTCTGATAAAGACATAAGTAATTTAACTAAAAACTGCTAAGGGAGTTGTGGAATTTGAAACGTGGGGAGGATGAGGAAATATCAAAAGTATTTGTTGGGATTTTTATTGGGATTTTTCATGTTTTTCTTTCACATTAATGTTGAAGCATTATAACTTTTTTTAAGGAGATTTTTAGGATTTTAAAAATGACGCCCACCTCTTGGAATTTTTGATCGAAACTGAAATCAATATTAGTTTAGCAACGGGCCTACAACAAGCCTTAGTTATGGACCACATCCAACAGGTATTAAGTGATGGCCTTTCTTTCTTTTGCAAGACCTTAAAAGGTTCCTACTTCTGTTACAATTTATTTACGTGCCAACACAATTTGCAGGACCTATTCCATGATTATATAGCTATTATCAACGTAGCCAGTTATAGGGAGAATCTTTTTTAAACTCCATATATCCCCAATCTCAACCTTTTGTAACGGGCCAAAACACCAATTTAGCCTATAAAGTGACACACTATGATCAATAAGATCTAAAAAGTGACACTGGCGACAATATTACCTATAAATTGACACAGTTAACCACTTAAATCTACTCCGGTCACCGAAATTTTAATTTGTGCAAGAAAATTATGAATTTTTACATATATACCTCTCATATCTCTCACACTTACAAATTTATCCTTTAAATTAAAATATTCACATAAAAACTTAACTCTCTCTTTCTTTTCAACCTCTCTCTCACCACTCTTCTCACTTTCCTTCTCCACTTCCTCCACTCCCTTCTTCACTTTTAAGTTAGTGTTTGAGGGGAGAGAGGAGAGAAAGGAAAGGAGAGGAGGAAAGGGGAGGAGAAGACTAAAGATGAGAGAATACAGAGAGGTTAAGGGGAGAAACATGTGTGGAGGAAGGAGAGGAGGAGATGAATGTGAGAATTTTGGGAAGAAGGAAAGAAGAGAGGGAGTAAGAAAGGAGAGAAGAAGAGGATGAAGTAGATGGTGGAGGGAGGGAGGGAGGGAGAGAGTGAGGGAGGGAGAGTTTTGGAAAGGAGAAAATGGGGGAGGAAGTATTTTGAGAAAAAGGAAAGCGAAAAGGATGAGATAGAGGGGAGAAAAGAAGGATGAAGGAGATGATGGAGAGAGAGAGAGAGAGAGAGAGAGAGAGAGAGAGAGATGGGGGTGGGGGTGGGGGAGAGAGTTCTGAGAAAATAGGGAAGAAAATATGTTGGGAAGGAGGAAAGTGAAGAGGATGTGATAGAGGGGAGAAGAAGAGGATGAAGGAGATGATGGTGGGAGAGAGAGAGAGATGGGTTGGTGGGGGGAGAGGAAGAGGAATTTTTTTGTAAATATTTTAAAATTTGGAGGGTAAATATGTAAGTGTGAGAGATATGAGGAGTATATATGCAAAAATTCATAATTTTTTTGCTTTTTGCATAATTTTTTTGCACAAATCAAAATTCCGGCTATCGGAGTAGGTTTAAGTGGTTAACTGTGTCAATTTATAGTTGTTATTGTCGCCGGCGTCACTTTTTAGGCATTATTGGTCAGAGTGTTAAATTGATATTTTGACATTTTATAATGTTGTGGAAATCTAAATGGGACCCTTGTCAAAGATTTTACAGTGTAAATTTCGAAATGGGCCAAAGTTCAATTGTTGTGTGAGGGCCACTATTGTCATTTTGCATAAATCACGACAACTGCACGCACAATTATTGTCTAACTTATTATTGTGCATCTTGCACGAATGCTGAAAATCTCACAATTTTGTTGCATCATTTCAAGGCACTCGAGCGACTAGTTGCCCTTGGGTGAAACGGATAGGAACAGCGTTGTTGAAAGCGATGTGAATTACATTATATAGTCACCAAACTTTACTGAAGTCTATTTAATTTTTTTTTACCAACTAACGATTTTTCAATGCAGTGTATGCAGCTTCTGTCCCTGCTTATCCACCTTCCTCCATGTTTTTATCACGACTCCACCATATTCTATTTAATTGCAACTACAGAAAGTTATTTATGACCAGGTTTTTAGGCCTAGGGTCTTTTTCTCCTTCATGTGCATATAAAGAAACTTTTTTTTTGGTTTTATTTTTTAAAATTTTTTTATTATTTTTTGAGAAAATATTTTTTATTAATTATTATTATTATTATTTTTGTGGAAGGAACCTTGTTATGGAGTGCTTCTTTCCAAAGTGAGAGGAGGACTCGATTTGTTAGGACATGTCTCTGGTTCAACTCCGGAGATGAACCTGCTAAAGCTTAAGAAACAAAGCTTTCAATGAGTTTAGTGGAGTGTTTTGTCACTATGATTTTCCTAATTCCCCAGAATAGGGCCGGTCATGTTTCTTTGATATTGTGGGATCAAATTCACAGATTGAGAAGCTCTGTTTCTAAACAATAGATTTATTTATTTTTAATAGCTACGTGTTAGTTATAAATGATTTTTAAAGTGAATAGGAGAATTCCATCTTAAAAGCATTAGCAAGTCCATAAATTTTAGAGTTTAAAAAAAGGAGTACATTTTAAAAAAAAATAAATCTTGTTGTAATTAATGGGAAACAAAACTATATTAAGCTACTTGGTAATAGAAATATGAATAAGCTAGTTGGGAAAAAAGCAGTGCATTTTCCCAAAATTCTATTCCTTTATATTTGACCTGCAGCGTACTTTGCATGTTGTTGCTAAAAATAATACAAACATGTCTCCATATTCGATTGATTTATAGTAGTTTCAAGTAGTAAATCAGACTAAATATTTGTATTAGTATGTCCAATGACCCTATTATCCTAGAACGGGTATCTATTAAAAAAAAAGTTTAGCAAACTAAAAATGGTACAGAGACTTTAATTTTAGTACATGTTTACTAAAAGGATGAACATATATATCTGGAGATCCAATCCCCAACAATTATTGCATGTTTACTAAACGTAAAGAATATGATACCCTTTGTTACTTGAAGAGCAGCCATGAAATCAAGTAAACAACTATGAAAGTGGCATTTAATACCTGTGTTGTAAGCTTATCCGTACTAGCTATGTATATTCGTTTTATAACAGTATCTTGTTAATGAGGTTGATTTGATTCCATCTCATATTTAGTTGGGTCTCTTGTAAACTATGCATTATATAGTTGATAATTGTGATGATAAAATTTGAATGTGTTTTTTTTTATGTAGAATATGGATCTTTCTAAAATTACCGATGATAACCTACGTTTCGCTGCTTCATATGCCGTGTGTTTAGCTGTGTGTGCTCAATTTATATTGTTTGAGAATGAAAGAGAAGAAGTAAGTCCTAGGGAACCAACAATGGTGACAGATGCATTTAGAAGCGCTTATATGTACCGATTATTCTTTGGGGGAAGAACATTTGCATATGCACTACTTACGGATGGATAGAGGTCCATTTTTTTAACCTTGTTCGTACGTTGAGAAAGTCTAGACTGCTTAAAGATACCATACACGTTACTGTCGAGGAGCAAATTGCTATGTTCTTATACACAATAGGGCATAATGCAAAAAAAATAGAATTATTAATATCAACTTCAGACGTTCAAGTGAAACTATTAGTAGGTACTTCAATACAGTCCTCATGGCAATATTAAGCTAAGACCATTATTAATGAAGCAAGCGAGTGGTGAGGTATCAGATGAAATTCGTCGTAGATCAACTTGGCACCCTTGGTTTGAGGTAAAATGAATTTCCTTCAGTACATTATAACATACTTCTTATATAAGCTAATAAGTATTATAAAATGATACCGATAAGTTATTTATGCTCAATGGATAGGATTGTATTGGCATGATTGATGGAACACATATTGATGCTTCTATCTCATATAACATAGTTGCTCGATTTCATGGTCGTAAAGATGGCCCCACACAAAATGTCCTTGCAAAGCTGTCACACCTAATAGGTTATTTTGTTATGTGATGGCTGGTTGGGAAGGATCGGCTAATGACTTTGCAGTTTTAAGGGATGCATTGTCCATGCCTCCTCCAAAGGGATTACTTTTGTTGAAAGGTAATAACATCTAACGTAACTCTAAACTATTTTATTAATTTAAAACAAATATTTATAGCTCAATAATTAGGGTTTTTTCTAATAATGTACATAAATATTATCTTTATGACGCTAGATACACGACGATGCCTGGTTTTATTGCACCTTACCGTGGCATGCGTTTCCATCTCAAAGAGCAAGACGGTAGAGAACCATTGAACCATCACGAGCTTTTTAATCTTCGATGCTCATCACTTCGATCAAAGATTGAAAGTGCATATGGAATTTTGAAAAATCGTTTCAAAATTCTAACTTGTAGACCCAATGTTTTGTTCCCAACGCAGGTCAAGATTGTCACTGCATGTTGCATGTCGCATTTTACATAATTATATAATGATGGTTGATCTAGATGATCGTTACTAAGTTACTTAAAAGAAGATGTAGCTATTGATGAAGGACAAAGTGAAGTTATTAATGAAGAATCTGAGATTAGTTCACTTAATTTAAGCAAAAGGGAACCGAGAGAAGCACAAACTGTCTAGCTAAAGAAAAGAGAAGAAATGACAAAGGCTATGTGGGTTGACTATTGTGCCCAATATAAGGGAGGAGATGTGATGGAAATGGGGTTAGGTGATTAGTCATTATTTATGCCTATTGTTCGAATACTGAAATTAATATACGTTGAATAATAATTTTGAACATATTGGTTTTATGTTTTAATTCAGTTTGCAGGAGAATAATATTGGTGTATTTTAACATTTCTCTATTGATATATTTCATTTTAGCTCGAAGTTTGATATATATGTGCCCAATGACTAATTTTTTGTTATTTGCTAAATGGCATAATATATTCTTTTCTTGTTATTTGTTTGATTAATTACAACATCTCAGGATGGACCGTATAGAAAAGTTAGCATATGGGGGCAATATGACTGGACACCAATATGTAATTGCGCCAGCTAATGGAACTCCAAATTAACTATTCATGAATATGAACACCGATAGAACTCCAATTGTCCTTCAACCAGGGAATTTGAGATAACACTTCATGTCATCACGAAGCTCCCAAAATACCACTTATTCGCATAATTCGACTGCAAGTGTCGAGGTTGATACTCCTTCAAAGGACGAAGGAAAAAAGAATGACGGTAAGAAGCGAAAGCCAACAGAGCCCAACAAAGAAACTTCAGGAGGAAAAAAGGGAATTTGTAATAAGAAGTAGAAGCCTTCACACGTTGAAGAATTGATTCCATACGTAGTGGAGCTTGCTAGTGGTTTCAAGGTCGACAAAACGTTCAAACCCACAGCTTTTAAAAAGGCAGATGCTCACAAAAATTCATTATTTGGAGAAAATTATACACATTACAAAGTTGAGAACCGCTTGCGTACTCTCGAAGATAGATGGAAGCTTGTTTGTGAAGCTAAAAAGCTCGGTGGGGTAGGATGGGATGAAGCTAGCAAGATGATTACATTGGACTCCACTACGTGTTCAGAATATATTGAGGTATATTTATATACTAGTATGGTGTATTAGAAACATGACATACAAGAAGCGGAATATGCATATCATAACTATTAATCAAAATTAATTTGAAGTAAAAGAATGTCTGAAATGATTTTTGAATTTCTTCAATAATCTGTCCTAAGATCAATCCGAAATAACTTCCCCAAGAGAAAGTCTCCAATTGAAATCCATCCATCACCGAAGAGGAGCAATACTGACAGATAGGTTCTCAAATTTTTATTTCTCTTATGTTATTCTCTTCTTCTCATAAGGTCACATGTGAACCCTATATATAGGATTAGACCTGCCTTATAGATTTTAATTTTAAACAATTCATAATTGTTCAAAACTCTATCCATAACAATTAAAGATAGACTAGAATTGTTCAAAAACTCTATCCATAACAATTAAGGATAGAAATTGAATTGTATTGCATGTATACCTCTTCTAATGACATTTGTAAGACCAATTGGGTCCCATATCGAGAACCAATTATTAATCGAGTTAATAATTTTAATTTAACAATAAAATCTCTATCCGACTAACTGTTCATAAAAGCTCTTCCATAATATGGGATTAATTATTCATAAATAATATATTACATTCAGTCTCTTCCAGTATCATTTATTTTAGGCAATTCTTTTGAGCAAGACAATTCACCTATTTGCTCATGCCTAAATTGTAATTCTCATGAACATAAATAAAAATTATTTTGAAACATCAAAATATTTTATTTTTATAAAAATAAAATTTTGAGAGACATTTCTCAAAACCACCTGCCGGTAGGAATTTAATAACTTTATGGGAATGCATAATAAATTAACTCATCATAATGAGCATAGTGAACCCTATCTAGATATTCATCATTTCTCTAAATAAAATATAGCAACCCAACATTTCAGGTTGTGTAGCGCTTGATAAACAAGCTTAACCATCACATCAAAGCATACTATATTATCAAATCGGAAATGACAATATCATCAAGTCAGAGGGACCATGTAACAATTTAAATTCTCTATCTCTTAGGTGACTCGTCCTAGAGAATTCAAATGCGGTCTAGTGCTACACACATCAGTGCTTATGACATACACTCGGGGAATCCCCATTCCCGATGGTTGAGACCTACCACCACATCTCACATGTCGGTGGTCGATGTCATGCATAATAACCTGTTATAAAAAAGTTATCCTTTATTAGTTATAGGTTAAGCACAAGTTTACGAAATCTCAAAGTTAGATCACATCTCAAAGCAAGTGACATATCACAGTGCATGATCTAACAAAATAATTTTTAAGAATATATAACAATTATATAAATGATACCCAAATTATATATGTAATAATTAAGTCTATTAACATTACAATAATATTACATAATTTGTATTGGATGTTTAAGGGCATATTATTACTATTCCAGCATGGTGCTGCACGTGCGCTTATTTTTATGTTTATTTTTTGTGATGATACTTTTTTTGTGTGTGAACTACCCATCTAATTGGTCATCATCATGAGTAACTTCCGAAACTCAAATACAAAAAAGCGCTAATTACTTGATGTTTGCTAAGAAACATTATAGGGCTAGCAAGTGTAATGGATAATCATGATGCTTATTTAGAGATATATCTATGCTTAAGAAGCTCCCCTTTGAAGATTTTTTTACACATGCATTTAATATGGTTAAAAAAATTAATCGGTCAATCATTTTACGCATGAGAGAGGCTTTCAAACAAGTTATTTTCAACTCAATGTTACGTTGAATTAGCACTCAAATCTTCTAGTCCGGTGATTAATAAATTGATATTTTTGTATGCATCATTAGTGTTATGAACCAAAATCACCGAATACTTTCTGGCACATCAATGTTTAAAATATTTTGAGAATGCATAAGATATAATGTTGTCTATTCTACCATATATAAAGATTTTCAACGGTCTCCTTGTGTTGACGGTTCTTGTAACCTCCGTAAGTTTTAGGGGGTGTTTGGTTCATTTTCTTGAAATTTCAAGAAATGTTTTCCACCCAAAAAAATATTTCCTTATATTTCTTGAAAAAA
>JBAKGM010000200.1:18334929-18345052 GCA_037177215.1 Asparagus racemosus
TGTTTGATTTGAAGGGATATGATTTATGTATGCATGTATGTGTTATATGTATACACACGTGCATTTTATGGATGCATATATGCGTTTTGGAGGACATTTTTGGGAGAAAATATTTTAACACCCAACACACTTTTATAATAGTATGAGATATAAGATGTATATGCTCTAAAAGCTCTTTAATTCACTTTGTGTAATGTTTGAATCATATTACCCTGTACCATACAAATTGGTAACCTGTCCATGATCCTATCAGGTATCATCTTACTACGCAGTCTAAGTAGTCTTGAACTGGACGTTGATGCAATATGATTGAATTAGTGTATAGATATTCAGTCTATAGTAAATTCATTTGGTGCCCTATCTCTATACTTTGAACAAGTAAACCACACGTAAAGATATGTAAGTCTAGATTGACTAGATGGTACTAAAATCGGCAATCTATGGTGTTTGTCCTAAAATTACAAGCTCTCTAAACACTCCAATTCAGAAGTATGAAGAGCTTCGTATTATATGCAGGGAAGATCATGCAACTGGTGAATTCAGAGAGACGAGTTATGACACGGACATTGAAAAGGGATTTCCAACAATCAACGTCGACGAAGATGACCATGAAGATGTTTTCCATCTCAGCAGGAGTCTCTGTCCCACAACTCAATGGAGCAGAGCCTTCGAGGATCTTTGTCAAGCCAGGAACAATAAGTGGTAAGTCATCTCGTCCACTGAGAAAGAAGAAAAAAGAGGAATCCCAAATTATAGTTGCCGAGAAATTTGAAAGTCAATTTAGCCTAAACTGATGGATGTTTGTTTATTTTTGTTTATTAATGTTGGACCTTGATATGTTGGTTTATTTTATTTTATCGATATTGGACATTGAGATGCTAGTTTATTAATGTTGTTACTAGTTATTATTGATTCTGAAATTAGAAAGTCAATTTGTTTAAAGGTATAAGGATATTATGATCTATCAGTGACCTGATGATGTGAGATGGAGCTTCTGTTTGATATTAAAGGGCTTTTGAATAATAAAGGGAAGTAGTGACATGTTGTGTATGCTGCTCTCTTTTGCCATCGTTTGTCTTTTTATCGCTATCGACGCTAACGTTTGAGAAGTTCCTGGTTGTGCAGGGACTTTTGCAGCAATGTTTCCAAAGAGTTTGATATACTGAAGCCGTGTTCTTGATTGCTTAGAGTTTGATGTACAGTGATGATGAGAAATAATTGATGCCATGTTTTTGATTGCTATGTGGTTTTTTCCATTAAAAGATAAACTATATATTAGGATTCTCAAGACAACTATCCATATGCATTTTGCTTTGCTGGTATTAAGCTTATTCTACATGTTGAACTCTTAAACGTATTTCGTTGTTTGGTTTGGCTGGACAATGTGTTGACAAGCTCACTGTATTTGTTTATGTGGGACTTATATTATCATGACACAACCTTGTAGTGAAATCCTAACTCTATGGGTTGAGCGCATGTAAATCCCATCCCAATTGAATCCCCATTTGCTAGGAGAAGCAATTTGTTCCAGCAGACCAACATGTATAAGCTTTTTTGTTTCAGGTCCGAAGTTATTAGCTCATACTCCATGAATATTTGTAAGGAGCTATAACAAATTTCTAGTCATAAAGAAATCACAGATAGCTATGTCATAATTTCAATCATCCAACGGGCACGTGTTTGAGAAAAAATTTTGTATTCAAATAAATGTAATTAAATGTGAGAAAGGAAGGTAATCTCACCATGGTGTATATATCAGCTATATCTCCTACTTCAACAACATTCCAAACAAGAATAAGTATGGAAGCAACGAGTATTAGTTATTTCATAACAATATTTTCAATTGCTACTCAAACAAAAAAGTGAATGAAGTGAAAGAATTACTAATCCCACTACTTCCAAAAATATGTGAAACAAACAGAAAAAATATTACTTCCGCTACTTTTTACTTCATAATTTTAAAAGTTACCTTCTTGATCTACTTCTTACTTCTAATACTTCTCATCGTCCAAACAGGCCAACTTCGATCACGAACTTTTGAATGTTCGGAACGGAATAGCGACAAGTATGCTATGGGCTTTTTAGGAGAAATGTGCTAATGGGCTTTTACTATTAAGGGTTTGCTCAATACTTTTTTCCGCCGTGGAGGCCCGCCGCTACACGGAGGGCTGTTCGGCCCACAACTACATTCTCACAAACGATCCTTCCAGTTTTGATTAGCAACAACACTATGTGGATGGGTTCGATCGGTCCCTTTCATTGCCAACTTCACATCCACATCCATCCCTCCCAAGCGCTCCGTTACATTGAAGCACCAAAGTAACAAAAATCAACCCATCATCTCCCTGTAAAAAAAAAAATTTCTTTTTCTCTCGAAAAATTAGAGGGAAGAAGAAATTCTTGCCTACTCATAGAATAGATAAAATATCTACACCTCTCTAATAAGAAAAAGGCATGTGACGCTAGAAGGAGAACATGAGATCAAATTCTCCCAATTTCTCTCATTACATATCCACGCACGCACAGAGGCCCACGCTGCCACGCAGAGACCAAAGAAACCTCTTTGGACCAACCGATCACAGCAAAGCAAGCTGAAAACCCCCAAATAAAAAGTCTTCTACTCTCTCTCGTCATTCTCTTGTTCTTTCTGAATCGAACCTCGATCGCCCCCATCCATCTTAATGAACCCCGCGGAGCATCTTACCCTCTTATGGACGACGATCGCACCGTAACCACCACCGACCCCCAAAAGGTACAAGCTTTCCCAAGCTAGGGTTTTCAACTTCAAAACTTTTTTTTTTTTAATTTTTATCATCATAGATACGATTAGATTCTATCCCCTAGATTGAGAACGCACCGTTGAGGTCTTATGATGTTGCGAGCTGCTTCCTCTTCTCCTTCTTCTTCTTCTTCGTTGAGATTCGTGAGGCAATGTTCGTCATCGACTCGGGCGCTGGTCGATGTAGTGTCCTCTGGCGTCGGCGGCCTCCGAGAAATGGAGGAAGCCCTCGACCGCCTCGGGATTGAGGTCACCCCTTCACTAGTGACTGATGTCATAAGCTCATCAAGCAGCGATAGCAGAGGCAACAGTAGAAGGCTGCTTAGGTTCTTGTCTTGGTGCAGGAGGAGGAGTAATGTGGGTTTGGGGGATGAGGTTTTTAATCGCGCGATCCGGGCTTTTGTGGATATGAAGGACCCCGTTGCAATAGAGATTGCCATATCGGATCTCAAGAGCACGGGTTTGAAATTGGATAGGGAGACATTTGCCCGTGTGGCGGAGGTCTTTGTGAAATTGGGGAGGCCGGAGAAGGCGGTCTCTTTGTTTAGGGATGTAGAAGAGAAACAGATATTGAAGTTGCAACAAAGCACTGAAGATGAAGAATGCTCGAGTGTAACGACGGCTGTTCACGCATTGTGTGCTAAGGGGTATGCTAGAAAAGCATTGGGTATACTTTATCATCACAAAGATAAGGTTAAGACCGAGGACAAGTTACATCATCATAGGAGTCTTGTACTTCATGGATGGGCTGTTCATGGGAATGCCAAGGAGGCTCGTCATGTATTGGACGAGATGAGGTCTTCGGGAAATAAGCCATCACTCGCATCGTTCCATGATTTCCTCCGATGCATTTGCAGGAGAAACCTTAAGTTCAATCCGTCTGCTCTCGTTCCTGAGGCCGTCAACGTGATGACGGAGATGAGGTCTTCGGGCATGTCTCCTACCTCTGTTAGCTTCAACATTCTGCTTTCTTGTCTGGGGAAAGCAAGGCGGGTGAAGGAATCTTGTAAAATCATCTTCTCGATGATGCAAGGAGAGGAGGGGGAGGGGACCACTCCGGATGTGATGAGCTATTACCTTGTCATCAGATTGCTTTACCTTACGGGGAGATTTGGTAGAGGAAATAAGCTCTTGAATAAAATGATCGAGGAGGAGGATAAGGGGAGGTTGATGCCAAGGGCGAACTCGAGATTCTACCATGGTCTAATTGGCGTCCTTTGTGGAATGGAGAAGGTGGAACATGCGCTTAAGTTGTTGGAGCAGATGAAGAGGAGGTGCCGCTTCTGCCAAGGGGAAGAGCAGAAGTTGGATTGCCACAATCTTGGACCAACTTATGATCTGTTGATAACTAAGGTCTGTATGAATGGGAAATTTGAACTAGGTAGGCATTTGTGGGATGAGGCAATTGAGCAGGGTGTCAACCTCCAGTGTTCCAGTGATTTGTTGGATCCTGTGAGGGCACCACAAGTATTCCAACCTATGAGGAAATTTTCAATAGAGGAGTCTAACACAGGAAAATCCAGCAAGAGCACGATACTGATGCAAAGAAAGAAGAAAAGTGTCATTGCTATCTCCAAAAAGAGAAATAAGTTTAAAAGGAAGAAGGGGCATTGATGCAATTGGTTCTCTTGGCTTTTAAAAAGATCATGCTTCGAATTTGGTTCCTTGTGAATTTAACATCTTGGGTTCTAGGTTGAGCGGCCTCCTTTTTAGTTCTCTTGAGTTACTAAGTACTTTAGTAGAATCAACCCTGTTAAAATTTAGAAGATTAGATGATTAGAATAAGTTATGTTTGAAGGTTGTCTTTTATGCTTTTAATGATGTACACTTTGATATGTTGTGTTGCCCTGTTTATCATTATCATATTCCTGTACTCGTAGCTGTAAAGATAGTTGTAAGCCATATAAATGAGTATTAGATATTACCCTCTCTGTAATTGGACTGGCAACTAAAGAGTACTTGAATTAAACTTGACAAACAGTTAAACAGATCTGCATGTTTACATTATCTGTATTCTGGCGATACATGCTGTATTTGAAAACATCAGTATGATGGTTGTGTCGTTTCTTAGCTCAATTTCAATACTGAACCTGAGTAACTCTGCCTATACGATAGAATTTTGGAAATTTTACACTTTTCGTAAACTGGTTTTGCATTCTGTTTTCAGGACTATTACAAAGTATTGGAAGTTGATTATGATGCAACAGATGAGGCAATTAGATTAAGTTATCGAAAATTAGCTCTGGTCAGTTCTCTATACCTTCTATATTCATTTAGCTATTCATTACATGCACTGCCAAATATCTATTGATTTAATATCCTGGATAAAATAATTGGATACCTACTTCTGTTCCATGACTAGAAATGGCATCCTGACAAACATCAGGGAAATAGTGATGTTACCGCAAGGTTTCAGGAGATAAATGAAGCTTACAAAGGTACTTTTTAATTTTTCCGCACAAAAAGTGTATGCATTCTGTTTTCTTGTGAATTTTGTGGCATGTCATTTGCTTGAATATTTGGTTGACTTTCATATACACAGGAGCAGGGGAAGTATAACATTATATATTGAAAATTTTTCTTGTTTGTGCTGTTTCATTTTCCTGTTGGTAATTACTTCTGAGTTTAGAGTCAGTAGCACAATTTTAAATCATACATACTGGATTGCTCATCAGTGTTTATGTAGCATCAAGCACGTATCCATCTGTGAGGTTGGGCATAGTTGAAACTGATTAGTTCAATTCTTTGCATGTTTGCAGTACTTAGTGACCCAGCTAAACGACTTGATTATGATATATCTGGTACTTATGAGATCAATAGATACACTTTACGGGTATGATCCGTATCTGATTTAGATCATTGATTTTGCAAATCTTACTGTATTCTTCATACGATTAGTATTGTTCCTTCTATTCAGGAATATCTTACAAGATTCAAGGGAATGATACTCACCTGCAATGGCCTTGGTATCAGTCATTCATCAGCATGGCGAGTATTGCTCTAATTCTTTGTCTTCTGCGATAACTAATATTGAATAAAGAGCTTACTGTCATGGATTAGTTGCAGATCGAATACTAAGAAAAATATAAACAACATGCATTACGTTATATCCTTTCTTTATTTTCGCAGGACAGAGCTGTTGGTGGAAGGAGAACCAATTGATCAGACGAACAGTTTCTTCTTTTAATCTGGATGCTTGTCTCACTCGCCCACCTGGTGTCAGTTTTTTGTACACCACCTTACGTTCTTATTTGCAATATGCCTGTAATATGTATACACTTATAGAGTTATTTATCTGATTTAAAACCAGGAGTGTCACAATAAAGCCCATTCCAAATCGATTGTGTTTTTGTTCTCAAATCGATCATGTTCATTGTGTTGGGTTTCTAGTAATTCAGGTGTCACTTTACTCTTGTTTCACACGGATATTTGGATTTTGTAATGTTCTCCATTGTGATAGAGAGGTTATGTCAATACTGTTGTTGCTTTTTCCCCCCCTCAGTTGTATTCTGATGTACTTTGGAAGCGAAGTGAAATCTTGTGAGAGTTAATGCGGTAAGCTACGCTTATTTAAAGTTATTGGAAACCTTTTGCGAAAAAGAGAAGGAAAATATCTCCAAGGAGATGTCACTAACAACATCAAATTTTGGTTTTACTTTTAAGTTATAACTATATTGGAGCTTATATTGGTTTATAGACGGAAAGTTTATAGACGGAAAGTGTAGGAATTTTTCTTCGTAGTTGGCAAGTATTTGCTGAAACCAAACTCTTATTAGGTCAATTGTACATGTTGATTGATATCTCAAAAAGTTTTGAATCTTGATAGCATCAAATCTTGAAAATTTTTGCCCAACTGTTGCCTGCAGGGAATTTGTTGTTCTTTTTTATGAGTAGCCTAACTTGACCTTCCTGATCATATGTAATGGGAAATGCTATATACCATGACTTGGCAGCTCGATAGCAATAATCTTGTCAGGTGAGACAATTGCTTTCTTCGCATCAGGATTAGAGTGTTCGTTGTTTCCTTTGCGATCATTTCTATGGAAACAATTATCTATTTATGATCAACTTACTTGTGGATTACTACTTTCTCCTGGTGCAACGGTAAGCGTGTCCTTTATATGTGGAGTTTTCTTTCATTTTGTTATTTGGATGAAATTCAACAACTCATTTTGGAAAGATGCATTTCCAGTTACAATTTGTTTGTTGAACATCTATTAGCCTTCTGGTATCCATTGTATCCATTATCAAGAGCATGAACTTGACATTTTCAATTGAGATAGCTTTTAAATAACTAAAAAAGGTTGCAATAGCTTCTTTTTTTTTTTTTGTTGTTAAATCCAGAGTGCAATAGAAGCTTTTGTGTTTAATTATTGCAAGTTCTCTTACGTCTAATTTTCTTTCACTTTTTTTTAAAAAATAACTTTTGACGAGGAAGGAAGCAGTGAATCGCCTAGTAAATGTTTAAGACACAAGGAAACAGCCATTAGATGCAAACTTTTTTTTTAATGTTCATTAACATGCAACTTTGATATAATTGTTCTCACACATGGATAATTAATGATCCAAGCAAAGGCTAGTAACAATTCATTGCAATCGTGAGGGGGTCCTGATTCTGCCAATAAATTATGTGGTTAAAAGTGCTTGTTCTCGTCTTGTCATATCATGTTTATTCTCGCCAGGACCTCTGTTTTATTTCCATTATTGATTTCGGAGAATATTTCATGTCTTTTGTCACCTCGGTACGTATTTTGCTTGCTCGAAGAAAATTTCCAGCGTGAGCACAAATATAAGGTATTGTCGACGCATGAACTGCCGTTAGCATGAAACTCATTAGTAAGTTAATTACCACTGGCTTGTGAATGCGTTAGAAATATAGAAAGGTGTTTTCAGATGGTACTATAATACTAATATGCCAATTATTTTTGTGGCATAGCAAGATGTATGAGGTGACCATCTATATATCAAGCTGTGCATTTTTGCACGTGTAGTGTGCATTAGGGCAAAATATCTTGAAGAATCAGAACTTGTTCTATGCTTGTGCTTCAAGTATGCTAAGCTAATTGGTGTATAAAGTTTATTATTTTTATACACTGGTGTTTTATTTTGACAATATGTTAGTTATGCGCCTTTCGATGTTATCTTCTTTAGTTATTAGGTACAAAAGCTAGTCAGCAGAGGCCTATTATTTAGTCCAGCATGCTATGATTTTCTGATATATGGTAGTATATATTTCATCCCTGTGTTGACCATGACCATGAGAAGGAAACATGAGCAAGCTCAATGGTAGAGCGATAGCTTTCAGGGGTAGTGTTTTACTCTTGAAGCATTGTGTCGAGGATGATGAATTGTCAACTTTTTTCCTTTGCCTTGAATGTATTGCTCTCATTGTTTTCTCTCTTTTTTATGGTTGCTTTATTTTATTTTATTTTATTTTATTTTATTTTTTTTGACCTACTGTCATTTCTGTTGTCTCTAATGTCTTTTGGCTAATTAGCACTTAGGTACATTTTAGTTTCCCCTACCTTGCACTTATGTACACACTTGTTTTTGGCATCACTTATAATACACCATGAGGTTTCTAAAATTTACGTTGTTGTTATGCAAACATGAGAATTTCCCTCAAATTCTCCCATGTGACCCTCAGAAAC
Source organism: Asparagus racemosus (assembly GCA_037177215.1). Lineage (NCBI taxonomy): Eukaryota > Viridiplantae > Streptophyta > Magnoliopsida > Asparagales > Asparagaceae > Asparagus > Asparagus racemosus. The sequence goes on from JBAKGM010000200.1 coordinate 18,343,360, forward strand.
TAATTTTATGACCTTTTCTCTCTTAATGTTTGTTGAATTTAATGTTAAAGACAAACTGATTTATTTTAAACGCACTCCAAGTATACTGCTTAAAAGTTCTAGAATTGACTTGGTTAGTATCAAATTAAGGGGAAAATTCAAGCTAATGTTAGGAAAAACTATAAGCTATTTGAGTGCTAATTGGCCATGTCTCTTTTTCCAATCTTTGTGCAAATGCTTTTTGATCCTCAGCTTGAAGCACAAGATCTGCGCTTATACTAATTACCCAGAAATCCGGCATTTAGATACCACCTCCAAGAACACATCAAGCTCACTCTGCCCAATTTTTTAAGTTTAGTTTGGCATACTGTAATTTGGTTATGGAGATATGCAGTGTTTATTATGTATTTAATTGTTTTTCTACACACGTACGCCTCCTCATCTGTTTGAAACTTTTAATTATTTCAACTAATTTTTTTCTTTAAATGCAAGGAGTTAGTCTTCCATATGAGAAATTCTGCAAATGCACGTACAACGCGTAAGCAAATCGTTAGGTTTCGTTTTCTTGAATTGCTTTGAAGTTGAATTTTGTTTGAGATCTTCTCAACCTCTTCATGTTTTGTTTTTCTTGAACTGCTTTGAAGTTTTGTTGAGTTTGTGTTTAGTCTTTGTCGAGCCTGGCCTCTTTTAAGCAAACAAGAAAAAGTAACAAAATAATTTATTTTCAAGTATCATCAGACGCAGAGATTATAAATATCACAGAACCCACCAATAAATTAAGTTGAGCAATTCTCATAAGAGTCTCGATAAGCATGCAAGTTTCACTTAACCCCCAATAAATTCGAGAATTCATACCGTTGATATTAGCATTCAACCTCGTTTAATGATGATTGAGTTTATCAAGTATTGATATATCAATGAAGAAATTTCTGTAAAAACAGTTAAACTAAAGTTAACTTATATTACATGTATTAAAAAGCAAAATTCTACTTACACCTTTCCTCAAAAAATACTATGGATAAGACTTCAAAGGACAATATTATTGCTTTAGAAATATTTTTTGGCTAAATACCAGTTTCAAAATATTAGAAAACCTCCCCTTTTCTTAGAGAGAGAGGAATGATCTATATAATTCACGGGTAGTTAGAAGATTAGTTTGAGAATTATAATTTCTTTATTTATGTTATAGATCATCTTGCTCCAACAGTATGGTTCTGAAAGGATCCTTATCGCTGCAACTTCTCCCATGAAATTTTCCAAAAAGAAGAAGAGAAAAGAAATGTTACCCCTCCCTGTTTTCAACACTTCCACTCCATGTGCAACCCCCAGTTGAATTTCTCGGCCTCAAACCGGTGACGGACAAAGCTCTCCAATTAATCTCGACAGCTACAAACTTTGTTCAGCCTTTTTGTCCTTTTCTATCCCAATCACTCCCTTTGAAAATCATGGAAAACAGCATTATTTTCTCCAAGGACACTGACACGTTGACAAATATTCACAGATGTTCACCACTTCTGAAAGGCCACCGTAGAAATCTATGCTCTGCAGGTTAATGGATGTTGGCAAGAGTCAACTAAAACTTGAATTATTTTCAATCATCGTTGCACCCTGTTTGGATGGAGGTAAATGGATGGAATGGAATGTAAAATTTCAATTTTACTTCGTTTGGGAGTTTTTTTGGGGGTTAGAGGATGGAAGGGGGTGTAAAATTTGG
>JBAKGM010000200.1:18372023-18384287 GCA_037177215.1 Asparagus racemosus
ATTCAAATAATTCGAGATAGAAAGTCTAGAATGTTAAGTTTAAACCAAGAAAAGTATTTAAGATCAGTTCTTAAAAGATTTAGAATGGAGAATTCTAATCCTCCACCAACTTCATTGGTTATAGGAAAGAAATTGAGTAAAGAACAAAGTCCTGGAGAGGGGCAAAAGCTATTAGATGTTCCTTATGCTCAAGCAGTTGAAAGCTTGATGTATGCAATGTTATGCACCAGACCTGATTAGCTTATGCTGTAAATCTGGTTAGCCGATATCAAAGTAATCTAGGACCAGCACACTTGGAAGCTGTTAAGAGGATTATGAAGTGTATCAGAGGCACATTTACTCATAGATTGGTTTATCAAGTTAATTCACTTGAAGTCCTTAGTTACTCCAATGCTGATTTCGGGGGTGATAAAGAGGATGGAAAGTCCACTCCGGGACACTTGTTCATCTTTGGAGGAGGAGCTGTTTATTAGAGTAGCAAGAAACAAGGTTGTGTTTCTAGATATACACAAGAAGCTGAATATATAGCTTGTAGTATGACAACTACATATGCTGTCTGGATAAGGCGATTTTTGATTGATCTAGATCTCCATTTGTTAGAAGGACCTATTGATATTTATTGTGATAATCAAGCAAGGATTAGCTTGATCAATAGTGGAGCTAACAGTTCTAAAGGAAAACACATTGAGATCCAGTATCACTGTATTCGAGATATTGTAGAAAAGTGAGAAATTAAAGTGACTTACATTCCTACTACAGATATGATTGTTGATCATTTAACAAAAGGAATACCAACGGAATTCTTTATCAAATATGTAAGTTTGATGAGACTTAGAAATAAATAAATCCAAGTAAATTTCATGAATAATGAAATGTGAATTACTCTTCATGAATAGTGGGAGTAATGATAAAAATAAGATATTTAATCTCACGGATAGTGGGAGGTATATCATTTGGTTAATTTGGCCAAGTGGGAGATGTTAGAAATGATTGACCAAATTAATCAAATTATACACATGTTTAATGGGTGATAATTGGTCATTAATGGAGAATTAATGAGTAATTATCAGAATTTGAATTAGGGCTGATAAATGGCCTTTAATTGTATTTATTTGGAGGCTGATTTTCGGGTAGAGATGATTGGGTGAAAAGCCTCTATAAATTGAAATGATTTCTCTTAGAAAATTTATATATAGAAAAAAGAGAGAAAGATAACCCTCTTACAGGAGCTCCAAAATCAAAAATCCTTCACTCCTCCTCAAAGTTCTACAAATACTCTCAATAAATTTTGTCAGAAAATGCTCGATAAGTACAAAGCTCTGGCACTTAACCCCAAATTTGAAAAATATGACATTTTTTGTCAACAAATTTACTAAACAATGTTTACATAGACTATTAGACTATTAGACATAATTGCATGAACACAAAATTTTAACTTAAAGGCATGTATTTTTCTCTGTTTGATACTAATACATTCAAACTGTAGAGATTTTTTTTCTTTTCGATAATCTAGCCTGGAATTGAACCCTAAACTGTCGGAGCCATGCGTATGATAACCTCCCAATCTTCTGGATTATCCGTAGTGGTTAAAATTTAAATAAAGAGTAGTTAATAGTTAAAACTATATATTTCTTTCCAATAATCATATTGCAAGCGCTCTGAAATTTGATGGTTTGATTATGAACCTCCAATTGAGAATGATTCACGAAGGCAAGGTCAAATGGGTGCTTGTTTGTATGAAATTGAGAATAGAAATAATATTTTTTTAATTGAAGATGATACGAAAGTAAAATGTAGAAATTGATTCGCTTTTGAGTATTAATATATTTTTGTCGTCATCCTAAAAGAAAAAAGTGGGACCCCTATACATTAATGCTCCTCTAATTTTGTAGGTGATCTGTGCATGACGATAAATAGATAAATAAATGATTAATTGAATGCGTGTACACCATGAGCCGAACTCTTAAGGGCCCACCTCCGCATGGTCTTGGGCAAAGGGCTATGGGCTATAGCCCACAAGCTAAATCCCAATGCCCATTAAGTCATAAGAAAACCAGGAATATTAATTTTATACATTGAAAACAATAAATGTTAGTTTTATGTGTCATGCAAGCAATTTGAAGAAGCTTTTAGATGCATCTTTTTTATTTGATATAACAAAAATGCATCCTTAACTTGAAAAGTGCGACGCCAGTTCAATTGCTATGTAGAGAGCGATTGATTCCATCCTTTCGTTCTAAATAGTAGAGAGCAAATTTGTACTTGGCCCCCAAAATAAATAATCGGAACCGACCGCTCGCATGCGGTCCGCTCTGAGGTGACGCGTAGTCAGCTTGATATTCCAACCGCTTCCTCAAATCCCCCCGCAACCGAAGCCAACAAGCGACAACAAACAGCACACGAACAGCACGCGCGCAAACTTATTCCCAGAATATCCCTCAGCTCCCCCCACCCCACGTAAACTCCTTCCTTAAAACCCCCCTAACCACATCTCTCCCCAAACACAAACCCCCGCAACCATGCCGGCCGAAACTGCAACCACCGCTACAACCCACCAAATCAAGACCATCGTGATCCTAGTCCAAGAGAACCGCTCCTTCGACCACATGCTCGGCTGGATGAAGTCCCTCAACCCCCAGATCGACGGCGTCACCGGCCAAGAATCCAACCCCATCTCCACCACCGACCCAAACTCCCCCCTCGTCCACTTCAACCAAAACTCCGAGTACGTCGACCCCGACCCCGGCCACTCAATCCAAGCCATCTACGAGCAAATCTACGGCGTCCCGTTCTCCGCGGGGAAAACCCCCATAACCCCCTCGACTCCCCCGACGATGAACGGGTTCGTTCAAGAGGCGGAGAGGGAGCAGAAGGGCGTGGCTGAGGCTGTAATGAACGGGTTCAGGCCTGACGCTGTGCCGGTGTACAAGGAGCTGGTGCGGAGTTTCGCGGTGTGCGATAGGTGGTTCGCGTCGATGCCTGCGTCGACGCAGCCGAACAGGCTGTTCGTGCACTCGGCGACGTCGCACGGGCTGACCAGCAATGACACGAAGAAGTTGGTGGAGGGGTTGCCGCAGAAGACGATATTCGATTCCTTGGATGAGGCTGGGTTGTCGTTCGGGATTTACTATCAGTACCCGCCGGCGACGCTCTTTTACAGGTGAGTTTGCGGTAAGCTTACTGGGTGGTGACTGGAGCTTTGCTGTTGTTTGCGGTTAGGCTTAGTGACGAGGTTAGGGGCGGAGGATCTGAGACAGTTATTAGATCTCAATCTGGTGGGCCCTGCTTCAGAGAGATACAATAAAGTAATAAAGAGATCACTACTATATCATAACCGTTAGTTCATTTAATAGATGGTTGTGATTTGTCTTTGAGTTTAATTAGAAAATGAGCGCAAATCATAAAGATATAGTAAGTAGTAGATTTGAAATGAATCATTACTACTTAGTAGATATGGAATGAGCACAAAGTACCGAGTCATGATGAGTGTTTACGAAAGCAAAAGTATATTGTATATGTTCTTTTCAATTAAAAGAATGATCCTACAAGTGATATAGCAGCATTCGAGAGAAGTGGAAATCTTATGTGCCATTATCTCTTCCCTCGAAATTGTAATAAATAGTAATGATTAGGATAATTAGACACTCCCCACTTACCGGCTATTTAGAGAGAATTCAGATCCTTAAAAATGGAGAGCTTCTTCTTTTTCCCCCTTTTTCTTATAGATATATAGTTAAGATAAACGTGAGATTCACCATGTTATTTGAGTAGTAGTACAAAATTTCATACTACCAAAATAATAGTGTGATAACATGACTTATAAGTCAACATTAACGGTCATCGAAAATGAAAATAAGTTTAGCGTATGAAGGAATTAAGCCAGCTGTCTTTGTCAAGTAACTATTTATGGGGGCAAATTTTTCTTGTTTCTTTGTTTTGACAATTAGTATTTTCCTATTAGCACCTGGTTTGTAAGAGTTGGCGAACAACCTAGACTCAACTTGAAGGAATTGGGAGGTGAACTTTGTTTCCCTCAAGTCTATCCGTTAGATGCTTGGCTTGGTTGTTTGTGTATTTGTTACTGTAAGATATGACCAATATTTGTTTTTTCTTATATCATTATTATTGGTAAATTACTAATTAATATAAAGTTTGAGATATTGAACTAGGCTTTTAGATGATTAGGTGCCTCGTCGCCCTTTCATCCCATCGTTAGGAGAAAGATAAAGTTTGATTCATGCCGAAAGCATGCTTGCCTTTGAATCGAAGTAACTTTAGAAGTTTGGCTAAAGAAGAATATCAACTTACCCGAAACGGAAATAAATCATCTTCGACATTAAATGTATTTTGTTTCTCTCTCTACCCTGAGGATCGAACGTAGAGTTTCCACGCGATATATATTGGTTTAAACCCTGCACGTCTCTACTAACTACGCAAGCTCCTCTGCTCCTCTGGTCCATTTTTACCATAAAAGAGGACATAAAATTGAGGAAATATTCAAGCAGAGCTAGTCTTCTATCATACAAATCAAGATGCAAAACTTTCATAGAGGCGAGCTATTTTATTAATTTTACCCTCCCGTGTGAAAATTGAGGTTACCGCTATTAGATTTTTAAATTTTTTTTTAAAAGTTGAAAGTTGAAGCGTTGGAGAACCCCAAAGCTTAAGCGGCTGGTTTTAGAGACATTTTGAAAGTTAGGGGTTTCTTGAGAAACATCCAACTTATGGGAGTTTTTTTTAAAATTTACCCAAAACTGTACCATAAATCATTGATAACAAGTCAATTAGTTTTTAAATTTGAATCCTCTCCCCTGCAAAAAAGTTGCGGAGAGACCACTACTTTTAGTCTTAACTGTTGATTATTTAGTCGGCGGTTATGATACAATTTAAACCCAACATTCATCATATCGCTTTGTATTGTACTCATTTCTAATTTGCACTCAAAGAAAAAATCACAACCACCGACTAGATAATTAATGGTTGTGATTATGAAGTGGTCTTTCTACTACTTTTTTGATAGTAGAGAGGATCTGAATCATTTTCCACTCTGTTCTTCTTTCTTTATTTTGAGCTCTATTTTCAAAAAAGAACCTGAGTGAGTTTTGGTTCAATATTGATAACGTGGTTAGGGTACGTAACGGTAACTCCACTCATCATTCTCAAAGCTTACCGGTACCTTAACCTCATGTGATAATTTCTGCAAATTTGAATATTTGTGTTAGTTTTTCTCTAACAAAATAATTTATATAATAGTTTTGCGCAAAAAACCTAATATTTCATAGTAGTAAATAAAGATAAAAATGTCCAAAATAACTTTCATGTATCACGTGCCAAACTCATACTAATGTATGTTATGCCCCGTTAGCAGTGATTGTTTTTATTTGTAATTTCACTAATAAAAAGAATTTGTGAAGTCCTAACCAAAATTCCTAATAGCTCACGCTAGTTTCGTGAAATTTATCCTTCAGGAACCTGAGGAAGCTAAAGTACACCGGCCGCTTCCACCCCTTCGACCTGGACTTCAAACGCCACTGCAAGGAAGGAAAGCTCCCGAACTACGTCGTCATCGAGCAACGCTACTTCGACCTCAAGGTCCTCCCGGGCAACGATGACCACCCCTCTCACGACGTCTCCGAGGGCCAGAAGCTCGTGAAGGAGGTGTACGAGGCGCTGCGGTCGAGCCCCCAGTGGAACGAGATGCTGTTCGTCATCACCTATGACGAGCACGGCGGATTCTACGACCACGTCCCGACTCCTGTCGGGGTCCCTAGCCCTGATGACATTGTTGGGCCTGAACCCTTCTATTTTGAGTTCGATCGGCTTGGGGTTCGGGTTCCAACGTTTTTCATCTCGCCTTGGATTGAGCCGGGAGTTGGTAAATGTTGCTCTTGCTTCAGCCTTTTCTATTTGTGGTGTACTAGATAGAGGTTTCGGATCAACAACAGGGTAAATTTCAAAAATAACTCCAATGAGGTTGGACGTTTTTCAATTGAACTCCAAAAGAGAGAGGGGGAAAAAGGAAAACTTCCCTTAACCTCCAAGGCATAAGTATGAAATCTAGAAAAGCTCCAAAATATTCTAATTTTTTTCACTTAACCCGATATGTTGATGTTGCATAATGTAACATAACTTTGGAGCTTAGAAGGGTGAAAAATATTAAACAGGTCTGAAGAGCTTTAGAAAAAAAATAGACGTCTTTTGGTGTTTGATAGCACGTGATTTTGCACTTGACATGTAAGAAGTAGCAGTGTTAGTTTTGGACATTTTCAAACAAAATTTAATTATTTGGGCTTAAGTGAAATTTTCATTTTGGTTTTGGGTTAAGGTGAGAAGCACCATACTTATTGGGGTATTTGTGAAATTTACACCGAACAAAAAGCAGAGCAGGGTTTCTGATCATTTTCTTGGTACTATATGCAGTGGTTCACAAGCCTTCAGGCCCACATCCTTCATCAGAGTTTGAGCATTCTTCAATCCCTGCAACTGTGAAGAAGATCTTCAATCTGAAACAGTTCTTGACGAAGCGCGATGCATGGGCCGGGACGTTCGAGGCTGTACTCACAAGAACAACTCCTCGAACAGATTGTCCAGGTACTGAATTAGTTAACAACAGTTTGCCAACTTTTATGTTATATATAAGCTATAAACTGAGCAGTGTCTTAAATTACATCCAAACTACGAGTTCGTTCTGATCCATCTCAGCTGTCAAAAAAGAAGCGGATAGTGTTATTTTTGTACTCTTAATCTGGATGAAGCATGTCAAATGATAAAAATCCATTAGCTAATTATGAACTATTTTGTTTCAAACCATCAAGATCAGACAATAAATCGACAAATTTAAAGTGGATTTCTTCACACTTTCAAGGATTTTATATAATAGACCAAGGTTAACACTTTTAGTTGCTGCGGGTTTCAGTCGCACTCCCAGAACCTGTAAAAATGAGAAACACCACCGAAGCAGCAGAGCAATCAAAGTTATCTGAATTCCAGCAAGAGCTGGTGCAATTGGGAGCTGTATTGAACGGAGATTACACCAAAGACATCTATCCTTACCAGTTAGTCGAGCAAATGACCGTCGCGGAGGCTGCAAACTACACACAGGAAGCATTCAGGACCTTCTTATATGAGTGCGAGAAATGCAAGAGAAATGGAGCAGATGGATCTCATGTTGTTGTGGTGAATCCTGCCAAGGGAACTGCTGCATCTGATAACAATAATAATGAGCAGAAGAAGAAGTCTGTTGTTACGAAAATGTTTGGTTGCTTTGTTTGTGGACGTTCACAGGATTAGTTGTAACGTTAACGATCGATGTAGAGGGATTGTTTATTTACTGTTATTTATTTGTTCATGTACTGGTTGATTCAATGTAGTTGTGTGGATTGATTTATTGGTTTGTAAATTGTTTATATTGCTCAATACAGTTGAATTCATATATAAAAAATAAATTCGGATTCAGATCATCTCCAATTAGGTTGTCCAACGTTGTGTAAATAAATTTGTTTATATATTGTTTTAATGGGGCGATTTAATGTAGTTTTGTGAATAGAATTGTTGGTTTGTGAATCGAGTTGTTTATTTGCTGAATTTGAATTTGAATATATAGCTAAAAATTGAAGAAATCAACTTTAAGACTATCTTTTATTAGATGGTAATTGAAGAGGGTCCAATATACAGAATGAGTCAAATGTAAATCGGTTAATACACGTTGCGCTATGAGACACACTCAAATTTTCTTAACGAAGATTTAAATCTTCAACCCGTACCCTCCAACCTTATCCACAATGCAAATTGCTAAAGAAGACGTAAGCAAAAGTCAAAATATTTATTTATTTCTTGAACAACTCAGGCACACCCATCACACACATAATCATCACATAGGACCTACTTAATTAGCATACTTGATATACGCCACATGAGACGCATCAGAAACTGACTTCAGAGTACCTATCAAAGGAGCCAGCCAGCACTTACTCTCCTTCTCCCAATACAAAAACCCCACGCACTCACAATCCAAATCACACCTCCTCTTGCACTCCTCCATCTTCAACCTCCCTTCCCCTTCTCCATAACCACTCAAGAAATTCTCCACCCCTTCCACCTTGTAGTGCTCCAAGCTCCTCCCTCCCTCACACTTTCCGGTGATCGCCTGTGTCGCACAATTCTCGCTCCATCCGAGCAATCCTCTTCGCGTCGGGCAAGCAACGCACATCTCGTCCTTGCACACTCCCAGTGCCCCGCACTTGGTTGGCAAGTCGCACCCGTCGACTCGCCCGAGATCATCCGAGAAGAATGCGAACGTCTTCTCCCATGCCCGGTAGTCCACCGGATCGTAATATGTGTACACGACCAAGTTGCCGTCTTCCTCCAGTCGGAGGAACGATAAAGTCGCGTTATATTTCGGCCTAGCGAGAATCTCCGTGCCCATGTTAACCCCGAGCGCGAGCCTCAGCTCGTAGGCGAACTTGCCTTCGCTCTCTGGCTCACATTCGAATTTTACGCTACTAAGCTTCTGTGACTCGACAAACGCACCGTACCTGAGAGGAGTTCTCGACGAAGATACATTGTTGATGTACATTGCCAATCCAGTAGGCTCCAGTACTAGACTGTAAGCTCCATTCTTGCTCACGATCTTATTTTTCAACGTCTGGCCGACGAGCAATGTGTCGACCGGATGGTCGAAACTCTGCCAGACGAACCGGTCATGTTTATCGTACAAGACGACGTTGCCGTTGGGCAGAATTTTAAGGCCGATGACCCCTTTGTTGGATGTACCTGTCGACCAGACGGCGCGCCCGTCGGAGTCGGAGAGCACGAGGTTTCCGTCTCTCCGGAGGGCGAAGGTGGCATTTTCGCGGACGGGACGGAACGGGTTGGCTTGCCAGACCCAGCGACGGGTGGATTCGGAGCGGGAGGTGCCCATGCGGAGAGCGAGGTAGAAGGAGTTGGGAGTGGTGTTGTAGAAGCAGAATTGGAAGGGGGAGGTGGCGATGGGGAGAGGACGGTAAGTGGCATCGTTTTCGGTTATGTAGGGGCCGAATTCGCCCTGGTTGATGTAGGTGAAGGTTTGGGTAGGTTTAGATTGAGCATTGGAGGATATAGAGAGGAGGAGGAGGAGGAGGAAGAAGAAGATGGAGGGGGTTTTTAGCGGAGACATGAGAGAGTGGAGATTAGCACTCGCACTCGTTTTTGTTTTTGGTAGTGAGTGGATTGAGCTCAGAGGGTGGTTGTGTACTTAAAGACCTTGTAGCTAGTGGTTTCGAATTGTTCCCGGTTGTTTTTGTGTCTCCCGTTGAAATTTTATCTGGATACGAGGTCAATCTTTGAACGTTGAAGTCAGAGATTGGCAAAGCCCATATTTCATTTTACCAGTTTTTATTGGTTAGGGAATAGTGTAATTACTATATAGATCACAATTTTGGTTTCTATGTATCATTAATTGTTAGGAAAAAATAAGTATGCGGTGACGACTCATTTAGTAAAATGAGCTATCAAGAGAGAATTTTTCCATGTGATGAGACCACCCTATTTGTCACATCAAAAAGTGTGGGTTTCAACAATCTACATCTTTATAGCTCATTTTGCTAAATAAGCCATCACATCGTACCCAACAAACCCTAGTTATCATCATACGTACTAATTAAATAAGGAAAATGATAACTATATCATAATCCTTTAAACGAATTAATCACACTCTCTAGCTAGTTAACTGTTTGGGGAATTTGGTCTTTGTGTTTATCCATCCATCCACAGGGTCTTTCAACCAAGTCAAAGATCCAGGCTGGCAAGAACACGATAAGGTGCTTCGTTATTGTGAGCATTGATCATTAGCTTTATACATTGACTAAAATAAATAGTCAAGTGTGAATTTATTAGACTTTTGAATTTTTTTTTAAACAGATGGCTTTATATCGAGACTATAGGAGTGCAATGCCAGCAAGATGTGTGGTCATATTTAACTAGATTGGAATTACAGCTAGTTTTTGTAAGGAATGAGTATAAATCTCTCAACAAATATTCAATTTTATTGTTTGAGACGGAGCTGCGTTAATTAGTTAGGATTAATTCACTCATGTGTGGGCACGCATTGCCTCAGAACGCAAACAACGAAGACCGTGGCAAATAAATTCATTGATGTTTGCTTCTGCCGCTAAAGACATTATATATTTCTTTTTGCAGATATTAGATGCAAGGAGTTAATAGAAATTAACTTAGATATTTAGATCATGTTAAACTCACACTTGCAGACATTTCCACTATTTTGCTCTCTCGTCAACGTTGCACAGACAGCTGTTTGGAAATTTATGCAAAATATATTGCTTACTACATCAGCATTTAGCAATCATACGGATGGAAAATGAAACTAACAACAGGAAACCTGCAGGACAAAAGAAGAATGCATGCTTGATGTCACAAAAATTCTGCTGATGGTACTGAAATATCTGAGCATTATCGGTCAATCAATCAGTGACTGCATCAATCTGATAGAGTAAATTACGTTGATTCTTAACATTCATAACTCTAAGTTTCTGATGTAGTAAAAGAGATTTTAAGTTTGTTTCAAATCACAGATTCAAATCTCATGAGATGCATATTTTACAAGACTGAAGCCGTACTGTGTGCAAGCCCATATTTGGATTAATAAAAGGTGACATTCGACTTCTATATTGGACTTCCGATGGTCAAATTCTACAGGAGTACTACAGTCAGCAGATTGATAAACACAAGTGGAACTGGAAATAATAGATGCAGGATATTACTTAGATCTCACTTATGTAGAAGATCAAAAGCAAATAATAGGATCAAGGATCATGTGTTCATCCCCCTCAAGTGGCCTAGTGGTTGGAGCTTGGAGCGTTGGCTCAAAATGTCAAGGATTGATCCATGTTTATGGCAAATGTCTATCTTCAATTTCTAATTATTAGGCATAGGAGTACTTGTATGTGCCATTCAACTGGGGGTCTAAACTGCAAAAGAGAGGTTCCATACCTCGATATTTACTTGGCCGGTAGTAAGCTGAGTTTCCCCTCACCGGAAAAAGAAAAAAGGAAAACAAGATCATGCATCCGTAGACTTCTTATACAGCATATGTTGCTAAACTGCTACGATTATCCTCAGTCAAAATATATTCAAAGCTGCTAATGGTAATAAAATCCATTATAAGAACGTCTGGGAAAATCAAATTTGCAAATGAATAATAGGTTGCCAGCTTAGTATCTGACTTTTAAGAAGTGTTCAAAGCATGCCTGAATGGGTAAACTAGGGAAAACTTCATCGGCTGTTTGAATTGAAGTAACAAAAAGTGTTGTGTGGAAATAGAACTGTAAAAGTAAATAAATACTGTTGTTGGATTTCGTATGAGTTGTTTGGTTTGCAACATTATAATTAAGATAAGTCGGTGCCATGTGAATTGTGCAAGCTTGAATTGTACAGTACTTTCTATGATCCAATCTTTTTGCTGTCATTTTCATTAACTATGTTAGTTTATGCGTATATGGACGGGGTTTGATACCCAGGAAACCGTTACGGTCAGAACACTGAGTCTAACTTGAGGCAAAAACTATTAGCATTATTATTTTTCATTAAAAAAAAATCTAGTGCAGGTGACAGCATTGATATCATCAATGATTTGAGTATGAGGAAATTGCGCTCATTAAGTTTGAGGTAGACCCATGACTCGAATCCAAGCACGGAAGACGAACTTTCACTGTCAAACTACTCCGCGGCCAATTGCGCACGCTCCAACCTAAATATAAAAATATTGAATCCGGATACTTCGTAGCATATGTTGAGAAGATCCGGTAGAATCCAAACAATATAAGATAAAAAGGTTTTTCTCATTTAAACCCTAAATTCTTACATATGTTAGACTTTAAGCTTCGAAATCTTCGTGCTCGTAATTTACATCAGAAGTGTTCAAGTTTCAAATTACACCCTCAAGTCGCTTTCCGCTAAAAATTATTAATGTTGCGTGGCAACTATTAATTGTAATTTGTCTTAGTATTCCTTGTTCTGGTGTGCATATTTTAAGAACTTAGAGAAAGAGACAAACTAATAGAGAAAGAGAGACTACAATATTCTTCGAACAAAGTTACAAAGGAGAAGGGGAGACAGGAAAAGAGTCGAAAGAGAAGATTATATTCAATCTTTTACTAGGGTATACACTAAAGCAAAACCAAATGATCTCAATACTCACCAGAGCTTGCCACGTAGGATTCCTCCTTCACAAAATTTTTTGACACGTGGACGTTGATCTAAGCCATCCAA
>JBAKGM010000200.1:18389462-18407592 GCA_037177215.1 Asparagus racemosus
TTAAATATTTAAATCATAAAAATGAAAAATTCATAAATATAACATTAAGTCATATAAATAACATTATAAATTCAAAAGTATTTAAATCATAAAAATGCAAGAATTCACAAATATAACAGCAATTCATATAAATAAAATTATAAATCCGAAAATATATAAATCATAAAAATGCAAAAATTCAAAAATATAATAATAATTCAAATAAATAAAATTATAAATCCAAAAATATATAAATCATAAAATATATTCACAAATGATAAAATATATGACAACTATACATGGTTATTATTTAAATATTCTAAAATATAATGACAATTAAAATAAATAATATATATATTTATATCATAATATAAATTATAAATCATCATAAAATGAAACAAAAATTAATAAAATTCTAAAAATATTTAGAAATCTTAAAATATATGAACAATTTATATAAATAAAACAACAACAGAGAAAAATATTTAAATATTTAAAAATGTAACAAAAATAAAAATAAAATACTATAAATCTGATAATATTGAGATCATAAAATGTATTTGTAAATCATAAAATCAAACAACAATTAATATAAATAATAAAAAAATATTCGAAAAGTGTAAATCATACAATATAACAACAATTAATAGGAAAATATGCGAAAGTTTATAAATATAACAATAATTGATATAAATCTAGGTTAATTACTCACAAAAGCTTAATTACTCAGGTAGTGAATGACCCATAAATCTGAAAATATTTAAATAAATCTAAAAGTTAATAACAATAGTTCATATAAATAAAATATTTAAATTCGAAAATATTTAAATCATAAATCTGAAAATAATAACAACTTAAATACATACAAAACATGTAAGAATTCAAAAATAGCTCACCAAAAGTTAATTACTCACCTAGATTGATCTATTCGCTGCAGGATCCCTCTTCTAAAATATAGATCGCATACCTAAAACGTCGAAAAATAAATCAAAATTCAAAAATATATAACAACATATAATATAGAAAAATAGAAAAACCTTTAAAAAGTAAAATAAACTTACAAACCAAAGCCGAAATACATTTGATGACTTATAAATTTCGGCTATTGTAGTTTCAAAATATCATGGTTAATTTTTTCGGCCTTGCAGTTTCAAAATCAAATAAGTGTTGATTTTTGAAAATCACGGTTAATCTTTTACTAAATAAAGTAAACCGAAAATCTAAATATTATTCGGTTATTGTTATTTGTTATTGATATATTTGGCAGTGCATATCATGAAAAGATTCTTGGTATAGATTTTTGTGGCAGTATAAATTCGGTTATGGAAATTTAAAAAAAGATTTCTAAAAAAGTAGCAAATAATCAAGAATTGAAAACAAAATTCGGTTTTGATTTTTGAATTTTGAATTTTAAACTGAGATTTGAAAACAAATTCGGTTTTGGTTCTTTTTTTTGGTGAATTTTTCGGTAGTATATATTCTCAAAATGATTTGGTATTGATTTTAAATAAAACTAAATATCTTTCAAATTACCGAGATATCTTTCAAGAAATTTATAAAAAATTAATTATGGAAAGATATTTGAAAATTTCAAATATAGATTATTTCAGAAATGATAGTAATTTAAATATCTACCAAATTTGGTAGTAATAGATTAGATCATTAAGCAATTAAAAAGTTAATTCGGGTTTTTAAATATGTACCAAAAATAGCCCATTTTATTAATCAAATCTTACTTTAATTATAATAACCGAATCGGTTTTCTTGGCCGCAATTTTAGGAATTTTGGTTGTGATAATTCTAATTAATTGCTGCGCTATATTTGGTAGTAGTAGATTTGGTCATTTAATATATATGAAAGATATTTCCATTTTTTGAAAGATATTTCTGGTTTTTTGAAATATCTTCTGAAATATTTAAATTTTTTAATTTTCGGAAAGATTGAATGGATATTAATGGTTGTTGAATTTTTTCTAAAATATTGGATGGCTTAGATCAACGTCCACGTGTCAAAAAATTTTGTGAAGGAGGAATCCTACATGGCAAGCTCTGGTGAGTTTTGAGATCATTTGGTTTTACTTTAGTGTATACCCTAGTAAAAGATTATTGAGAGGAAAAAAATAAAATTGTCATTTATCATTTAGAGGCAGCACACTCTCTCTCCAAAATTTTGGACTTTTTTCTCAAGATTTTATTTATTTGTAAGTTACATATAGGAGAGTCCCGTGACAAAGTTCAAAGTTTCAAGTAGCTTTTGCGAGACACCATAAAATTCAGAGGAGTCATATGAGATAAAACAAAGTTCAATGAGATTATGTGAAAAAACCCAAGGTCAAGGGCGTGTATCAAACTAAACCTAAAAAATACGAACAAACCAAAGGAACTTAAAACTGAACCTAGATGTGTTTGACAACTTCTCAAAATAGGTTCAGAGTCAACATGGCTTTACTTTGGGCAAAATTTTGTTTGGATAAAAGTAGGCCAGATATACGAATAAAACGAAGGAACTTAAGGTTAGGGGTGGTAAACGATCGAATCGAATTGAATACTAAGGTGTTCGTGTTTGTATTTGTTTAAAATTATCAAATTCAAGCGAGGATTCTAATATTCATATATGGTGTTTTTGAATTCGAACTCGAATACTTGGTATTTGATAAATATTCATGAATATTCACGAATACTTATCGAATATCAAAGTATATTTATTCCGCTAAAGAATTTAATTTTCAAATAGTATTTAAATTCATAAATAAAAATTACTCCTTTATAATATATGACGTGTGTGTGTGTATCTCAAAATTTTTACTAGAAAACAGATGTAAGATTATTTAAGTCTTAAAATCAGTACATAAAATTTAAGTAGAAATGATAAGTGGGTTAAAAATATGTCATCTATGTGCAATAATACAAATAATAAGTGATCAAATTTTAAACGAATATTTGATAGACAAACGAATCGAACACATCTGGTTAAATTCTATTCGTTAGTAAACTGAATACTAAATAGTATTTGTTTAGTGGTAAATGAACTACCAAATCGAATATGATGGAATAGTTACTCGAACAATTATCGAACTATTTGTTAATTATTTTGTTCATTTCCACCCCTACTTAAGGTTAAACCTAGACATGTTTGGTAACATCTCAAAATGGGTTCAGGTTCAAACCTGACTTTATTTTAGGCAGAATTCTATTTCGATAAAACTAGCCAAGATTTTCTTAGGCCAGTTTGGGCCTATAAAGTGGTTTTAGTTTCAGACTACATCCGCTTTGATCCAAAACAAAACTAGTTTTGTTTAAAGGAGGGTTAGAGTTGCCTTGACCTAATTTTAGGATAGTTGCCAAACGTAAAACTCATCTGGAGACGTAATTTAACTTTTAGAACTTGGAGTTTGCGCAATTGCACTACAGCTACAAATATGAAAGATTTGGTTTCCATTGTAAAATCACGAAAGATTTCATGACCAAACCCAAAAAATACATAAATACTCTCTCTCTCCCTCCAATTTTGGGCGACGTCCTAATCTCCAAATTCCCAGCTCGCTCAACTTCTTCCCCAAATTCAGACTCAAACCACCATCGTGAACCTCGCCCAGGTCGCCCTCCCTCCTTGTTCCCATCGAAACCCTAACCCTACTCTCTCCAAAACGTCCTCCAATGTCTCTCCTCCCTCACTCCCCTCTCAACGATGGCCAGCCCCAACTCCAAAACCCTAACCCTAAAACCCTCGTCCTCCACCTCCCTCACCGAGGAGCGCCTCCGCGAATACAATCGCCGGCCTTCCAGTGCCGCCGCCGCCGCCTCCTCCTCCTCGAACCCCTACCTCTACCCCCGTAGCCTCGGCCTCAGCCCCGACCGCGAGAGCGTCGCCTCCTCCGCTCGAGCCTCGGCCTCCTCCGTCCTTCTCACGATCCAGGAGTGGGCCCCGCCCTGGCTCTCGATGAGCAATCGGAGGAAGGCGGAGGACGAGGAGGGAGATCTGCAGCCGGCGGGGGAGTGGGACCCGGGACTGCCGTCGCCACGTGCCAGCAGGAAGCCCTTGGGGGAGAGTGATTTGGCGCCAGCGCCGCAGCCTCAGGCTGCTCCGGTTTCTGGTGTCGTGCCGCGCGTGCCGGTGGCTGCTGCCCTGCGCGGACGGAAGGAGAGGGAGTATGTTTGGGCGTATAAGTACAGGCCGAGGTCCCTGGACGAGTTTATTTGTAACAAGGATCGGGTTGAGGAGCTAAAGGAGATGGTAAGTTTCCGATGAAATTTATTTCTGATGTTGAGTTTAGAACCTTCATCATGCAAATTGTTATGAATTGTTGGATTGTGATGGAGTGTTAACTGGGGTGTTAGTATTTTTTTGGGTTTGGTGAAAAAGATCCTCCTTTGTGATTAAGGATCTATTAACGGGTCCAATTTGCACACATATCTTGATATGTGCTTTTATCAAAATTTTGCCATAACTTGGTCTTGAAAGTCCACTACACATGAAGATACGACCATTCTCCAATTAGTTAAATTTCAACGAAGCGTATTTGTGACCTCCAGTAGTGATGGTTAATGTTCTTATGTTGGCACAAGTTGAAATGTCCATACGCTATTCGGGTTGTTAGTACAAACTATTAGCACAATTATGAGCTATACGTGTTCAAATCTCTAAAATTTGGTGTCTTTGCATAGAAAAGTCGTAAAACCCAAAGGTGCTGTCTAAACCTATCATGATATGCACAAGTAAATTCTCAAGTATATATTAGTTCTATTGAACTCAAAAGACTATTATACCTGACATTTCTAAGGTACGGTGAAAATCCCCATAGTTAGGTGTGTTCAGATGAGAGTACTACATTTGCATGTGATCATCTGGAAAGTCTTTGCTTGTGCATAAAAATGTTATCATTGCCTACGTGCAAATGTGAATAATTCCATAGAGGATATGCACAAGTTTTATGGTATGTAATAGTTCACCATGAACTGAAAAATTACTGTGTACAGCATTTTTTTAGGTATGAAATCTTGGAAATACTCTATATATATTTTAGTGCGGTACCATGATTCTGGGAAGTTCTAGTTCAGCGCATGATAAAAGCTGACTTTTTTGTTGAATACTTGGAGTCCACGGAGAAGAGGGGGCATAAAACAGGAACTAATTTTTTCAATGTCATGTATTTTGTTGACATGCAGCCATGTTTCAGTGTTAGATAGCTGTAGCTTCTCCAGCTTAGAGTTCAAAGTAAAATCTTAGAAAGCAACATGAGTATAATGCATAAGCTAATCTCAAATGTATTCGAAATAAACAAAGCAGTGTTGGAAACCATATCACATGTCAATGCAGAGTTCAAAATCATCAACCACTCAAAGAAACCTAAATATCATTAAATTCAAACAAAACTTTAAGATATCACCATTTCAAAAGGCAAGACAGGTGGAGAGTTAATACGGATGGGATGAGACTCTTGGTGCAGAAGATGCAAAAGAAATAATAAGTTGACTGGTTTTCCACGTTAAAATCACCACTAGGTGTCTGGGATGGTAATCCAGAGTTCCGTAACCCATTTAAGGTGCAAAGTCTCTTGTATGAGAGTGTGAGGGATGGAAATCCGACAGGAAGAAGAAAGACGAGTTGGGGGAAAAAGATGGAAGAGCAGATACCAGCAAATAATGGTGCTTGTTCCTTGGGGAATTTAGGAGACAATAATCTTTTCTTTTTGTCTCATCTCTGGAGTTCACCTCTTTCCTGTTCTATACTTGTCTTATTTTTTCACTTGCCTCATAAAATAAGTTATGACCTAAGGCTAAATATGAATCTGCAATTTGGTTGTCATATATCATAGTTTTAATGCTGATCTTTATGTCCAGTGCAATGCACATCTGATGCATATTCAATATTGTTATTTCATACACGTACATATACATGTGCAATGTGTTAAAACTTTTGGAAGCTGTGATGTTGCAAGTGTCACCTAATAAGCGCATGCCCATATAAACAAAATGATTACTCCTCTTTTTTTTTTAAAGTCTTGAATATAGCAAATATGGTTTGGGTGGCACCTTCAAGGTAGGGTGCGTGAGACTCTTTGCTTAAGCTATTGACATCCAATATATCCGGGAGATTTAGAAGATTCACTCTCATTAAACTAGAAAGTTCATAAACATGCTCAATATGCTTAAGGAAAATACCATATAATAACAAAGTTTGGTCCCGGAATTTCATTGCTTTCTTGCTTAGTGTATTTCATTTTCCTTTGATTTGCATAAATATTATGCTTATCACTATAAGTTTCATTTAAACATTGTTGAAGTTGTAGGTGAGAAAGCAAAAATGCAGTCATCTTATATTTGAAGGTCCTCCAGGGGTTGGGAAGAGAACTATGGCTTTAGCGTACTTGCGAGATGCCTTGGGATCTGAAAATTTGAAGGTAGATAAATAACTTATAGCAATAGTGTAATGTCCCATTACTACATTTATTCATTTATCACAGTATGTTTTTCTCTTTTTACAGACAAAAAATGAATTGAGGAAAATTGAACTAAAGGTATTTTACCTTTCCATCCATATTTACAGTTCACTTACGAATTTTTAGGAGCAAAAATTAAAAAGCGAAGTTACATCCTCTTGACTGTTAATTGCTTATGTGTTCTTCAGGGTGAGCATATCAGCAGCATTGACGTCAATCTGAGAATATCATCCCAACATGTTGAGGTTAATTTATCTGAATTGCATGGATATGAAAAGCATGTCCTTGTGTCTCTGATAAATGAATCCCATTCTCCATGGGACAAACCCATCCAGTGTGATCCTCCTAATTGTCGAGGTATGTGACATTTCTGTTTATTCTACTGTTCCAGTGTATACTACAGTACTCCTTTTTTTGGTTGAGGCCACGATTTTTCATGCACATCATGGTCTTATATTCAGTGTAAGGTGAAGCAATTTGTATGCGTATTATGAAATTAAATGGATGACACTTGTTTCTTATTGAACTGTGGTATTCTACTGTCATTCTATCATGTGAGTTGCATTTATTTTGTTGATTACTTTGCAGCAATTGTTGTGCACGAGGCTGACAAGCTTTCGACAGATGCTCAGTTTTATATCCGCTGGATCATGGAGAAGTACAAGGGCTGTAATAAGATCTTCTTTTGCTGCTCTGATGCCTCAAAGCTTCAAATAATAAAACATCTTTGCAAAATTGTAGAACTCCGACCACCTTCAGATAGTGAGGTTATCCATTGAATACACACTACTTATATTTGAGTTCATGTGTTTAGTCAATTGAATAGTTTTTAATAAATCGCGTTTAATTTGTTCAGATTGTTGAAGTTCTGGAGCTCATTGCAAAACAAGAACGTATTGAATTGTCTCAACAGCAAGCACAAAAAATTGCGCAGAACTCGAAGAACAACCTTCGACAGGCAGTTCGTTCATTTGAAGCCTCCTGGAAGTAGTAAGTAAATATGAGGTCATATGTGTATGCATTCAAGTTTCAGTTTCCAACTTTATTTTTTGGTTGTTCTGTCATAAATAGATAAATATACTATATCTTGTTTAGACCGAAGCAGTTTCATTATTGCTTAAAGTTAACTCTCTAAATTGCTGCTACATTTCTAAGTAAGTGGAAAGGTGCCAAGAGAGGTACGCAAAACCTACCTAGTTTCCAGGATTATGTAGTGTGTAGATAAGGGTTTAGGTTTATAAATTGCTATAAGCCATTGCTTTTCTCTTTGTGACATGATATAAGCAGAAGCATGAAACAAGCATAACCTTGATGTGTTTCACCAGTGATATAGAACTCTGCATATGTTTTGGTTTAATTGTAATTGCAATGTGGTATCTTTATCTTCTGACAATTTTTGTTATTTTCTCTATTACAAAATTCTCCCTTAATGTCTATTTCTTACCTCTCATGTGTGAACGCCACATCTTTATAATTTTCCCTACTGAAAGCTAATGCAGGTTTACAGGACATTCCTACTATAAACTGGTTTTAGGAGGAATAGAATACATCATCTAAGAACTGGATGGAATTTGTATTTATTGCAGTAATTCATTTAAGGATGAAGTGGAGATTTTGACTGGATGGGAAGACGATATTGCTAAAATAGCTAGGAGTGTTGTTAAGGATCAAAGCCCAAAGCAGTGAGTATTTTCCTCGCTATTGCATTACTCCGATGGTATTTATTTATCATGGAATGAAATTATCATGTCACTGTTGCTTGACACTGAGAATCATTGTGCAAGCTATCATATCTTCTGCTAAATTAAAGAAATAAAAATCTAAGAAACTGTCACTATCTTTTTGTTATTGAAGGTTATATATTATCCGCGGGAAGCTTAAAAAGCTGATTGAACATGATGTATCACCAGATTTTATTTTCAGTGTAGGTTCTCCCTCCCTGAACTCTTTTATAAATTGGTCTTTATTGGAGATGTTCTAGCAATTCTATCTTGTGCTATCTTGAACAGACTCTGGTTTGTGAACTGAAGAAGCAAGTGAACAACCAGTTCCATGGCCAGATCGATGCCATGTATCAGGAGTACAAACTGGTAAGCATATGGAAGTCAGTTTATCATCAAGGATGCTTATGTTATTTCTTTATCAGTATTGTATTCTTTTGTAAAGGGTTAATTGCAGGTAGACCCTTTTTCCTATCACCCAATTGTGGATAGACCCCCTGTAGTTCTATTGTTGCAGATAGACCCCCTGAGTGAATTTTTTTTGACTCTTTTACCCTCGAAGAAGAGAAATTTGTTTTTTGGCAATTAGACCTCCAGAAGGTAAAAGTGTCAAAAAAAGTCACTCAGCGGGTCTATATGCAATTGGGTGATGGTACAGGGAGGCTATCCGCAGTTGAACGATGCTACAGGGATTTAATCCATGCTTATCCCTTTTCTCAATGTAGACCTTTAGTATTTCTTTAATCATTGTCTGATACTTTTTAATGTAGACTTGCAATTTTACGTTGTTACTTTGTTAACCCTCAGCATGTTACTGGGCCTAACTTGAGCCCGGAGAATGTTGGACTTTACAGACAAGAGATTTCTGGCGACAAGTCTCATGACCAGCGAAAAAATGTTCACTACTTCATGAAGATTGAAGGTAAAGATTTGATAAAACCTAGCTCCGGCTGGAATGATCCACAAGTTATCTGACTGTGACAATACTGAAAAATTAAACTTGGTCTTAAAATGCCGTAAAATTGGCACTTATTAGTACATTGGTAATAATCCGAATTTAGGGACAAAAACTGCATAAAAATTGAGCAACTAAACAAAAGGACAGGTTGCAGATTGCCAGAAACCTATTTGATTAGCTGGTCTTAATATTCTCTCAATATTTCACCGTTTTCCTTTTCGCAGAATTTACTGCAAAGTTTATGAGCTGCTACAAATCGTCAATAACCAAAGGCATCAGTGGAAGTGGTTTTCGTTGAAGGTTGGAGAACAAGTCCATGAACTTTATTGGAAAGTTGAGGGAACTATCCCCTAATTTGCATCTTATTAAGCAAAATGTATTACTCGATAAGTTATCTTATATCGAAATAAAGAATATGCAAGTAATGGATGCACTGAAACCATCTCCTAAAACTCATTCACAGAAATGGACTTGTAGATGGAAGTGCAAGACTCTTGTATGATTGTTATTCTATATATCGTGGCAGCTAGTAGCCTCGCATGGTTGGAAATGGTTGATCGCTTGATTGTGATGGGCAGCAGCACGCACCTCTAGCTTATAGAAAACAGCAATTTTATGTTCTCTTGTGCCATTTTGCTATTCAAGATGCTCATTATCTGTCACGCTGTAGCCTTTTTGTTTCATACATCATCTCTGTGG
This sequence comes from Asparagus racemosus, assembly GCA_037177215.1. Taxonomy (NCBI): domain Eukaryota; kingdom Viridiplantae; phylum Streptophyta; class Magnoliopsida; order Asparagales; family Asparagaceae; genus Asparagus; species Asparagus racemosus. The sequence goes on from JBAKGM010000200.1 coordinate 18,399,260, forward strand.
GTTGTCATCTTGTTTCATGAAATAACTACATTGCCTTGTGCTTCAGAAAATAATTTCTTGCATGTTTGAAGGTAATACTTGTGTATAAGATACACAAGTATTAGAATTGTGATGCAAGGTCGATAATCGTATAAGAATAATTAAATATTTATCAGAAGTAACTGTCTGAAATTTTATCTCTGTTCTGATTTGTTTCAAAATTGTCCTCTCTGTGGAAGAAGAGTGGAAAAATGAAAAAGAAGAAATAAGGGAGTATCGGAGAATTTTTCTTATGGTGGCTCGGCTATTCTCAGAGTCCTCTCTTGTTCCACTTTCCCTTGCCCTTCCCTTGTTTCTTCAATCTCAATCTCAACAGAATCCTCCCTCAAATCCCCCTTCATCTCGTCCTCAACAACGATAACATGGCTATCCCTCGCTCCCTCCCCAACCACCTCTCGCACCGCCAACACAGCGGCCTCATCCGGCTCCGCCTCCAAGTCTGATCGACACACCGGACAGGTGGTATTCGACGCCAGCCACGAATCGATGCACGTCAGGTGGAACACGTGGCAACACACGGTCAGCAGCCTGATAACGTCGTCCCCGTTGAACTCCGACAGGCAGACCGCACACTCGACTCCCCTGCATTTCCCCTCCTGCAAGCCCCTCACGGCGGAGTACGGGAGGGTGGGGAAGGAGGAGAGGATGGCGGGGTCGAGCCCCGAGAAGGAATCTAGGTGGGTCCCGGGGCCGGCGTTGCGGGCTGCGCCGCTTTGTCGATGACGGAAGAGGGTTGTGGCGAGGTGGCGGAGGAGGTCGCGGAAGAGGAACATGGAGAGGAAGCACATGAAGATGAAGAAGAAGATGAATGCGGGGAGAAGCATGGGGATCGAATGCACGGGCTGTCTCGGTTGGTAAATCGACAGCGGAGGTGGAGGTTGAGATGATGTTGACATTGCCGGAGTTGGGGGATTCCGGCGAGAGGAGAATCGGTTAGCATGGACTATGGAGGGATTGGAAATGGAAATATTATTATTGATTGGTGGTTCTTTGATGAGCTTCTTTTCGGTTTGAGCGGGTTGGGGTGAAGGGATTAGATTTGGTGGGGCCCGCGAGCGTGGTGGGGCCGGTTAGGTGGTGACGTGTGACGGAGGGAGAGGTTGATTTGGAAGCGGGGTAGTTATAAAAGGTCCAGGACGGTTAAGAGGGACCGGTGGTCGAAATTCTTGGAGCAGGATTTGCTGTGCTCCGGGGTGAGCTTTTCATGCGATGAGAAGTTGACACGTGGCCAAATTGGCCATGGGAACTTCTTAAAAATCGATTTATCTTTTAATTTTCAAATGGCATTTCTTAACCAGTGCCCCTGGGTCACCGGTTTACCATAAATATTAACATCATTATCACCTTTAAAAATGTGAATTTCAAAAAAGTCATTACTGTTGTCAATATATAGCATATGCTATGGGAAACTGGGATTAATGAAGATAATTAATTAATTAATTAATACTTGTTTGTTTGTGGGGAACATATTTCTTAAGAGAAGAAAGCCATAACATCTCTTTACTTACCTTCTTCACTTTTATAAGTCATTAAATCAGACTCGGTTAATTAAGCAAAAATACCGAATCCATTTCATTTTCTTTTATACTTTTATTTTGAATGGTGTAGAATATACAAAAATAATAAAAAGAGTTTAATTAGTGAAATATAGTTAAATAATTGAAACCATTCGAATAATTGAGAAATGAAAGAGGAATGTTACTTTGTATTATTCTATTTTAGTATATGTAAATAGTTTATAGCCATTTTTTTATTTTGCTTGATATTAGAGACTTTTTGGTTTCAGAGCTTAAGAATATTGTTTACTCATGTACATATTCTCTCAGAAATTCTGCAAGTACAAATTTTATACTCAAGGTGATGTTTGGTATTTAAAATAGTCAATAAGAGCATTAACTATGAGAGCGGTAGGACAAGTAATTAACTAAAAGAGAAATGAAAATATGAAAGTAATTAATTACATTAATTCCAAGACAATAAATAATCCTTAACCAATGCCCTGGGGGCATTGGTTAAAAGGACCCTTTTTAAATTACTAGTTTCATATTGTGCATGGTATGTTACATGCTTGTGTGTGAAAAATGTTGTTAACAAATCTACTAATAGATATAAACATCAGTCGCGGAGCCATTCAATGGTCGGGGGTGGCCACGGCCACGCCAAATTTTTTAATTTTTTACTAAAAAATTTATTAGACTATGTTGGTATTCTATTGGCTATATCAATTTGGCTCCCTCCCAAACACTTCATCTAAAAAAATTCTTACCCACCCAAGTCAAATCATATTTAATAAACAAAAAAAATTAAAGAGAGAAACGTTTAGGCTAGAGAAAAGGACATATACTTCCTCTTTCTCTAGTTCTCCTTTGATAGATCTCAACCTAAAGTACTCCTAACTTTCTCTCAATTCTTCTTTTACCTTCCTATTTTTGCTTCTATTCAACAAATCCAATCTTAATACTGATTAAACTCTTTTGGCTTGGGTGTCTCAATGAAATTTTTAAATCTCTGAAGCCCTTTTTTTTAAAATTAAGGTTAAACATTACTACATTTTTTGTTTAATATACGTTTTAGTTTGTATATATTTTTTAAAAAAATTAGTGACTTTGTGTTTAATTTTGTCAACAATGAGAAACAAAAATTCCCTAATTTAGTGCCAAATCCTAGGTTTTAGAATTCTTCTGTTTCATTTTTTTCTCTTTGATAGCAATATTTTTTTTAATGATTTCTGTGATGCATAAATTATTATGATTTATGGATGAGAAACTATTATTATTTGCTAATGATGGAGGATATTATTTTGATATTTATAAATATTTTGGCCCCCCGAACTTGAAATCCTAGCTCTGTCACTGTAAACATGTGTATAAAATACTATTTGCAAAACGTTAAGGCTCAACATACCATTAAATATTAACATACAAAATGAAAAAATTCATTTAAAAAAATAAAATGTATTTTCGGTAGATTTTATCCTCCTAGATTAGAAAAAGAAAATGCACACATACATATTATGGCCAGAAATAAATATCTGATCGGGCTTGGATGCATCGCGCGTATATATTCCGACCCGTACCCATTTCCAACCCAACCCCCACGTGGCCGCGTCTCCTCTCTCCGTTCGGTAATCGCACACGACCCGAATCCCTCCTCTCGTCTGCTCGAAAACACCCCCGACCTTTTCACTCGCCTTCATTTTTATTTTATTTTAAATTCTCTTAATTCCTAGTATCCCTTTCCTCTTTATTCTTCACCCTCTGAGCTCGATTAAATCCCATTCTTAAAAATTTCCAATTATTTACCAGAAGGGATTTTTTTTTTTTGTTTTTTGTTTTTTTTGCGCACGACCTGTTTGTGTTTTTCCCCGAACCAAAGACCCTGCGATGTTCACCAACGATAAGCGGCAGGTGGAGCGAACTGGGAGATCCGGTACTCCACGGGCCCAATATCTTCAGGTTGATCTTGCAAATAATTTCTTCTCTCTCTTTTTTTAAGAATAATTTCTCGAATTGTTTCAATTTGTTCAATTTTAATTTATGTGCTCTTCTGTTTTTCTCCCCCTTTACAGGAACTTGTGACGGAGTTTCAGAAGACCGCCAATGAAGGTTCTTTTGGTTGCCATTCTTTTCGCTGTTTACATTTATTTCTTTCTCATTCTCCATCATATCCGCAACTAGTTTTAATTCCTTAATTTTCTGTCGATTTCCTATATTTTTGAGACTTAAAATTTGTAACATGTAAATTGTTGAGTGGGTTTGTTATTTGTAAGGAATTATGGTTGATTAGTGATATTAGCTGATATAACCTGAATTTGTTTCTTAAACTGATATAGGCTTCCTACCCATCGGCGCGAAATAAATATTCTAAGAATTTAGGGCAAAGTCTTTCCTCTTGTCTACAGGGTTTTTCCCCCTTCTTGGACAAGATATCACCATATAAATAAAAATATGCACTGTGCACGCTATAAAGTTGTTATACAGTAGGAATCCTACCAGAACCACCCCTACAGGAGTGGGGTGGTTTACACCATTGATAGAATAGCCGCAATTCCCAAACTAACCATCTAACACCCCATAAATGGTATAGATCACCCCATTCTACGAGGTGTTCTAATAGAAATTTGTTGTTATATTATACTACTGGCTATGTCAAACTCCTACAATTGCTCGCTTTCTTCCTTTATATTGAAAAGTAAAGCAGTGGCAGATGGAATAGCCATTCCCTTTTTCTTATTCTATAACTCTCATAAAGCTTAGTTTTGTTCCTCAGTTGAAACTTCTCGTAAATGATTCATCAATCATTACCTTAAAAAACAAAGTCTCCTCAAAAACTAAAGAGCTTTGCATTAATTTCTTCATCAAGCGTCACCTGAAGAAAACTAAAAAGTATAGATAAACACTAATTTGTAAATCTCCAAGGTCAACCAGTGGAGATGGTAATTCTCACACACATACACGCAACATTGAGTTACTGTCTTCAAACATCCATTTCTTTTGTACTGTTGTTCATTTATCCTCCAGAATAGGCGTATGCAGATGCCAAAAGCATCTTTAGATTATATCAGCACCCAAAAGTGTACTTAATCTTCAGTCGTTTCAGTTCGAATAATTAGTAGAACAAGTTCATTATTATTACCCACACTTGCTAGCTTTATAGGATTTATGGTTAGCCCTTTCCTTTTTGTCAATAATTTGCTTATTTAGGAATTTGGCTCTGAGCTGAAGGGTTGATGCATTGACAGCTGTTTGTAATTATTTTCCAAAATGCATTAAATGGTAATCAGATAATTCCTTTATGCTGTTAATATGAGACATGCTCCATGTTTTAGTGTTTCTATGTTGTTCATTAAGCTCTAGTAATGTAAGGTTGTGTTATATATGGGTAGTTCCATGTGCTGGTGCACTTTTCCATTGGTTGGCTAATTGGTATTTCTATTTCATCATGTTGCAGAACAGAAAGAGAAAATTGTTGCTCATTTGGCTAATTTTGCATATGACCCTTACAATTATGCATTTCTACGCCAGGTAAAAGTGGAAAATGTACTCCATTTCCTATTTGAACTTTATTCATTTCCATTTCAACTTACAAACAATTGTGACCTTGGACAGCTTAATGTTTTGGAGCTATTCTTGGACTGTATAACTGAACCAAATGAAAGACTTATTGAATTTGGGGCTGGTGGGATATGCAACTCATGTGTAGGTGAGTCATCAGATAAGGAGACTGTGTCTTTTTCTCGCATTCAACCTCTGAGTAATTTGAAATGAGAGCCTTGATGTTTCTTTCTGATTTCATAACACAAATGCATGTTTGTGTTGTTATCCATGTCACTTTCTAAAAGGGGCCAATGTGAACATGCACATAGACACAAGTCCCCTACTAAAAATACCTCCCTAATTATGTCAACTGTTCGTTGTGTATGTGTGGAATATCTGCAGAGTACTTTCCTCAATTATTGTTGTTCTCATCTATTCTTTATCACATGTTTACGAAGTTGTAACTGGAAATATCCGATAAATTGCAGACCCAGAGAATGCTGCAGTTATAACTCAATGTGGCGGAATTCCTTTGATCATACAGTGTTTATCTAGCCCAGTCAGGAACACGGTAAGTATGATATCAACATTTAAGCTTAAAATACCACCTTTCGTCGTACAGTGCAAGATTTTTTTTTAATTACTGTTTTCCTCTATTATGCATTTACTACTTTCAAATCTAAATTGCAGGTCAATTATGCTCTGGGGGCTCTCTACTACCTCTGTAATTCTTCGACTAAGAAAGAAATATTGAAGCCTGAGGTTGTTGAAGTCATAAGAAAATATGCCGCCGCTGGAGCTGTTAACATGAGCTTCAGCAATCTGGCTAATGCATTTCTCGACATGCATGTAAATTAACAGCAATGATGGAAATCTAAAACAAGGTCAGTAATGGGGATCATAGTCTGATAGTTTTATTAGATTTGGAGTCACTATCGTCTTCTTATTCTCAACCCAACCACACTGTTTCTTTGTCCTTGTGTTTGTTATCTGCACTACACCGGATCCATAACTTCTCTTGGGTACTAAACTGCAATTTATGGCAACTCATCATAAATATTTTCAAATTAAGTTTAAGGGCAACACCTTGCTAGGTTTCTTGTGCTGGAACTTGGAAGATCGTTTCACTGACACACACTGAGTGAAAGGTACCATTTTCTGTACATCTTTTTATGAATAATATTTTTAAGTTGGAGGTTTTTACTGATGATTTTTTTTTCCACACAAGCCGACGGATGAAGCAAAGAACGACCAATGAAATGAGGAGCGGATGGAATTTTGGGCATTTTGTTGCCGAGAGGCGATAGGTATTATCTATATCTGTTTTGGGGAACTATGTGTTTGAAGTAATGTCTAATTGAAGAAAATTGTTTTGTGAAGAGGCGAAGCTATCCTATGTAATTCTGTCCGTAGGGGCTAGGTGTTTGAGGAAATGTCTTAAAGACGGAAGTTATTTGTTGTAATATGTAGTTGAAATATGTATTATGTCCATTTTAATTTTTGTAGTTTAATCAGATTCTTAACCCTGTGTGCTCAAAAGTTCCTCTAAAGAAGGCTCTTTGAACATCCTCTCTCTACTGTCTTTGCATACTTTCTTGGAAAATTTGTGTCAAGGCCACACTATTAAAAAAGCCCATTTGACAAGGTCCTTCAACTTTTTCCCACTGTGGATAAGCGAAAAAAATAATAATAATAAAATAAAATAAAAATAAGAATAATAATAATAAAATAAAAAGAAGTATCCAGGCGTATCCATGTCACGAGTATAGCCCATATATATGGTATTTTAGCCGAAACTCTAAATTGCTCTGCTCGTTCTAGCAGCGCAGCCTCCGATAACAGTTGCTATCGGATCACATTCATGAGGAAATTGGAGGGAAATAGTGGTGATTTCCCTCCCTTTCTCTCTCAAAAGCCATAACTCTCTCAATTAATATGTTAGGGTTTTTGTTCTTCAACAATCAACCCTCTTCTTGTCCTAGAAATTTCTTACATTACTCCTTCTACCTTCCATCCATTAATGGCTGAGAAGGCTTTCATCTGCATGGTGGCCTTAGGTGAGAAAGTTGTATTCTCAATTATTAACTCTTCAATCACCTTTATGGAACGAAAGTTTGATGTGTCAGAAAGATTATAAATTCCATACGATTCTTTATCGTTGATATTCAAAGATGAAACAATCGGCAACATCAGTTTTGCAATTGAGAACGAAAATGATTTGTCATGTATGGTGGAGCATAACCACATTATTAGGTCTACAGATATTCATATGCAAACTATTCAAAATGTAGAGGTTTCGACTTCCCATAAAACCCAAAAAAAATCCGCAAGACTTTTAAGTTACCGTTTATTTTGTATGAAATTTGTGATTTCTGTTAAACAAGTGGTGGAATCATGAAAAGTTTACCGTATATGTGTCAATGCCACTTGTAGCTGTTAACTGTGAGCAATACTTGTTAACAATCACAATCACGTGTTAACTTAATGGATTGGATGTTAAGCATATGAGATAGTTGTTATGTTTTAGAAATATATGTTAAACATATGAATTATAAACTATTTCTTTAAAAAGTTATATATTTTATTTTTAATTGTTGTTTATTTGTCTTCTGACTATTTTCTAAATATGTGCAGCATTACCCCTATGTGAACTCACAATGTAAAGATAGTGCACCTACGTTTATATGTAGTTCAGATATGATTCCTATTGATAACCCATCTAGGGATCATGTTATGATGATTGATGACATGATCAACAATACAGAGAGGATTCTTGCATGGTGGCACAGTGCTTTAAGTAAAGAGGGACAACTGTTTGACAATGCGAAAGAGTTAAGATTAGCTTTGCTATACTATTCAATGGCAAAAAAGTTTGAGCACGAGTTTAAAAAACGAACCAAGGCGTATTCAAGTTTTTTGCCTATTTAACGAAACCAAAAATTTCCCTTGGATGTTGTTTGCTTATTTTCCTAGAAATGAAACTAGATTTCTATAAAGAAGTTCGTGAACAATCACACTTGTGGGTAGCATGGTAAAAATGCTGGTCATTTAAGGGCCTCTCGAAATTCATTGTGACCCAATTACAACCCGTGTTGAAGGCTCTGTTCGCCGGGAAAGTTGTTTTGATTGCCATTGCTTTGAATCTGTTACAGCTTGTTTTGCTTACAACAAAAATTCAAATAAAAATCGCCTTTTTATAAGGCTTACAATGAAAAATAAAAAAAGATTACAACTTTTGACCCTTAATGAACAAACGCG
>JBAKGM010000200.1:18407692-18425377 GCA_037177215.1 Asparagus racemosus
CACACGCATTTTACTAAATAATAGGTAGAAGTTGATGAATTAGCCAAAATTTCTCAGAAATTGTACTAAATTGCAAAATAAAGTCGCAGAAAAACCAAAATCACTCTAAAGAAAAAGAGAAGCAAGGAAGTGAATCCAATGACCTTTAGTCTTGACGAGGATCTCTCCAGCCTTGGGCTTAGGCATGTGGAACTCCTCGATCGTGAGCGGGCGATTGGGCTCCCAGAACACAGTTCCCCTCATGAACGAAGGGCCGCCGCTCACGTGATAACCGCTGGCGTGGATCCTCTCCTCTCTCGGCGAGGCGACGCCATTGGAGATCGATCGAGACGAGGAGGAGGAGAGAAAGTAGGGTTTTGGGATTCGTCGGAGGAGAGAGCGAGAGGATGAAGAGAAGAAACTTGCCATGAGGGAGGAAATTGGGGAGAAGAAGAAGAGGAGGACGGAGTTGACTAGGGGGAGTGGGGGGAGAAAGAATTTTATACGGAAGACCAGCGGGTCCCACCATTTGGATGGCGATTCCACGCTGGCAGATTCCGTCGAGCTGGAGAAAGTATCAGATTAGTGGGAGCTCAGCTTTTACATTTTGAGATTTGTGCCCGAATTTAAGGAGATCTAAGGATTGATATCTCATACGTCTGTCATACATTTATGAACCTAGCCATGAGATACTTTGTCTTACGCTCAGAATTATGACTATTCAATTAATTGTGTAAACCACCTCGTTTCTGTAGAGATTATTTTTTATAGGATCCCTGCTGTCTAAAACCGCTCTTTACTACATGCCTTTCATAGTAGACCCCGGAATGATTGAAATTGCTAATAGAGCTCTCAAATCTGCAATTTGCTCCCTATAGTTGACGTATGTTAGACCCGAGGAGAATATTTCCTCAATTTTAAGTTTTTACACTGAACTTCTACTTATACCCCTTAGTTATGTTTAACCACTCGTTTATCTGATGAGTTTAAACCCAAGACCTGCAAGCTGAATATTCAAAACTCAGATCATTGATCTTCTCCTTAGGTAACTCCTTAGCCCATTTTTCATCTCCCTGAACATTTTTCTCCTCTCAAAAATAGTCATTGGCGGTATTTTAGTAATTGACTGTGTCGAATTAAGAACAAATTCGCTATGATTTATAAAATTTGACTAAAAGGTAACAAAGGGACCAAATTGCAATTACCCTTATATTTGGGGATCTATTAATATTTTTTAGAAAATTAATGTTTAGGTCAAATAGCGAGGAAGTACAAGGGAGAGATGGTTTGTATTTTTCTCATTTTGGATCGACAAACCGCGACTTATGGATTCTGATTCAAGTTCGCATTATAGTTTAGCAACTTCAATATTTAGACCTAATTCAGTTTTCAGTATGATCTGGTTCTTACTAATTCAAAGAGAAGGAGATGCATGTCTGAGGTAGACCAGATTATATTTGATCTAAAACTATTACAACAAAGGAAAATGAAATGCAGCCAAATTAAATCTAACTATAAGTCAAGTTAAATAAAAAATAAGTGAATATCATGAACATCAGCTCTAAACCAGTTTTAGCATAGAATTGATTATACGAGTAACAGTTTTATACTTGATATCAAATATAACTAGGGCAACACTAATTCACAAAGTACTAAACTGGGTCTAATACTGTAACTGCAGAAAACCCTTGCAAATTAAATAAATGTTATTATCCAAAATTAGAAGTTTGTATAACGATTAGCTTCATCCTTATTTAGTACAAACTTCATATTCTTTATCTTCATTTGCCATCATTATTTAAAAAGGTATTAAACTGAGCCTAATATTGAATTAATGGATTAATGAAAATATTTGCCATCGTTGCTGACGTAGTAAAGTTTGTATTAACCTTTTTAAATAATTGATTGCTAAAATAAATTTTAACATTTATCTAAAGAATCCTCGATAATATAATAGTTCAATATTATAATAGGTGTTTATCTGTTTTTTTCATCTTCTTTATCTTCACTTTCTTTTTTAATGAAGTAACTTGAAACTTAATGTCTCAGGGCTCAAAGTCGGACTCCTTCTCCTTATATCAGCGATGTCGGAGCCACCAAGACATCATTCGGCCATTCTTCTAGTAGAGGTTCATATCCTCCAAGTAAACTCAACGAAGCTGTTTGCAAAACCAACTACCCCATATCTAGGCAAGACCAAACCTCTCCCATGAATTTGGACTCTAGTTAGGAAGTCGATAAGGTCAACCCAAGAGTTGGATTAGATTAGGGTTTAAAGTGTAAAATTAGAAAAGTGGCGTTATTATAAATATGGAGAAATTTGGAAAATGATGGAAAAACTATAAATAGGAATGAGATCGCTCATTTTAAAACCCTAGCTAGGCTTTAGGGCAACTCCACAAAAGAGTGAGCTAAAGAGAGATGAGAGTGAAGCAAGAGAGAGTGTGAAGGTTTTGACGAACAAGGAGACCAAAATGAGAGAGTTGAGAACGAATCAACCACCCCAAACCATAGATCCAAGCTAAGATATGTTTCATTTCTTGCTCATATCCTTTCCTTATCAATCTCATACCTGCATTCTAATCTAGATTCATTTATGATAGTTCCAAGATGCAATTTTTGCTCGATCGACGGAGAAAACTCGGGCCAACCAATATCTCTCAAGGCAAGCATCTCCACATCTTCCTATTAGATCAGTAGCTTAGGACATTTATTTTAAGAGTCATGCTTCAGTGCTCCAAAAATAGGTTTTTAATTCAATTTTTACTTAATTTTGTTTGAAGGGTAAAAATGTACTTTTCCTTAACATCTTCTTCCTCACTACTTGAGACCCAATATTTCACAATGTCGATCCCAAAAAATTGCTAATGATGAGAAAGAAAAAATTAGATTGTAATGATTCTAATGTTTTGATTACTAAATTTGAGTCTAATTGCGTTAAATTTGACAGGTTTGTCTAATGTATTTCCTAGGGGTTCCAAAGGAAAAATTAAAATAAAAACTATAATAATGGTCCAGCATTGAACTAAGCAGGACAATGATCTCAAATTCAAGAGTGAACTAGAGGATTTCATATGTGGCCAACACAACTAACTCCATGGATCCATGGCCAACTTCTCCTCCTCAGATCTGTCATTACTCGGCAACGAGGAGGACGAGAGTCCAAACAAATTTCGGTACTCCATTGAGCCGGTGTGCTCTCACTTGTAGAGAGAGACGGGGCGGTCATGGCCGCAGTCGACGTTGAATGGTGACCGGCCATCGGAGGAATTAAGAAACGGAGGAGAAAGAGGACAAATAAAGGTATATTCGGAATTGCTCTTGAAAGTTGAACAAATAACAAAGTTGCCAGTGGAACTTCATATAGCTAATTCTAGCGATTTAAGGGGAACACAGTGAGCAATTATTACAGGGAATATTTACGACGTGTGCCATCAGTACTCTAAATTCTATTTATTGGAGTACCGAAGCTGTCAGCTTATTTTAATCATGTTTAGCCATCAATTGCATGCTTTGATTTTTGGATTTGCTCAGATCTAGTTGTTTTCCTTATAAAAGTTTATATTTTTGGATAATACTGAAATGTTGAGATTTCTCTTTGGATTCTTGACGAATTGAGCTCAAACTAGTTGCAAATGATTCCTGCAATGAATCTAAGAAATGGTAATTCTTGGAATGAGGTTTGATTGGAGTATGTGATAGTAGAATTTGATAAACTGTAGAAAAATGATAGTCTGCCAGGCTAATCGCACGCGCTCACTCTAGCAAGCACAAGCACCTGATTAGGTAGCAGCCCAATTCAAGAAGTTTGATCTGCCATTGACGTGGCATGTCAATGAGCGCACGTGCACAACCACGGAGCACATGCACTCAACCTGCAAATTGTCAAATTCTAATTATGTGCGTATTTTGAGATTCTGGCTTCCACTTTCACTTTTGTTTTCTTCTTTAGCTTTCTTGAAGTGAAGATTACCTATGACAAGCGGTATTTGCACATAGTTTAATAGTTCATGAAGCGTTGGGGATTTTCTAGAATCCTCCAAAACTAGTTTTTTGGGAAAACATATGTATTTTCTTTCCTTGTGTCCGAATCATGTTTTATGAGTTTGCGTATGTGTGATTTTGATATTAGGAATGTTCTGAGATAGTTGATATCACCGACTCAAATGATTTTAAGTGATTGTCCCTCATCTTGCTATATATGAAGTCTGAAACCCGTATATTATCAGTGGGGCCATGACTTTTGGCTCACTCATGCGCGAGTCGAGACCCAGTTCGTGTATCATGTTGCCCATATGGGATATTACCAGTTAGTTTACTTGTTTTGGAAATTTTTCTATTTAACTTTGTTTAGATTTTGAATTCATTTGACTTTGTGATATATTCATGGTATCTCCTTGCTAATACCAAATCTCGTTAGGAATTCCCCGTATACACAAGTTATGGGAAGAGATAATGTATTTGGATTCATGATTAAGGATTTCATCTTCTTTGAGCTTCCAGATGCAGAGGGACTCTGATTGAAGACCAGGTCGATGTCATTTAGATGGGTATCAGTTATCATGAAAGTATATTTTCTAGGAGCTGAGATTCTCAGAACTACTGCATAACATTTCATGTACAACAAAATAAAAAACGTAATCTAATGTGTTAATTTTGGGGATTGAATCTTCAAAGATATGTGGACCCATGCTCGTGTTTGTTAGACCTTTTGGTCTCTATGGGAGGGTTTGGTCAGTACCAAAAACAGTCAGATCCCAGGTGACTTGCACATATCCTCAGAGAAGGTCTATTTAAATAAGATGGTAATTATAGAATCTTGATTGGATCGAGGGAGTGGTAGATTCTATCTAGTTGAGATTCAGATAAGATGTTTCGCATGAGTCATTCCAGGTAGTAATGACCAGTAGGCGTGCATGTTGGATGTTAATTTTAGTTTTGTGTCGTTTTTGCTCTGTGTTATTTTTACAGTTGTTTTTAGACATTTTGACATCTTGGACATATGCATACCTTCCCGTCATTTGGTCTATTTTTTCTCATCTCTTCTTATTCTTGGATCTTCGTGAGTGTACCCGTCAGGATACCCTCTCTATGCCTATTTTTGTTTCTTTTCTCTCTTGATGCTTGCTGTAAGTCCCTTGTCTGACGACCTCTAGATTTCTTTTCTCCCTTCTTCCTCTAGGTTGCAGGAGAAATCAGTTACGGATCAGATTGTGCGTTCAACAATTTTATCCTCTAGGTAATTAGTAAGTGGTTGTTTTTATAAATTTGCTTTTATGTTTGAGTTTTAGCTTAGAAGTCCCACCATGCTAAATTGTATTTGGTGTGTCACCTAAATAGAGATAGTTTGACCTGAAGTTGACTTTTGTTAATCTTGCCCTTCTTTGCTGCTTAATTTGTGTTTTACCCTTGCTTTGTAGTAGTTTAGACAGATGAGGCTTAAGTAGTTATACTATCGGCTGAGTCATGTGCATGTATCTATAGCTAGGACACAGGGTGTGATAAGAATTTTATGGTATTAGAGCTTAGGTTTTGATAAGCGGGCCTTATCTACAGTCATGCTTGGTGGATAGATTTTAGCTAATTGTGATCATTGCCAAGTCAGATAAGACTTGACCTAGAGCCTGTGTTTCTTCAAATCTTACTATTTGTTCACACCAGATGGACGATGTTTGGTTGTAGTAACCTCAGAGAGTGTAGGTTAAGCCTAAGGGGTAAATTAGGGGAAATGAGAAAAGGTGTTAATTGGGAATAGAATAGAGTATGACCAAGTTAGGTAGGTGAGAGTGTTGATACAAGAGTGAGATGCAAAAATTTGATTGATTATGAGAGATGAACTTATGAATTAAGATTTAAGAATACTAGTGATTTTTATAAAATTGTTGGATGAGGGTAGACGTTGAAAGTTTAAGAAAGTGGGAGGATAAGTTAGGCGTTATAGTTGAGGGTTATAATCTAATCTGTGCTTTGTTATCTTAGCTATCTATATCATTGGTGAACATGAGATCCTTGCTTCAATGAAGTGTTCATAATTTTGATTGTTCGTACAAAACAAAATCATACATGCGATATAGAAATTAGTATGCATTAGACAATATAGTACAATAGGCTTAAGAGCACGATTTTCATTAATAATCAACAAAGAACTTACCTTACACAAGTCGTAGGAGAGTCAATACAAGTTTTTAGAAAATAAAAACAAGCTCACCCAGAACTAATACATGACATCTTTCCCACATAATCTAGTTGAGCATGCAGCTCGACTCTTGACCAACAAGACAAAATCTACAACTAACCTACAGAGCAACATGCTCAACTCCTACAGAAAATCTAATCCTACCCTAAAGATCTCTCCATCTAAGATAAATCATCCACCACCTCCAACCATTGTGATCCCATCCTAAGGATGACCACTCTCATCACTAGTCTATCCTCCCCTATAACCACCCTCATAGTCTCCACCTCTCTTAGGAGGCTAAGCAGGCCAATCCCCACACTGACCCCTGTTACCTCCACCACCATCCTCAGGCCTCAGTGTTGTCTTCTCCACCTCCTTCTCATCTTGAGAGGAAGTATCCAGCTCTTGAGCCATGGATGCAAGAAATAGAGGAGAAATAACACCCTCCGTGTTCTCACATCAGAAACACCCCTTGAACTTTGTGAGCCACTAAATTACTCGATGGCTCCTCTTCACCTCTATCGTAGATGCCCATAGCTCCCTATGTAGCATCTCTGTCCCCACCATTCTCCTTTGCCCCTCCTCGATCGCCTGTCACATCTGAGTAGTGCTCGACATCTTAGCCTGGGAGCTAGTTACCAGCATCCCATCCAGTAGTTACAGCACCCCCTCCAATGCCTCATCCCAATCCTCATCATCATCATCCTAATTGTCCTCCTCCTCAGTCTCCACCACCTACTTTCTCTTGTTCATCTGATATCCCTCCTTATCTTCGAGAGAGATTGCATTGACCACCTTCTTATCCATCAGCGGCAATGATGACACAATTTTCATCAACCCCTCTAATAGGCAACAGAATTGCTAGATGATCCACATCATGAAGTTCGCGTATGGCATGTGTCGAACACCCATCACCATCTCTACATCCCATCAAAGATGAAGTCTACCAAATTGATCAGGTGACCTTGCATCACAAGGAAGATCATCAACAAATCTGATCAGGAGACTTCCCTATCCCTCCCTTCTTCAGATAAATATTGTGGGACACTATTGTCCCCACAAGATGAGCGAACAGCTTCAACCTTAACAACATAATCGAATCCTTCCCTCTTCTCACCATGCCAAGCTCCTTATCCAAAATGTCACAGATGGCTAAATCCTTCACTCATTTGTCTCCTGCCTCCCGAGCAAACAAACCCGTTGTCCCCTTGGACAATACCCCTAAAATCATAGGGAGAGCCTCACAGTTGAAGGCTACCTTCATCGGATCAACCTCCATTGTGATCATCACATTCCTCACCAACATGTTGTAATAGAATGGCAACACCGCCCCCATCATAGATCACTAGTTGCTTCTTTGACAATAGAGTCGACCACCCTTGTTTGGTGAACACCGTTGAGAAGTCATCTTTTCTGATGTTCTCAAAATCAAACCTCCTTCTCGGGATCACATTTCTCCTCTCAAAGTTCTCACAGCAATAATTTACTAGGATATCAATGAGTAGGCTTGATTGAAAGTTTGGCAACCCCTTTTCCCTTTGTCACTAATAGTTTTTTTTCTTTTTGGGTTATGATGATGAACCCACAACTTTAGGAGCCACTAGAGATCTCAAAAAGAACTTTGGAATGGAAAGCCAAGGTTTTTACATGAGAAATACTCAGATTTGGATCTAGGGTTTTGAGGAGAAGATTTGGGAATTTTGAGATCTAAGGTTAGTTTTGGTAATATTTGAGAGTGAAGATCAGGTTAGGGTAGCTAGGGGAAGAGTTTGGGAAAGGGAAGATCTAGGTTTTTGAGGACAAGATTTCGGAGCAATAGGAGCAAGATCGCCAGAGTTCGGATGGAGAAGGAGATGACAATGCACACGCTAGGGTTTTGGGGTGGAGAAATGAACCTAATTTTCTTTTTATACCCAAGCGCCCAGCAGTCTGAGTGCACGCGCCCAAAATTCAAAGTGCACGCACCTAAACGGGTCTATTTTTCTTAAGTCGGGTTTCTTTGTTTCCGATGCGTGGCACACCACATCATCATCGCATGTGCTCACCTTTCCTAGAACATGCACCTGTAATTCTTAATTCTTCTATCTTTCTTCAAGAGTTTTAACCCCAAAGCTCTAAGACCTTTCCTCACTTCCCTGCGAGCTTATCATTTCCCCTCTAGGTAGGATGAAGAGTTGGATGTGAGCGATCATCACATTTTATTACACTTTTATACCCTCATTATCTATTTTATTTGAATAAATATTTGCTAATAAAGTATTTTTATCTTAATTTATAGTTTAATAGAGAATTAATGAATGGGAGCCCATAAGAACTCAAATTCTCTCATTTTTTGACCCATTAGTGAAGCCCAGAAGAAGCCTAAGAAATAATGATCTAATATGAAAAGAAATCAAGTCAAATTCATATTTAGGATGGTCAACCGTAAAAAAAATTTTATCTCCCAATTTGAAAAGTGGAATCTAATATATTATATATAAAAATTACCTATCTCGACTAGACAAAGCTATCTAGAGTGGCAGATTTGAGAGCTTTTAATTGATTAACCAATCGATTGGCTAATTTTTTGACCATTTGATTAGTTTGTAACAGAATGAGTTTTATTTCTTAGAGCCCAAGGCTAATCGAATAGTTCTTGTTGATTGCAATAGGCTATAAATAGGGTCAGAGAGTGAGAGGTTTGAGTGTGAAAAATTTTGTAAACTCTTTTTTGGAGAGGAGAACTTTAATTAGGTCTTCCAATTTGCAAACATTTTCAGTTTGCATAAATAAAAAAAATTTATTTCCTCTTTTTAAATTTTTATTCTTCTTCTTCTTCATTGATGAAGTAAAAAAATAAAGATTTGAATTCAATGGGCCAACCCCTTAGAATGTAAGTTTTTATTTTTCCTTTTTATTTCTCAAAAAGTACATGTTTGGTGGATAGATTTTATTTTCTTATTTTTATTTTATGCTGGTAGATTAGATTTATTTCATGCTTGTAGTGTAGATTTATTTCATGCTTTGTAGAGTAAATTTATATTTTCTTGCTCTTGTTATTTCCTTTTATTTCCTTGTTCTTTTTCTAGCTTTGTAGTGTAACTTTTTTTTTCTTGTTCTTCTTTTATGCTTTATTTTCTTTTTGTTCTTAATATGTGTAATTAAATTCTTTAGGACATCAAAGGTTGTATGAAATTAGTTTATTTTTTATGGTGTATGGATTGCTCTCTTGTGCTTAAAATGATCATACTTGATAATTAACTAGAGAACTAATTGGTAAAACAAAATTTTTGATAATCTATGTTTATCTTGAGTGGTTTGATAGGTTATGCTTTTGAATTCTGGAATTACTATCTAGTTGCTTGCTCTTTTCATGAATGAAAATTTTGCTTAGATGATAATTTGATAGATTATGTTTTCTTTAAGTGGTTTGATAATCTATAGATAGTAAATCTAAAGTGAAATATGATAAAAAAAAGAGAGTAGTATATATATATCCTAATTGAAATTAACTAGTAGATTCAATTATAGATCCCTAAATTTCTCTACTTGTTTTCCCCTCAATCCTTCTTGATTTTGATTTTTCTCCATCTCTTGATTTTTCTTTTCTTGATTTTCTTGTTGATTATTCTCTTCTAATTTTATTTCTTTTTTATTTTCTTCTAGCTCATTTTGTGTGTTTTTTTATTTGTTATCTCCTCCTCCCGACTTGTTTTAACATTTTATCTTTGTGATAAATTACTCTTTCTATCCTTCTACACATTTTATTTCAATCCTTTTTGTCCACACACTTTTAGAATAGATTTTTGGAATTTCTAAACACACCCCTTCCTCGTGGTTCGACATCTTCTATACTTTAACTTGATAATTACTCTCTTGCAACTTTTATACATGTTTATTATGCCCTAATCAAGTTTTGGCGCCGGTGCTAGGGAAGATGCTTGTAATTATGATTTTTCTACTTTGGTTCTTTAATTTATGTGTTTAATTGTGAAGGATTGATTAGAGGTAGAAGATTGAAGATTGGAGATTGAAAATTAAAGATTTGCTTGCAAAGGTACGTCCTCTTTCTAGTATTTTTAATTCCACTCTCTGATTAGGCTTTTCATAATTAGAGATAATTGAGAACTAAAAAAAACAAAAATTTTCTCTTGTCAACCCTAATAAAAATCACCCTCCACTTAGACAACTACTAACAAGATAAGTAATTTAAACAAAAGCTCTCTTTTTCACATTTATTTGATTGTTGACCCTAATTAATAAAAAGATTTTCTTTTTGCACGCTTTTGTAGTTACTTTTAATTCTTAGGGCTGCATTGCATATAGTTAGTAGGAATTCACTAAAGTGATTTGAGTATTTTAATTTGAGCACTCACTTGAAAATACTCTTAAGGGTAAAAACACCCTAATTAAGATGAGGTGAGAGATTTCATCAATATTTTCTTAACCCACAAATCACCAATTGCTCACTACACAAACCCCAAGTCTTCTAAAACACATTAGACGTTAGACTCTAAGGATTGGAGCTCATTAAGAAATAAGAAATCTTTAAGTGAACCGGTTTAAGTTTACTTGAATCTGTTGGTGTCTAAGGCAAGGTTTAGGGGTTGCCTAAAGCGCTCCACAAGGAAAGACATACTTAATTGGCCTTTGGCCTCCCTCTAGTACTATCATTACCTAGCTAACTGACCAAGTAAACTTCAATCTTTTCACTCAATGAATTTTTGGTTAGGAGCTGATCTAGTTGAGTCTAGGCTAAACCCTAGATTAAGGATGATTGTTTTAACGTGGTTGCTCTTGATTTGTTTAGTTAAATTTCTTTTATCCTTCTCCTTTTTCACACTAATCTTTAAGGTCTTTTAGTTTTTTTCTTTAAAAAAAGAGAGAAAATTTTTTTATTAACTTTTGTTTTTTAAAATCTTTTTATTTAAATTTCTTTTTAGATATAAAAAAATTTGCTTTAGTGCATACAAGTTTGGAGTAGGGATAATGCCAATCATTTAATTCATGTTGAGCCAATTTTTGAGACTAAAAATATGGCAAATTCAAAGGCACCAGTTCTTCAAGATATATGTTATCTAACTAGGAATGCAATCCTGTCTTGTATTAGACTTCCTGACGTTAATGGAGCTAATTTTGGGCTTAGACCTCACTTCATAAAAATACTTTTGAAATTATTAAGAAACGAATTGAAGATGCGTACATTTTTATATCCGAGTTTGAGAAAGTTTATCTTATGATTAAGATTAGAGGCTTATCTGAGGACACCTTTGAGCTTAGATTTATCTTATTTACTCTTAAGAATAAAGCTAAGAAATGACTGTATAGTTTACCCACAAATCTATCTCAACCTGAGATAAACTTATTACCATTTTTCTAAAGAAAATTTACCCAATTTATAAAATAGTAAAGCTCAGAAACAATATTCAAAATTTCAAAATAGTCCTAGGGGAGCCATTCTGAAAGTATTTTAATAGATTTAAGGATCTTCTTATCTAATTTCCTCATCATGGTCTAGAAAAATGGCGATTATGTCAAATTATCTATGAAGAATTAGATTTTTCTTCAAATACATCCTTAGAATCTATATGTCAAGGAAATTTTATGAAGAAAAATACTGATGAAGCTTGAGAATTCTTAAAGAGTTTGTCTAAAAAAATCATAAAGTGGAATACTGTGATGAAAGAGTTTCATCAGTTCCCCCCACCAAATCCAATAATCTTTTCCTAGCATCAAATATAACTTCTGAAGCAAAGTTGTCTACAATCAAGAGTCAGTTAGAATGCTTAGAAACTAAAGAATGAGCTCCATCTCAAATCAACCAAGTTTCTTCCCCAGGATATCATAACTGTCAATCTCCAACCCATATTTTAAAGGAACACCATCTCTTAGAAGATAATCAACCACTAGTTTAAGTAAACGTTGCAATCCAGCGTCTTGGGAATGATCCGTTTTCTCTAACCTACAATACGAGTTGGAGAAATCATTCAAATTTTACATGGAATTAAGAAAATTTCTCCTGATATTAAAATTTTACTCCCACTTCAACCTAATAATTTCCTAAAGGAAACACAGTTCTATTCATAGCACTGAACAATTTTTAACAATCCAATTTGCCTAATCCAAACTAGCCTCCTCCTCATCAATCAGTAAATTATGTTACTCCAAATTCTTATCACGAGAAAGGTTTGAATATCTTAGAAAAGGGTTTAGAAGCTATGATCAAAGCTTCTACACAGATCACCAATATGTTGACTCAGTCATCCAATACTCGGCCTTAGTCGAGACTGAGGCAACTCGGCCTTAGTCGAGACAGCTCAGCTAAGGACGAGGTGACTCAGCCAAGCTCAGCCTTGGCCGAGTCATCTCGGCCAAGGCTGAGCCAAGTGCTCCCATAACCGCATTCCCCCCTCTCTCTCATTTGCCTATAAATAGTAGAGGAGGGTCTCAGTTGTAAAAGGTCTCAGTTGTAAAAGGTTGGAATTTTTCTACTTCTGGGCTGGATTTGTGAGAGCTTTTTGCATAGATCTAAGCTTTTGCAAAGGAGAAAATTCAGATGTACATCCCGTGCAAGCTGAGAACTCATCCCAACTCAGATCCACATAGTGAGGAGAAGATTTGGAGGAGATCCAAACCAGATCTATGTCGATTTAGGTCATATCTATAGGTTTACCCTCTAGATTAAGCTTCGTCTTAATCTCAGGGTTCGTGCATGAATTCGCTTAGTTGATTTCACCACTCCGGTGATCATCTCCTTCGTGAGTTGATCCCCGTTGGTGGTTATTTCCTTCATGAAATAATCACCACAGATCTGTAGATCTAGCATCGGGATCTGATCACGTAGCGGTCTACGGACGGAATGAAGAGTCCCCGGCACAGGCCAAGAACCCACACAAGCGAGGATCGGATAAACGGATCCCGCGTTTGTTCAACTGGGGTTAAAAAGTTGTAATCTTTATTGATTTTTTCATTATAAGCCTAAAAAGGTGATCTTTTTATTTGAATTTTTTTGTAAGCAAATAAGCTGTAACGAATTCAATCAATGGAAATCAAAATAACTTTCCCCGCGAACAAGCTGGCGACCACAGTGGGAGCCAACGGACTCAGATTTGAGATCGTCGTGCCGCAGCCGCGGATCTAGATCCTGGTCGAGGAAGAGGTCAAATACGAGTTCGACCAGTAGAAGTTCGAGGAGCATCTCTCCTCCTCATCCAGATCTGCCTCTCCCCGCAAGTCTAGAAGGATCTCTGCTGCAAGGAAGATCTAGTGGGCCTCAGATGCTGAGTCCCAAGAAGAAGATTCTAGCCCCGCTGCCGCCAAAGTTGCAGGTAGTAGTATTTCCCCCTCAGCGCCCGCAGCCTCCATTCCCTCGTCGCCGGGGACGACCGCTGATGACGCGCCCACACTCTCGAAGAGAGCACGGCAGCGCGACGATATAGCATGGTGCGTAGTTTGGCCAAGGCCATGCAATCAACGGATGGGATCCGCTACGAGGCGGATCTAAGATCCAGATTGACTCAGAAGCTTCAGCCTCAGGTGATTGATGGCCCCTCCAAGCCGTCAACAAATGAATGGGTCCGAGTCAAGCGAAACCGTTCAACGCTTCATGAGCGCATTCAGAAGCGCCGCGCACTCCTTGCGTAGGTACAGGCTTTGGTGCAAGAAGCCCAGAAGTTGTAGAAGGAGGAGGTGGCCACGAAGCCGCTGACAATCCAGCGAGTCTGGAGGCTAAAAACTGGCGCTCAAACTCTAGTCACCACGGCGCCAATACTAAAAGCTGCCGGTGCCCCAACACCAGTTACCCCGACGCCTAAGCCGAAGTCCGCCAGTGCCCCAACTTCAGTCACCTAAGCACCGAGGCCACTGTCAGCGTCCACGTCCAAACTTTCGGCTAAGTTGGTTCCTACTTCAACCAGCAAGCTAACAATCACGGAGCACCTCGGCCCATTGCAAGATGATCGAGGCAAAGTTCTGATCAAGGAACGCCTGGGTCCCTTGAGGAGATCAAGGATCACTCCTAATGCAGGAGGCTGCACCCGCCTCAAAGATAGGGAAACCCCTCCAACTCTACACACCGAACTGCGGATCGAAGTTCAGGAGTCCGTCGGGACTTCACACCCACACAGGCGAACGTTAAGACGAGTTACTTTTGACAGCTTTGATAAAGTAGTCTATCCTCAGAAGGAGACATTTTC
Source organism: Asparagus racemosus (assembly GCA_037177215.1). NCBI lineage: Eukaryota > Viridiplantae > Streptophyta > Magnoliopsida > Asparagales > Asparagaceae > Asparagus > Asparagus racemosus. Next base: position 18,422,024 of record JBAKGM010000200.1, read on the forward strand.
ATCTGATGACGACGACGTTATACCTGAGAAGTCATGCCAACACACGATGGATTGTTCTGACATTCATGCTGATGAGTTGTACTATTGTGCTGGGGGTACAAGCAGATCATGAAAGAGGAGTTCACCCGAGAAGCCTTCGCAGTGCCTCTGTTCCAAATTGATCAAGGCGGTGCTATCAGAGAGTAACTGCACCAAAGCAACTCCAGAGAGGGTGTCAGTCTTTGATAGACTTGGTGCTGCAATGCTGAAGCCCAGGTTAAGACACTTTCGCAGGAAAAGGTCAGGGTCTCAAAGTGACGAATTACGGAGAGTCACCAAGAATATGATGGGTAGAGGAACGTCGACTCGTGACGGTCACCGACCGTCTGACCGGATAACTCGGTTGCGTTCTGGGACTATTCGATGTTCCAATTATGACAAGATCCTGAAGGGGTTGCGTCAGACGATGAAGTGTCAGATACCGGTTCCGCACTGGCTCCGACAACACAGTTTCTAGTGAGGGACAACCCCGTGAAGCCCTCATGATCAGTGCCGAACAAGTGGCCAAAATGCTCGAAGAAGCAATGGCCAAACAGAAGGAGAACTTCAAGTTCGAGATGGAGATGGCCATGCAAGAGATGTGAGAAATGCATGACCAACAAATTTAGACACTAACAAACCGCCAGGGTGAATCCAGTCGTCACAACAACATCAATCAAGTTGATAGCGACACAGATGGGGATGAAGACCGCGACACTGGTAATCCCCTTGAAGAACAAAATGCTAGGGGTATCTAGGAGAATGCTAGTGGCAATGCCATCATCTAAGAAAATGAGAAGATAAAAGACCTCGAGAGTAAGATCAATACTTTTATCTCCGCTCAAGAGGTGAAGAAAATGGGCATACCATGTCCGTACCCTAGAGAGTGGGAATCGATCCCATACCCGTCGAAGTTTAGTTTGATCAACTTCACGTTGTTTGACGGAAAGGGGTCCCCCACCCAGCACCTGATCTATTTCAAGTCTCACTTGGTGGTTATTTCTAGAAACGAGCCCTTGATTGTTCAGTCATTTGTTGGCACCCTTGAGGGGCTACCTTCGACTGGTACCGTCGTCTCAAACTAAGGATCGTTATCAGCCAGGATGACATGGAATCCATGTTTTTTGTGAACTTCTTCGATGACAACACCGAAATATCCATCGGGATGTTGTTGGATGAGAAGCAAAAAGACGGAGAAATAGTTGACAACTTCGTCAAATGGTTCCGGAACAAGGATATGAACTGCTAGGATCTGATAATTGAGGAGTTTATCCTCCAAACTTGCCACAACAACCTGTCGTTGGATATGCTTGAAGTGATGGGTCCAGTACATGGAAGGATCTGAAAGTACGCGGAGAGCAAGCCGAGCAGTTCCTCAAGAGGAAGAAGGCAGAAAGAGGCTAGCCGGTGACAGAAGCTCTCAAATGCAATTTCGTCCCACGCAGCAAGGGCAAGCAGGCAAGAACGGCAGTTGCGAACCAGATATTCTAGCTACAACTGCAGCGAGAGTCGCAACAACGAGCACCGCAACAGTCGTCGCCCCAATGGTAGCAGAGGCCACAGCAACAGAAGCCCCCTGGTTCCAGGTTCCCCAAGATATATTCCTTCAAGGATGATGAGGTTTCTAGGATCTTCAAATATCTCCTGGAGAACAACAAGATCTAGCTCCCACAGATCGTAAATCGGGAAGAGGCCAACAAGGTCACGGATCTAAAGTACTACATATACCACAGAGCGGTGCACCACCCGACGAAGGTGTGCTATCATCTCAAGGATAAAATACAAGTCTTGATTGATGTGGGGGTCATTACCCTAAAACCATCAAAGGCGAAGAAAGTGGGGGCGAATGCCATATCTATCAACTTCGGATCGGTACCGCTGACATGGTTTCAACCGAAGCCTGTCGTCAAAGTGGGGGTGAAGACTGTAAACGATGATCCTCATGGGCAACATGAAAAGGGTCTTGTACCGCACACTACCTCAAACGGAGAAATTTTGCGGGTCCATCCTGACCTGCTAGAAGACGATCAGTGGGACTGCTAGAAGACGATCGGTGGGTGGCCTCTTCGTCATCTAGAAAGAAGTCAAAGGGGAAGGGGAAATTATGCCATGCTACTTTAGCAATCTTGGAGGAGGATGATGAACGGATGGTGATGTTCCACCTCTTCGAAGAGCAACCTGAAGTCCTCGCCACAAGGAGCGGGCACGAGTATAGGTACAAGTACCCTGAAGTTCCTAACCCGAATGCTAAGACATTGACGGAGCTAGGGGTGCCAATAACTCCCCTTATGTGTGCTGAAAAGGCACAGCAGCAGGCGGCTACCAAGGAAGACGCAACTAAACCAAAGGAGAAGCAGCCTTAGGAAGTTCAAGTCCCGAAGTTGTCTCGATTCAATCGCCCGATTGGAAGAGACAAACCAAGAAGTTCAAACTCCCCGTATCACTTCGACGCCATGGCCTAATTGGTTAATATCCCAGCGAGGATCACTCTTTATGAGCTTCTGCGGCTATCCAAAGAGACCCGAGAAGCACTATAAGAGGCCTTGGCTGACTCTAAAGTATTCCTCACTCAGATCAAGCCAACTCTTGAAGAGTCAAAGACGTCAGTAGCCCAACAGTGCAACCTTGTCACCAAGCACCTCCCCTACATCACCTTTACCAAGGAGGACATGCAGACGAGCAATTCTAAGCATGACAGGCCACTTTATTTCACTGGGGATATTAGCTCCAGTGAGGTCAATCAGATTCAAGTTGATTCGAGTTCTATTGTGAGTATCATGCCCTTGTGCCTCATGTATAGCCTCGGGATTACTGCTAGCAAGCTGGTATCAACAGGCACCATGATCTATGGATTTAACACCAGCGGGTCTCGGCCGCTTAGTAAAATCTGAGTGAAAGTGCCAAATGGGAGATCTGAAGTTCGAAGTCACATGTTATGTGATTGACGCAGAGACTTCCTATAACTTATTGTTGGGTCGGTCTTAGATCTATAATAATGTTATAGTTCAGTCTACTCTTCATCAGTGTCTAAAATATGTAGATACGAACAATGAAGTCAAGACGGTGGTCGTGGACAAGCAACTATTTAAGAGGATGGAGAATTACTTCACTCACTCCCTCCTTTACGATGATAAGTCTGATACTGAATCATTGACCCAAGGCACGGACAGTGGCGGGGAAGCTAATACCGAAGTCAGGCTTGATTACGATGGTGGTTTTATTTTAAATGACATTATATCCGTAGTAATCAATCTTGACGATGAAGAATCATCGGATAATGGTTGTAACTGGCAACTTGCCGATGAAGTAATAAAAGATGATTTAGAGTACTCGTTG
>JBAKGM010000200.1:18432086-18445021 GCA_037177215.1 Asparagus racemosus
AGAGCTACCTCAACCATTTCCTCCATTTCCTCATCGAGAAACAAGTTGTCTTCTTCTTGTTCTTCATCTGCATCACTAAGACCTTCAATTTCTACTTCTTCCTCCAACTGATGCAACTTATTCACACATAATTTATGCGGACAAATGAGCCTCCCCCGTTGGACCATATCGTGTCTACTTGCAAAGTCCATGAAAGCACCGAATCCATTAACAAAAACAGATTGCATGCATTCTGCACATCCCACGTACATCCAATCCTTTTCTCTGATGTAGTTACGGGCCATGATAACCTAAAGAAAATGATTTATCAGTAACAACTTCTAAAAACACACTGAAATTTGATTACATAACTTTGATATAACTGTATAAGAATTCACCTCGTATTGCTCATTGCTATATCTTTCTCTGATTCCTATATCCGATGGGGGCATTTGAATGCCTTGAAGGCACAGGTTTTTCTTTTTTGAAAAAGATGAGTATGAGCATTATCAGCAATTTCCAACATGCCATGGTTTTAATATTTTGGGCTAATTTTTTCCAAACGGTTAAAACTGTTTGGGCTATCTTCACTGAAATTTTTTCCAATTACTTCAGTATTAGGATTTGTCACCTATACAGGTTTATCAATTTGTCAGGGTATTTTTTATTTTTCATGCCTGACAAATTACCTGCCAATTTCTTCTTCCTTTTCCTTTGGTTTGAAATTTTCCCTTCAATTGACTTGTATATTTGTTCAAGAAATTCTTTATTATAAAAATACAGAAGATATATTGGATTAATTAGCATGGAATGATATTGTTGAATGACATAAGAAGAAAAAAGAAATATCTGATCAGAAACTTTCTGAGAATTTATGAAATTTCTGCACGCCCTAATGTCTATTTGATAAAATTAATGGATATTTTTCATCTTTGTAGATTAATATGTTAAAATTTAAGAATCCAATCAAACGATAAAGGGTGGTAGCCGATAATCATTGAAAAATACTAATATATTAATCTAAAATGTACTGAACTATTATTGTTCCAAAATCAAAACTTGAGGTACTTAGTATCAAGGGAGGAAAAAAAAGTTACAAATGCTTTCCTAGAGTTCATCGAACTTAGTATTCTAGATGTGTACACTTTGATTTAATATGTTGACCAAGGACCACCACATAGGAGACCATTTACGACTAGTTAAGTAGTCTCCACACACATTCTTTTTCCTCATGGACTATAGTTAATAAAAGCAAATTTGACCTATGTATTGTTTGGACATCAGTGTAAAAGAAGAGTAAAATTAATAGTTTAAGTGCCACAAGGAAAAAACTCATGCATGTTTACCCTCTAGAAATGCATCCTGCTTTGATTCTTTCCAAATTATAAGTGGATTAGCTTGAGAAACAATAATACTTGTAACATGATCATGTAAAGCTACACTAAAAAGTAGCATTTTCTTGCATATTTGCATGAGCTTTACTAGAACTGACCACGTCGTTAAGTCTTGTTTTCACTCTTGGGAATAAGAACAATTGCGTGGATTCTTATCATGCATTACCTTACAGTTTTACACATGTATGTTTTAGTGTTCCTCAAATTCAGGATGGAGGCAATTAAATCAACATCCAACACCACCACTTACCTAAAAACATCGCATCATACATCTCCGCATCTATAAAGTGCAAAGGGATATATTCACCAGACTTCTGACACCATATCTAGAATTTTAACTAGTTTGGATCCAATGATGAAAATACGATTGCATGAATAACCAGAAAATTCAGGCACTACATTAATTTCCATGAATAACTAGAAAATTCAACAATTACCAGAAAATTTAGAAAATAACCAGAAAATTCAGAAAATACAATATAACAGCAGAAAAAACTAAATATTTCCTAAAAATAACAAAACTCTCAGAAATTACCTTCAATAAGCCTGCCGGAGAAAGAGGATGTCTGAGGAAGAGAAGGCGACGTCAGGAAGTCGATTAATTTGCTGTAAATAGGGAAATTTGGGTTAGATGGTCAAATAAATTAGGAAGTTAGAAAAGAATACAAAATACCCATTTCATAATATAAAATGTCATTGACAATAATTGAGACGACGATTAAGCTAAGAGATTTCAACCAATAAAATTGGTGAGAAACTTAGAGATCAATAACATCTCATAGCACAATATTTTACTACCAAATCCACAAGAAATCGATCAAGATTCCTCGAATTAGAAAAAAATTTTGTAGAGAGGAGAAGGGGGCGACCTGAGGAGATATCGGCGCTGGAGGAGGCGGCGGACACCGACCACGACGGAGGCTGTCGATGAGGAGGCGGTCGATGAGGTCGGTGCGCCCGGCGAAGACCAGCAGGAGGAGGGGGTCGATGAGGTCGAAGATCGAGGTGCGCGGGACTGGGGTTAGGGATTTGAGAGGGAGCGGGGGTTTAAGACTTTGGGGAATTTTTGTGGGGGGAAGCGGCGGGTTTACTAATTATACGGGAGAGAGAACGGAGAAAACAAGATGTTTTATTTTTTAAAAAGTAAAAAATTAAACTCCCAAACGGTTTAACTCGTTTGGGCTCGGCTTATTGCCCAAACGGTTTGGACCGTTTGGGCTATAATATCCTAAACGGTGGAACCCGTTTGGGTTAGTGTTCCTTGTCCAAACGGTTACGAGAACCGTTTGGACAATTCTGTTTTGTATTATTGACCCTTTTTTAAAGGGTCAAAACCGAGTGAGCTCTATCTTCAATCCTATAGGTGAAGGTGTGAAAGCTTACTGTTTATATATTAAGTCTTTAATTTTAAAAGACATTATTCATGTATGAACCATTGATTTGAGCCTTGGAGGGGTTTTGGTAGGAACACCCCCGACTCCCTATTTACTTGTGAATACAGAATATCTGATCATTGGAGCCTTAGAACTCATAAAAGAGCAAATTGACTCCTCTCTTTGGACCCTCTCATTCTACATCAACTTCAATCTAGTTGTTATCTAATCCGATTATTCCCGTTTTGTTTGCTGGATCTTGCCATATCAGACTACAAAGATGCATGGCATTTTCTTTTTAGCTTTTTACTTGCACCGACAACATCAAAGAATACAACATGTTAAAAAAAAAGGGAATCCAAATATTAGATTTGGATTGTGTCTTGAATGCTATTAATAGTTTTCTGACTATATAACAAATTTAAAAAAGCGGTGCTGCAGGTACTTTGTATCCAGACTTGATTTGGTTCGGATGAACGAACATGACACATCCCTTCACTCGTCGTTTTACAAATTTTATTTTTTCTAACATATGCAATAAGTGACATGGTCAGGGTGCTTTCGACAAATATTTTGTCATCTATCGGTCTATAGGTGGACCATTCAGTCTAGTCCCACGTGCCGTCTCCACTTTAATAATTTCAATGCGACGGTAGCGACGCAGATTCGCGACATATTGCGCGCCAAATCCATCTCCCTCACCCGCTCGCCGCGTCTCATCACCGCCCCCTCTCTCTCCTCTTCATTTTCTCTCTCTAGAGTTTCACTCTCTCTCTCTCATGGCCGTCGCTTGCCCTAGATCTCTGCTCTCATCTCCCTCCGCCGCCGGGGGATTCTCCGATATGCGGAGGACCTACATCTCGAGTCTCTCCCTCGTGGCGCGAGATCGCAGGAATCTCTCCGTTCGCTGCGGCGGCTCGGGGACTGCCGGCGACGAGAGGGAGCAGTTCGTGGGGTGTTTCAGAGAGGCGTGGCCTTACATTAGGGGACACAGAGGGAGCACCTTCGTGGTTGTGATCTCGGGGGAGATCGTCGCCAGTCCGTACTTGGATAGCATCCTTCAGGTATGGATCTTCCCTCTTTATTGGTGTTCTGATGTTTGATTAATTTCAGCTGCAAGTTTTGCTCTTAATTCGTTGGAATTTGTAAAATTGGGTTCGTCCGGAGGAATATTTAAGTGAAATTTGCTTCGGTTTGGTAGAGCTCTGCAAAAGTTTCATTTTCAGTGACTCCCCCAATAATGGAGTCTTAAGGTCTTAGTTTCCCTAAAGTTCGTTCTGTAAGAATGCTTATTTGTTTGATGTTTTTTTTTTGTTAGTTTCTAGTAATTGGAGGTTTTACTGGAAAAAAAATTACAATGTTAATGGGTAAGAAAGAAGTGAAAATTTTATAGTTTAATTAATGCTGTTTTATGTATGTTGTAATTCTATTGTTCTAAATAGGTTGCATGGACTTTAGAGTGTTCTTGTCGTCTGTCTTTGTATGGTTTACAAAGTTCATGATGCAGATAGAACACACGAAGGGAAAGATGTGTATGCGTGTGTGTGTGGGGTGGTGGTTGGGGGGGGGGGGGGGGTGGGGGAGGTTAAACTCAAGGTCCAATGTTGATCTGATGATAGTACATCCACTAGGGGACAGCAGTGTTTGTCCTATTTTACTTCTTTCAACTTGAAATTTGTTTGAAATAAGTTGGGGAATTTGGTCCTCCAGACATAGCTTGCATAGAGCAGGAATATTTTTAGTGTTTGATTTGAATAAAGAAAATTTCTTAGCACTTCCCTATTTTGTTTAAGTTCAGCTTTGGTGGCGGCTGAATGGCCTAGATGTGCTGTTTCAGGATCTAATAGCTATTTTACAGGAATTCCTTCAAGCGAGAAAATTGCTATAAAACATTTTAAAGATAAAAGGTAGTTATCCCAATTCAAACCTATGAGACATAGCAAGAGGATATTTTTCTCTTTGGAGGAAATGGAGATGGTAGTATTTATCCACCCAATCACACCAAGAAAAAGAATGACTTCTTCATTTGTCTCAAGCTATTACATTGCTTCTGCCTTTTTGGAAATTAATGGCTCAGTTTCAATACCATCTTCTTTTCATCCCCCCACCACCAACATCACCACCCAAAAAAAAAAAAAAACATCTTTTTTTCCTATTTCAATCGAGTATTGAACTAACCTGAGCTGCAAGGCTGGTTTTTTGTACATTTATTTACATCTTCTGTTTGATTCTTTCTCAGTCAAGAAATCTTTTGACACCTTTCAGTGGGTCCAGTACAGTCTTGAATTATTTTAAGTTACTTGGGTTACCCTGTTTTAGATACTTTCTATTTATGATATCATAATGGGTGCTACATGCATGCATTTCATTGCTAGAACTATGAAGTACTGAACTTTTCCCTCGTGTATTTTGTAGTAGGTTGTTTGTTTCACATACTGTTGCTAAAAAGATAATATTTACGATTGGAGTTCAAACGTTACTATCTTTTATTGGTCATTTATTCCAATAATTTTCTTTTTGAAGGCTCAACATCCTGCAATTGCATGTTTGGTGATGGTTGCTACTTTTGAGTAGATGGAAGGATTTTCTTATTTTTTGTTAGAAATAGGAATCAATTTCACACCATTGATGTGGAAAGGGTATAGGGATCAATTTCGCAACATTGATGTGGTGAGGGTAAAGATTTATTCATGTTTTTATAATGACTGTTTATGTATATATATATATATATATATTTCCAAAAATGATCTACCTGCTTTCTTTACTTCAGATTCAGTTGGCAGGTGAATGGAGTTAATTTAACTTTAGGATTCTTAGGTGTTTGGATAGTGAAGAATCTTTAGTTTTTAAATGGTTTGGCAGAACAATTACAGATAAGGGAACCTATTAGTTTCCCAATTATTGTTATATTAGGCATATTTATCAAGGTCTTCAATGGAAGGAAAACAGAAACATGACTGCGTGCTGCAGTACTATATGTTAGGTTGCTTGGATAGGGCTGTGAAACTAAGTGGTCAAGTCCAAATTTGATCTTCACTGTGAAATTTACATAAATGATTTTTTTCATTCAAGCCACTTCTTGAAGTAAACGCTAATAGTGGCAGAGACCTGCTAGGTTTAGCAGCAAACTCCAGTGACCTAAGTGCCAAAGCTACTTGCTATAAAAATCCCTTGCAAGTTAGAGATCTGTTTGACTGGATTATCAGTCGATTGATTGATTCTACGTATGTAACTCCTAACTAAATCTGATAGCTATCTCTTCTGTTAGTTGACTTCATATATGCTTCTCCATGCAGGATATCTCCCTCCTCCATGGTTTGGGGATAAAATTTATCCTTGTTCCTGGGACTCATGTCCAAATCGACGAGCTTTTGGCAGAGAGAGGTAAGTCCAGATACTGCACCTTTCCATTCTATAAACTCCTGTTATGCTGCCACCACTTTGTAGTCTGCCTTCCTTTATTTTACGACCTTTGTTGTTGTGCTAAGATGAGTCCGATTAAGAAGAAAAACTATTTTTTGAGCTTTTACAATGAGCTTGTTCTTGACTCAAAGAGGAATAAAGATATATGATACGTGTGATTTTGTGAATATTGCCCTCATGCTTAAAGAATGGCACATGGAAAAAATCATTTAAATAGTATTTGATTCTAAGGACTACAACATTTGCCACTTATCAGAGAAATTACAAACCAAACCAAACATCTGCTGGTTCAAAAATGGGGAATTTGGAGGCCTCAAGTTTCTTTTCATTCATTATCTGAAAAGCAGTTTCTTCTCTTTCCTTAGCTGAAAAGTACATACTCCGTTTTAGTGATCTTATATGCTAGCTTTGTTGCACTTGCGCATTTTTCTTCAGTTAGAAGATGTTTAAGTTCATACAAAAGTTGTTTGGCACATTATGAATTTATTAGTTTTAGATCATTTTCGCCAAGTTTAACTTGTTAGGTTTGTTATTTTCTAATAATGAAGCACACTACCTGTTCACTTTTGCCTTCCAGTAAATGGTGCAGTTTATGGTTTTATCTACATCATTGTATGTAGTGAGTGATAACTGTCGTCATTATTTACTATTACTATGAATAGTGTTAGTGTTGGACGCTCTTACTTCTATATAAATGTAGGTGGTGCTTAAGCTGAAGATGATAAAACAATTTCATGTTTGTGAGTGATGGGGTTGCCCTGAGGCAGGGAAATTCTAGAATAAGTACTCATATCTCTTCTTCAACATTTGGTGTTGCCCAGAGGGTTTTCCCCACCTATGTCTGGGGCTCATTGTGTGGGTTGTCATTGTCTTCTAATGTGCTAGATTAACGTCTCAGTTTTAACTTTTACATTTTCGTTAAAAAGTAGGTTTTCATTGTAAGGGAAAAAGATCTTACAAGCTAAAAAAACCTCAAACATGTTCAGTTGCTTGATACATGGCCTATGATAATAGTCAATATGAAGTGTATTGCCATCAATAGCCACTAAGATACTGATTACTGCAACTAGTAGAACTTTCTCCAATGAAAGTAACCAGTCATTGAAATATGAGATAGTACATTATGCGTCTTATGGTAATGATGAGCTGTTGCTTGAGATACAGCATTAGGCCTTTTTATTGTGACAATGAACTATTGCTAGGTGGATATTGTGTGATGGTGATTTCTGTTATTTGTTGTGGTGCAGGCCAGATACTAGAGCTGGGATAATAGCTTCCTGATCTGAAGAATAATTCCTTTATGTTAAAACATAGAATAGTCTTTTGCCAAACAATGAGTAAATCTCCTTATAAGGTTTAAAAAAGTAAGTTGGAAAATTTCAACTTATTGTTTTATTACTAATAAGGAAAAAGTAAGTAAGTTGTATTTACCAAACATGATCTTGGACCCTTAACGGGAAAAGAACACTTATAAGTTACAATAAGTGAGTTCCCTAATATGCTCAGTATAACTTCTTTGTTATGAATAGAAGTAATCGAATAACCATCGAATAAGTTTAAATTTTGTTCTTTTTGAAATTTCTTGATGAGAGAGAGCTTCTCATACCTGAAATATAACATGAACTAATATCTAGTTGCAAAGAGTATAGATGTAGTGTAGATTTAAGATGCATTCTAGCTTTAGTTTCTGAAGTTTTGATGAACTGTTTATTTCCTATCTTTATATTTGATCTCAGCGTAAGGATTATCTTTTCTTCAGGTCTGAAGGGAAAATATGTTGATCAATACCGAGTTACTGATTCTGATTCATTAGAGGCTGCAATGGAAGCAGCTGGGAGGATTCGTCTAGCAATAGAGGCTAAGCTTTCTCCTGGGCCTCCTATACTAAATCTTCGGCGACATGGAGATAATAGTCGTTGGCATGAGCTTGGTGTTTTTGTTGCAAGTGGGAATTTCCTTGCTGCGAAGGTACCGCTGAATTAAACCTTACTTATGGTATTCAAATCCTTTGTCATGCCTTTTTGACCCTTTACTTTAATCTTGTTGAATTGCCAAGCAAATATGCGTAAGAAGAAATATCATAAAATTAACATGAGAATGTGACATAGTTGCAAACTGTCAGAGAACTTTTTTTTTAATACAAGGGGATACCTTGGTCAGAGGTGCTCATATCAAGAGAGGAGGCCCGAGTTCAAGCCCTGAGAGTGGCACTCTCTGGAGGCCTCAACCTGATTGAGGACACCTTCACCTGAGATGGGGACCCCATCTAAGACTCTCTAGAGAGACCTCACCTCATATCCAAACGATGTGAAAACGTCCTGGCTATTTGGATCCCACCTTATTTCCCTCCCAAATAGCCAGCTGAGTGGGTATGGGATTCAAACCCAGGCACTTGGATGTAGCATTTGCATAACCATCTGGGTGGCCCATGGTGGGCGCCAGAGAACATTACGATGAATTAGTGTTACAACTGTAATGAAATTCTAGGATTTGGTGATATATGTGGAAACATCTGGCACAAGTATATCCAACTAGACAGATTGTCAAGTCTGAATTTGAGTATATATTTCAGAAACAGAGTTCTTTTTATACAATTCTGTACAGGGACTTCTGTTTCTTCTCTAATACTCAAACATGAGACACCAGAGAGAACGTAACTTTAGGATTCTTGTATACCTCTTCCAAGGATAAAACGTTGAGTTCTCTTTCCTGCTCTGCCTGCTCTGAGTTCAAAGAGTAGGTGAAGCAGAATTGATTTCACTTTTCATTCTGAGCACATGGTGTAGTAGATAAATGGATTAAGTGAAGGTATCAGTGTTTAAAGGCAAGGAGCTAACTTTTATTGTTTTGGGTTGACATCCTGTGCTGATGCAATATACCCATCAATCCAGATTGAGATGCTTCCAACTGACAAATTCTAAGATCATACTGTTATGCTAAGCACTCTGTGGCAGACAAAACTTGCTGATATACATATGTACTATTGTGCATGTAAAGTGCAGAAATAAATTCGTGATTCTATCTTGAATCAATTCCATTCCGGAGTGTTTGAAAAAGCTTTTCTGAAACTCAGCTTCGAAACTTTCTGATGGATAAACGCTTTGAAACTCATAAGTGAAGCTATTTATCCCTTATGCCCTCTTAAAGCATGGCTGAAGTGTGCGCTTCACGCTTCATGAAGCGTTTCTGTTCTGAAGTTCATGCTTTAAGCAAGATAGGAGGATATAAAAGAAATTTTGAATAAAATTAAAGTGGTCCTAGTTCTTCATTTTCTTTTCCTCTCAGGGATTTCCCCTTTGATAACGAAATTTAACTTTTGGTCATCTGTCTTCAATATGACCATATGACTGAAAATAGGTGTAGCTTAGTTTATTATGATTTGCATCTAAACTTAGCATATCTAATTCTTATTTACAAATTGACGATTGAATGTATCTATTGTAAATTTTTAAACCACTCTATATTATATACTTATAACATTTATAAATTAACACATACTTAATTCGTGAGGCTTACATCTCACGCGATGAAGCTTATGCATCGCTTCATACAAGGGCCTAACGCTTCGCCTTGCGCTTTCGCTTTTTTAAACATTGCCGGTTAGAAATTTAATTTGAGGAATGTTATGGTAACCCTTTGTTAATAGGTGATGATTCAATAGTTCTCTTTTAAGATTGCGGTTATGCCAAGTTGGTTAATCTGAGGTCCTTCAATGGAGAAAGCAAGGAGTAAAATGTGACATAAACATTGAAGGGGGGCAAAATCTAACACTATAAGCTCACCAGATCTTCATATTTATATCAAATCCTTAATCACAGGCCCAATTTTTCTTTCTGAAAGCACTTTACAGAAGTCGCTACAGTATGTTTGCAACATCACTTAACCATTACCTAGATGAGAGGTTGTTAAATTCCTGTCTGAAATCCTCATCAATATATATAACTAATCGTGGCTAACCCATTCAAGCAAAGACAAACTGTATTACACCTTACCTAGTGATGAACCAATTATGGTGTTGTGAATCTTTTGGAGTGTATAAGCTGTTGTTAAAAGTGCACGTTGCGTGTGAGCTTTGAAGTTTTAGTGTCAGCCTGTAGGCTAATAACATCCTTCCTCTTCAAAGCTGTGTGGTGCAAATAATTTTTCTTGGACTTATATTCTCATCAATTTCATCAATGTAACTATTCTGAAGTATCTATGATGTTAGGAGTGCCTTCAAATTCAATTGAGAATAGGAGGGTAAATTGGTTCTGGCCTTGTGAACAGAGTTTGATGGGTGTGCCGCTTAGGAGTGGCAGGATCAGCTGATGGAACATACTTGTAAAACATAAACATGAATTGGAGGAAGTGAAAACATGGATTGATTCTTGCTGATTTAACTGAAACTTTCATTTATTGATCTGAATGAAAGAAAATGTTTATGTAACTAACCCAGAAGAGATAAAGGTATGGTTTCCCTTGATTACTCTCAAAATGCTTTCTCAAATGTGCCTGAAATACACTATAGAAGGTCCAGACATTTATCTATTCCAAGCAAAGCTTATAAATACCAACACATATTTTTACTGATGCCCTTGGTGATCGAAGTATCAACTTTGTTGGGTAAGCCCAGAGCTGAACTCTTCTAATTACTTTGGTATGTGAAGCAGAAGCTGACTTGTCTTTAAACCTTCCATGCGCGGAAGAACATTTCTTCTGCACTTCCATTGGGCTTGTTATTTGGTGGGTAAATTACACTAAACCCACAAGAACTTTCAGCATTTTATAGTAAACCCCTAATAGCTTTCAAAATCGCATCAAATCCCCAAAAAGTTTTGCTGAACACCCCCAATACTTTTGGGTAAATTACACTAAACCCCGATAGCTTTCAAAATGCCTTTTTATGTTGCTTTTTGGTTTGAAGTCATGGCGGTTATCTGCAACACAAACTTATTGGGGATTTTCTGAAATTCCAAAAGTTATTAGGGGTTTATTTTGATTTGAAAGTTTTTGGGGGTTTACTGCAAAATGCTGAAAGTTCTTGGGGGTTTAGTGTAATTTACCCTTATTTGGCAATAAGTGTAGTTGATCATCCTTTCATAGTCTCATCCTGGAGTAATTAATGTTCTGAAACTTCTTGACCTAGTCATATCATGAGAATCCATTAAATCAATCGTTATACCGTTCTCAAAAGTTTCACATGGAACTGTTGCATGAATTTCTATGTTCTGAGTTTCACCTTTTAGGATCTTCTTGCTCAATAACATGGATTGCTTGATTCTTCAGTTATAGAATATTGTGTTTTTCTTTTCTTACTACCGCTTATAAAGCAAATTTGCAACTTTCTTCTTGAAATTTCCTTAGTTTTCAATTAGTAACTAGTTTCTTGCATGGTCACACAGCTAAAATTTTATAATTTGAATTAATAAAAAAGATATTCTATTGTTCTTAGCGGCTCACTTTTTTTTGATATAAATTGTTGACTTCTTTTCTATTTTGACAGAGAAGAGGAGTCGTAAATGGTACTGACTTTGGAGCGACGGGTGAAGTTAAAAAGATAGATGTTCCTCGGATACGAGAAAGACTTGACAGAGATTGTATAGTTGTAGTAAGCAATCTCGGCTACTCCAGTGCAGGAGAAGTTTTAAATTGCAAGTATGCCAGCTAGAAATTTTAAGTGTTTGCATCCATTAGAACTAAATGGTCTCAGATTTCACATAATTCTTTATTCTGAAAAAAAATCATGATTTATATGTTTGCATCTCCAGGGCATTTATAACTAAATTGTTTCATACATTGGTGATAAGAACTCAAACTTTAATGCTGCAACACATTGAAGCTGATTATTTGCATTTGCATGCTGATTTTTCTCTGAATGACAAACTCATGGACGAGTACATATATAATTAGGAAAGGATATGCTTGATGTGGGTGCTCTTGGTTGATATCTTATATTTAGAATACATAGTCATGAACCTTTTTGGAATACAAACAAAGAATAAGTACTACAATAAATATGGAGGCACAAGCGATGCAAGTTGATGCTTCAACTGTCAGGTGTATCAAGTTATATAGAAAATTAGTCCCATTTATTGATTAGTAATTGTATTGAAAGCTCCTTGATGCAGAACAAGACGTCTAGAGTTAACTAATGCAAGATGAACATCAAACAATCAAACGGATGGATGAAAATCTTAAGACCAGCTAAAATTTAAGCAGTATATGGCTCGAAATGCAATCCTTACAGTCAACTTCCAAAATGAACGTGCAACCTAGATAAGTTTGGGAATTCTAGAAAACCCTAAATGTTTTGTTTTTTTTCACCTAACCTCCAATGATGACTGTATGATGTTTATGTGAAATTCTCTGTTTGGGAATTCAAGATATGGGATTACGTCATTATGGGGGTTAAGTGAAAAAAATCACAACGGTATGGGAGTTTTCTGGAATTTCCCAAACCTATTGGGATTTAGTGAGAGTTCCAAACTTTTTTGGGGGTTAAGTGCCAAAGGCCCAAACCTATTGGGTGTTTAGTGATATTTACACAATAATTAATCTAGCAATGAGATGGAGAATATAACAAAAATCAAGCATAATTATAAAACTAAGCAGACCAATTGTTTTGCAGAAGTTATGAATTAAATCTGCATTTGAGATTGGATTCATAGAGGGTTAGGACCTTACACCTTAATCATTTAGATCTGAAGCAAGACTGATATTGGTTATACACTAAGTTGCATGGAAACGGGTACTGGTACGGGTTTGGGACATGGAAAATTTGTAAAAG
>JBAKGM010000200.1:18445121-18455735 GCA_037177215.1 Asparagus racemosus
ATATAAAATAATTTATGTGAGATGTATATTGTTATTTCTGTGAGAGCTAAAATACGTATAACATTTTTATGTGTCTATTTATGTATTGGAAAACCACTCGTTTTTGAACGTGATATCCAAACAGGTCTTTGAAATCATAGTTTTGAATTGGGTACGGGCTGAATCGAACCTGGTCCCTCTCCAACACTTTTCAAGAAGTGGATGTGAAGTGTAGGATATACATCCAAGAAGTGTATGAGGAGTGTTTTAAATTAAACATGTATTATATAAGTGAGTACACGTCCGAATAAACTTATGGACATATTCAAGAATTGACTAAGAAGTTTGGGTGTGTGTATGAGTAGGTGTCAGGTACAGGTACTGCTTCAGCTAGAAGTAACCGTGTATAACGTAGGTATCCCTTTGCAAATGAATGAAAATCTTTCAGAGAATTGAGAGAACAGCCAGATCAATTCTCCAGCTCGATATGGGAAAGGGTAGAGGGTGCCAGACTTGGTCAGCGGCAGAAGAAGAGCTACTATATAGTTCTGTTCAGTGGTCAACAGATGAGTGAGGAGTGTCAGAAGGTGTGGTGGGACTCGTGGGTGATTTAAACAATCATTGTGTGCTCTAGTAGGGTTGTCTAACATCAGCAAGGACGTGGAGATCGGGAAGACCATTGCACTTGATTGTAGGATGGAGTTGAGTAGTCGTGGTTGTGGCGGTGAAAACAGTGGTGGCATTGGGGTCATGCATGTGAGAGGGCTCCGAGTGAATTTCTTCTGTCAGGTGTGATCGCCAGAAGAAACACAAGTGGGAAAGAGATGATGGCATCAACTTAGAGAGGAGTTTTTTTTGTGGGGGGGGGGGGTGGGGGTGGGGGGCAGCTGGGAACTTTTGAAGATTTTGATTTTATTTGAGATTAAAAATCAATGGTTAAAATTTGAGGATGGATGAAGATGGATGGTTTGGATAGATACAATGATAATTAGGATTTCTGGGTCTCATACTAAGGCAACTCACATACTAGAAAAATAGTAATTCAAATCCTCCCGGCAAATCTCAAACTTTTGTTAACTATTGTCTATTTCCAAAGGGAGACTTTAGATCTTATTTATAGAAGAAAAAGCATAGATAGAAACATATAATGTTTCCAACAAAAAATCTCAACTAAAAGAAACGGAAAAACAGTTTATTAAGGTTGTGAAGTGAAGTGACAAGGAAAGGTAAAAAATACAATGACACACAGGTAACTGCAATGATCTACAGAAGTGAAACTACAAGGTCTTTTTTTTTTCCTCAAAGCTGCTTTAGAAGTTTGGAGCACAAAAATTTGCAACTTGAACATGTTTTTTATTTCTAGGACAAGCTTTGTGAAATTACCTTCCTGTAATGTTGGTGAAGGCAAAAATCTTTAACATTAACTGCTATAGAAGTTTAAGTTCATGCAAGAGGATGTGCATTGAATTAAATTGTGCATTGTATATTTGTTTCCTATTGTTTTGTTTTATTTGTAATGAAAGAGCATTCGATATATGTTTATATTGTCAGCTGACTCAGTCCTTCTAAATGTCTGATCATTCACTTATGTTGGTTGGAATGTATCAGCACTTACGAAGTCGCCACTGCTTGTGCTTTAGCTGTTGAGGCAGATAAACTTATTTGCATAATAGACGGTCAGATGCATGATGACCAAGGAAGACCTTCGCCTTTCATGTCTCTCCAAGATGCAGACTTGTTGGTCAGAAAACGAGCCAAGCAAAGTGAAATTGCCGCAAAATATGTCAAAGCTGTAGGGAAAGGAGACCCAGGCTCTTTTTCTTCAGATGCAGCCGGCTCTTCTCTGAATGGGAATGCTTTCCTTCAGAGGTACAAGGCAACATTTCAGAATGGAGTTGGCTTTGACAACGGGAATGGCCTGTGGTCAGATGGACAGGGATTTGCTATTGGAGGTGAAGATAGGTTGAGTAGATCAAATGTTTACCTTTCAGAATTGGCTGCTGCAGCATTTGTGTGCAGAGTAAGTTCATGAAGCCATTAACCACAACTAATTAGTGACCCTTTGATGTTATATGTAAATTTTTTCATTGGATTGTGCCACTTTTCCTGTCCTTTTGTTTAGTTTTGCTGACAAATAAGTGGGTGTAGGTAGAATAACACACTGTACAGGATTAACTCAGACTAATTCCTTTGGCAGACATTTCCCAGTTGCAGACATGTGAATGTTCCTCCTTTGTTCTGTTCTTTCTCTGTTAAAGACTGTTCTTGAGATAATTCATCATATTGAATGGGTGTTCATATCCAAAGTCAATGCAAAAGGGTTACATATTGGATAGGCCAACTTTGTGAAAGACCAAGTATATGGTTTAAGGTTTGTAGTCAGTTGTGCTCCTCCAATATATAATAAGAAACATAGCCACAGAGAGTTTTGCAAGTTACATGATCCATATCAAGTGGCATAAAACCGTGCTACCAGCCAGAAGGTTATAAGCTGTATGTAAACTGGAAATTATGTCAACCTTTCGAAGATGGGTCTGGCTTGCCAACTATATTATTGAAGTTATGCATATCTATGCGTAGATAACTATGTCATTCTTCTGGGAACTGTCTCTCTCTCTAGAGGGGGGAGGGAGAGGGGTATAAACCCCAAGCATTTCATTAAAAAGATAATAATGAAACAAGATACAGCGGGAAACTGTCTTTCTGATACAAGTATTATGCTTAAAGTATCTGTTGTGTGTAATATGCTTGCGAACATTATGTTTGAGCATTAATGAGCAACCTCCACATCGCTTTGCTAATCAAGCTGTATTCTTGTACAGGGTGGAGTCCAAAGAGTTCACATACTAGATGGCACTGTAGGTGGAACCTTGCTTCTAGAGTTATTTACAAGAGATGGAGTAGGGACAATGGTTGCTAGGTATGTAACCATCTAGCAATTGATTATGTCAAGCTCAACCTGGTTATTTTTAGCTTTTTTTTTATTCTAACCCATGATATATGAAGTATTTAATGTGCTTCTAATCCATTCTTCATTTACATTTACATTTATTTAAACATGTCATATTATTTTATTGTCGTCTTCATTAATAAATCAGTTATTCTCAAAACCATCATGGTTAGGAAGTCTAATAGAGTTGTCTACTCAGTCGCTGGCTTTGATGTTCAATATGTCCGAATTTGTTTTGATTTGGGTGTATTGATCAAAACTGTAGTCAGGTAGTGAAGTAATGGGCTATTTTAGAGACTTTCTGCACCTTAGCACCTATCTGATACAGTGTAAAGATACTGAGAACTGGAAGTGTTTAATTTGTTGCTTTGGCTTTCCCCTTTTCAACTGGTTGGTTCTTTTGCTTGTAAAGGAGAACAGGTTTATCACCTGTGAAATTTTTTTTTGCACAATCTATAGAGCTTTTGGCCTACTTCTTTAGCATCAAGCTATTAAGTAATAAATGAGACTTCCAGTTTCTCACAGTTTTTCTTTCAGTGATGTTTATGAAGGAACTCGGATGGCTAGAGTGGAAGATATTCCCGGTATAAAACAACTTATTCAACCTTTAGAAGAATCCGGTGCATTGATCCAAAGGAGTAAGGAAGAGGTTTGTAGTTTCTACTATTTTTTTTAAAGATACTGATGGACTTGCTGTTGCGTCCTCGCTTTCTTAGAACTAACATTGAAATAAACAGCTTAAAAGTTTTCTTGCTTGAAATTCCTTTCAGCTTCTTAAAACATTGAACTCATTTATTGTTGTGGAAAGAGATGGTTCAATCATTGCCTGTGCTGCACTTTTTCCTTTCTTTGAGGAGAAGTGCGGAGAACTTGCTGCTATTGCTGTCTCTCCAGAATGCCGTGGGCGTGGTCAAGGAGACAAATTGTTAGGTATGGTTTTAACATATGTATTTTTTTTCTGTCTTGTTCCACAGAGCAGTGATATATCAAGTTTCTAATGATGTCTATGAACATAGCCATATTGTGATATAATTTTCACAAGTTTAACATCTTCATAAGTCTAAAGATTGTCCATTTTTGTGGTTATTCTGATATACCTAATTATACTAGGCATGCGAGTTCTTTATTCAATTATCTTCCTTTTTTTTCTTTTTTGTGTGTGTTATAATTCATTTTCATCATATTCTTCTACATCCCAGCTTAATGAATTTTTAATTAATTATTGATTTACATAGATTAAATTTGATTACCTACATGATGCACATGCTTTTTATTGTTGCCATGATTAAATACTGTGGTAGAAATCATATCGTTTTGACATACTAGATTTCGCCTTTTGATAGTAAATGCATTAGGATTGTTTTAAAGTAACATTGAACTGTTTAACCATGTGCACCATGCATGATAAGCATGTTAACACCACACTGTATGATAATTCTTCCACGAAACTGCACCCATGTATTATTGTGTAGTATGGTCATATCTTTTGTCCTAGATAGGAACTTATTTCGTGATCAGGTAAGTCTTTGCCTGTCTAAACATTGTGAAGTATCACGAGTTTATGACCGGTGATTGTTTTGTCTCACACAAAAAAAGTGTATACCTTTAAATATAGTTGTTGTCAAATAGAGAGGAATTAAGCCATTCTTTATTTTTTGACTTGGCATTCTCTTCCTGTCTCTCCAAAACAACGTATCTTTCTCAAGGGAAAATCTTGCATAGGGGACCTGTTATAGGTAGCCCTTCACATTCATCCTCTATTGAAAAGAGTCCTGTTCTGCATTTAATTAAAACTACCTGGGCCTTCGTTTCAAGTTGATCAAAACTGTCTCAAATTTTTGTTCCTATAAACAAAAATGGCCTATCTAGGTTTCATATCCCTTCTGTCTTGCTTATCTGTTTCCTTTTTATTTTAGGTAAACATGTATATACTTTTCCCTCTCTTTAAATCTCAACAGTCAGCATGCATCTGCTAATCAGAGGCATCTACGATAGTAATGCCCAACAAATCGGGTATGAAAATGAGGCATTAGGGCACGTCCAGTGTGTTTTTTGTACATAAAGACTTTGTGACAACTAATTGAGATGTTATAGTTGCTTTAATTATTGTGTTTAATATTCATGAGTTGGTGCTAAATGCACCTAATATCCAAATCTGCATTCTGGAGTTGGTTGTACTCAAGGAAACATGACATAATCCGTAAATCACTCAAGGATTCTATATAGCAATTATAAGTCACGTTGGGTGCAGCACTTGTTGTAGTTCAAAGTGGGGTTTTACATTAATGCTCGAAATATCATTTAAGGAAAGTTCTAGCTGTTCTGATGGAGCTCTATTGGGTGGAGGAAACTCGATTACGATACATAACATGCAAAATTTTGGAAACCAATATTGTAATACATGAGTGAAAGCATCTGGTTCATGCTAATAAAAATAAAACCTAACACGACATGCAAATTTTACATCATTACCCGTATATCTGAAGTACCTAATCCTAAAATGAACTTGACCTTCTCAGTTTGATTGTCCATGTAATTCTTGGAGTCGATGAAGATGAAATTTTTATCAAATTTAATCTGAAATGCATATTCAGTTGAGGTTCTATTTGAATTTTTGTTTCCAGTGGCTTCGCAAGACAATTTTTCTTGACAATTGTGGTAGTACAAAAGTAGTATAGAACTAAAATTATCATTTTCCTTAATTGAGTAGTTGTTTAACTAGGAAGCTTTTGCACGCATGAGTATGTCTCCTCCTCATATTCCTAAGTTCTATTATTAACAGTCTGATTTTATCCAATATTCAGATTTTATTGAGAAGAAAGCATCATCTCTAGGATTGGAAAAGCTTTTCCTGCTCACAACCCGTTCTGCAGACTGGTATGTTCATTAGGCTACCACTAAATAATGCAAGCTAGGATTCTGAAAATTATTGTTCTGTTTATAATTTTACTGAACGTTCTTCATAGAGAGACTTTTTTTTGTTGCTTTTTTCACGGAGAGACTTTTTGATGATCTATAAATACTGAGATAAATTTTTGTTTATCTATAAATACTGAGACAAAATTTTTATTATTGTTTATTTTCTATATTATTATTTTTCTGGAGGTTCCTCATTTACTATTTATGTTTGTATGGGAGGTTCTTCATAGCTATAGAGACCTAGGTTGTTAGGTTGTTAGATTATCACATATCCATATCCAAATATCATATTGTGACGATACATTTCTTTACTTACTTTATTCACCTACTCAGACATTAAGATTCCACATGCTAATTTTTTACTCCTTTAAGTCTTTCTGATCAAACGGTCCACAACACCCTCCTTAGTTTTGCTTGAAAACTATTGTGCCTCGTTTGGTATGCTGGAATGAGTGGAAATAGAATGCTTATTCCCACTTTTCATTCATGCGTACTGTTGAAAGAAGTAATCAGAGAGGATACTTAGTTCCCTCTCTTGGATGTTGTTTATAATATCATAAATACAAAGAGACTAGTCCCTAACCAATGTGGGACTAAACATACATAAAGAAGCAACTCTCAACACTTCCCCTCAAGCTGACCATATATACTATCCATGTTCAACTTGTTACAAATAAAGTGCACATTCTAATCTGTGACGAGACTTGAAAAATTCAAAGTAATCTTGATATTCTTATCTTTCACTTGGATGTCTTCAAATCTGCTGATCCCCTCTAGGGCTCCACCAATCAAACGATCCTCTCTAGGATCTACCAAACAAATAATTCTCTTAGATCCATCAACAAACGATCCTTTCTAGGATCCACCAAACAAACGATCATCTCTGGGGTCTATCAACAAACGATCCTCTGTGGGATCTATTAACAAACGATCCTCTCTGGGATCCACCAAATAAATGATCCTCTCAGGGATTCATCAACAAATGATCCCCTCAGGGATATGATCCTTCTGTAATGATCCAACTAAATGATCCTTTAGGAATCTAACAAATGATCATTCTTTAGGGATCTAACAAATGATCTTCTCCAAAACGAACCAGCCGAACAATTTTCATTAAACCAAATATTAAAGCAAACCAAGAGAACGATCTTCAGCAAACCAATCTCCAAAATCCAAACCAAACAAACCAATTTTCCGCTTTATCAATCACAAAGAATGTCAATGATGGACGAACAATATTCCTGATAATCAGTGCCCACGGCGGAGGAAGTGTAACTTTGTTGTTGTTTGGGCCGGATCTAATGGGAGCGGAGATAAACAGTGTTCCTGATGAATAGTGCTCGCGGTGGAGAACATTTTCTTTGAACAGAGGTCAGAAGTGGTGACTAGGGATGTCGGCTTAGGGTAGAGGGTTAGGGTTTGATGGTGGTGGGTGGCGGCTAGGTTTGGGAGGGTGGCGACTAGGGTTTCGTTGAGTTGCACAGATTTCATGTGGGCCCCACCTCAACTATTGCATAAAGTGAAGGTGGGGCCCTCTCGAGATATTCGATAAGGTTGTTAGTTTGGATGGATGGTTAGGATATGATGAAGGATTAGGTGGATGACTTAGATACCATGTTGAAAGAAGCAATCAAAGAAGATATTTAGTTTCCTCTCTTGGATGTTATTTATAATATCATAAATACAAAGAGACTTGTCCCTAACCAATATGGGACTAAAATACATAAAGAAACAACTCTTAACACGTACCAAACACAAAATTTTTTTGGAAGCTAGAATGTTGATTCCCACTTCTCCTTCATTCCCACTTTTTGTGGGAATAAGCATTCCCAATGAGTTGATAGAGAATGAGCATATCCACTTAAGTGGGAATAAAAAATTAATTTAAATACCAAATATGTCATGATTGCTTAATAATTAAAAAAAAGATTTTTCATTCCCTTTTTTTCTCCAATCGCACCCAAATATGAGAATGAAAATAAGCATTCTACTCCCACACTCGTTCTATTTTATTCTCACTTGATCTGATTCCCGTCTACCAAGATTCCCGTGTACCAAATGAGAATAAAAAATACCCAAAGGTCTTTTGCATATAAACCCAAAGGTTTACCCTGAATTATTTTTTAAACTCACTTTTACGTGTATTAATAGAATAAAAAATGTTGAAAATATCCTTCTTCATTTCTCTAACATAAGATTCCTCCTCCACTTTCTCCAAGCTACGTTGCTGCCAACTCCATCACCAGCACCTCCTCCTCCCTCTTCTCCTACATCCACCTCCTCTCGCCCTCCCCTCTCCCTCCTCCCTCTCCCGTGCTATATGTTCCTCCCCTAATACATATAAGTATAGCAATAAAATCTATAAGTATAGCAACAATGCATGTAACTATAGCAACAAAACCAATAAGTACAACCATAACATATTTAGGTATAGAGCATGTAAGTATATCTACAAAACTATAAGTATAATAATGAGATCTGTAAATATAATAGCATAATATGTTAGTATGTCAACAAAACCTGAAAATATAGCAACGAGATCTATAGCATAGTAACAAAAACTGTAAGTATAACAAAAACACATGTAAAATATAGCAACAAAATCTACAAATATAGCGGCAAAGCTTGTAAGTTGATGAAGAGGTATAGGAGGTTGGGTATTGGGAGAGGGGAAAGGGATGAGGAAGGGTGGAGAAAGGCCCAAACAAAGAGGTGGAGAGAGTGAAGAGGGTGAGAAGAGAGAAGAATGAGTTTTGGGTTAAGAGAGGAGGAAGACAAGGGGATCTTGGGGTTTTTCTTTTTTTTAAATATTGTATAGAAAGGGCTGTATTGATGTTTTGGTCTTAAAGATAAAAAAGAAAAGTATTTTGGGTGCATAGGTATAGATAAAAGTGGGTTTAGAAATAAATGGGGGTAAAACATTGGGTTTAAAGGCAAAAAACCCAAATTATTATGTTTAGATTTTTTCCCCAACCAAAACTTGACACAATGTAATAAAATAGCATGTGTATTCTTGTCGAGGACTTGCAAAGCTGTAAACCCTTATCATATCATACTCCCTTTAAAAGCACGAGTTTGGGAAAAGCTCTCAGTAGATAAAAATACCCTTGAGCCTCAAATACTAATAAAATCAAATCATAATCTATCCTAATCTAACAATTTAAAATCTCCTAATTCTAATAAAATCAAATCATAATCTATCTTAATCCAACAATTTAAAATCTCCTAATTCTAATTATTCTAATCCAACAATTTAAAATCTCCTAATTCTAATAAAATCAAATCATAATCTATCCTAATCCAACAATTTAAAACCTCCTAATTCTAATTATTCCATCGCGTGTGATGGCCCATAAGAGAATTGTAGTTGTCAAATTGAAAGGTAGCTAACCATAAGATATATATATATATATATTTAATTAGGAGATATATTATTTATTTTTGTCAAAATATACTTATATGTTTAATTAGGAGATATATTATTTATTTTTGTATTGATGTATGGATATGAGTTTTGCTTATCAAACCCTTATATATGCATCACGTAAGAATATTAAAATTATGATAAATAAAGCTAATCTTATATTAATTATTAACTTCAATCCTAATCTTTCTGATCTTACGTACTAATAATTTTAAACTTAAAGAAATTATGCAATTGTTATCTAAGTAGAACTCTATTTACAATTGTTATCCTCTCATATGCAACTTCATATGCCTATATATATATAAGCCGAGAAATTATAACAATTTTCATAGCACTTACGTCTCCTTTAACAGGTATGTGACTTTATTGTTTTCTTCTTATTAGATATTAGATTAAATTAGATTGTTTAAAAACAGTGAATTATATTGTATGTTTGATCTTTTTTAGATTGTTTAAATGTTGATATTAATAAGTATTAGATCTATATTATTTTCTTCTTATTAAATTGTTTAAACACGTGTTTGATCTTTTTTTAGATTGTTTAAATGTTGATAATAATAAGTGACCTAAATCTTTAGGTGAGTTCCAATCATGTATCATGTACAAGATTTGTTATGTGTTTACTGTGGAAAATATTATGTCAGTTTAAGTTGACTGTTATAATTTTTTTGACTTTATCTTACTGGTGTAGGGAGTTACTATGTGGTCAATGCTATTGGTTTGTTTTTAAGTCAGAACATTCATATGAAGAAACAGCCAAGATGTGCTCTTTGTGCTACCAACATATTGTCAACTACATGAACTTTTTAAAAATTCTCTCCATTTTCCTTAACCCTCCTAAAAAGGAATGAGATCGTTCTCTACTGACTAACATTTTTCTCATAAATGGTACCGATGGCGGATTTAGCATGGGGGTAGTGGGTGCAATTGCCCCCACTGACCCCAATAAATTTTTATTTAGTATTAGCCCAATTAGTTTAGGTTGGCCCATATATTGGACTTGTTGACCTCAAATCCATTAGACTTTAGTGAATAAACACTTAAACGGGTAAAACCCGATCCGTTTACCAAACCTATCCTTCAAACCCTCTCATTCACTCTCCGTTCCCAGAATCTCAAAATTTCCAATCTCAAATGACGCCTCCTCTCGTCAGACCGCCGAATCGCCGCGCCTCCTCACGACAGACTGTCGCGCCTCCTCACTCTTGTTCTTTTTAGGGATTTGTAGGATCAAGAAGAGGTTTGACTCTAATATTTGGTTGTTAAGAATCTCGCTCAAATTGAACTGATTTCTTTTTCCTATGATGTGAAGTTGGTTAAATTCAAGTGTTTGATATAA
>JBAKGM010000200.1:18455835-18470380 GCA_037177215.1 Asparagus racemosus
CTGATGAAGGAATTGCTGATGAATTGAGGACCGTTGTCATGCACGATCCGTCTTGGGACACCGTGTCGGTAGATGACGCGATGTTTGATAAACTTGATGATATTGCTCGTCTTCACTTTTTTTAGCAGGATTACTTTAGCCCACTTGGAGAAGTAGTCGGTGATCACTAGAATTAACCGATCGCTTTTGAACGATAGAGGAAAGATGGGACCTACAATGTCTATTCCCCATGTTTCAAATGGCCAGGATGTAGCCGAAGGATGCAATTGCTCCAGAGACTGATGCATGTAGTTTGCATGAATTTGACAGTGTGGCATTTTCGAGCGTACTTGATCGCGTCGTTGACCATCGTTGGCCAGAAGTATCACATTCTCCTAATACGATCATAGAGCTTGGGGCCAAGCTGGTGTGCGCCACATTCACACACGTACGCTTCCCTAAGGACCTCTTCTGCCTCTTTGTTTGAAAGGCACCGGAGCAGAAGACCATCATACCCTCTACAATATAACATCTGGGTCTCTGTGTCGTAGAAGAATCTTGAAACTCTTTACCGGATTGATTCTCTCTCCTTCACGTCCTCTGGCAGAATACCATACAGGACGTAGTCGATAATAGGAAAGCTCTAATCTCGGGGCCCCAATTTAGCACTAGACCCTGAGATTAAGACGAAGCTTAATCTAGAGGGTAGAACCGTAAATCTGACCTAGATCGATGTAGATTTGGTCTTGATTCTCTTCCTCACCGTGTAGATCTGACGTGGAAGGAGTCGTTCGCTTGCACGGGATCTGGATCTGGCCTTTTGATCTTGCAGACACTCGGATCTGTGCAAAAAGCTCTCGTAGATCTCGCCTGAATCTCTCAGAAATTCCCAGCTTTTCCAACCCAAACAACTGAGACCCCCTCTCTATTTATAGGAGAGAGGCGGGGGTTATTTGGCCGAGAGACACCTTGGTGTCTCAGCCTTGGCTGAGGCACAGTTTAGCCTTCTTCCAGAGTTTTCCAGCATTGTTTTCTCCTGATCTCATCACCATCGTGCTGAGTCCGTGTCTGATTGATCTTCTCGCTGACTCAGAACTCGATCGGTTCAATCCTGTCGACAGGTTAAGTCCGGTTGATTCTATCTTGTTGACGTTCGAGTTCGGTCGACTCGCCTTGTCAAATCTCGCTGATCTGAAGCTTCGTCGTTGGGTTTATTCCACGATACATCACTTTGTCGACTTGTACGCCTTGCCAACTCACTTCATGGTCAACTCACTTTATGCATTTTGTGGCGCAGTTACGTCATCAGTGATTTTAGGTCGCGTCGTTGGATGGGTTGTCGATTGTTCATCCACCGTCCGAGTCTCGTTCGGTTACGGATAAACGATTTTCAACACCTACAGGCTCGGTCTGACATCCACCCTATTGATGCGTAAAAAGAATTTCTTAGTTATTACGGCCTAAGGATCGAGTACAGCAAGATATAGTGGGGGTAAAGAGAGAGTATGAAAGCAGCTATATGGTGATGCTTATGAGGCGTACGATCAACTACGATGGTAAAAGCAAATATAATTGTTACATTTAAATAGTATGTGTTAAGTATTTTCATTGACTATTAACCTTAACGTTTATGTTATAAATATTATAGGTATGAGGACAAGATTAAGGAGACAAATTCATGTAGCTATATTTACGTTGAACAAAGCGAGGGAAGGTTTACAAAGACTCTTCATTTGCTATGCCACGTGCATAAATGATTTCTTGAGTAGATGTAACCATTATATTTTTGGAAATGGGACCTTTTGAAAGATTGATTCAAATGTATACTCTCAGTGCGATGAAAATCAGGGGATATTTACATTAGCATATCGCATATGAGATCAAGAAAATAACATTTACTAGAACTTGTTCTTACAAGGCTTGTGTTCTATACTCTTTGAAAGGCCAGACCATATAATCCTCTATATCAGCTAGTTATAATTTTCGATGTAGATAAGTGAATTAGAAAAGATATTAGAGAAATTTTTTCCAGATGTGTTTTGCTTCTCGTCGAGAATTTTAGATTAAAGTTGAAGGATTTGTGACTGAAGTTGAAAGACACACAGTTTTGGGGAATTTATTGCAATCAGCTTGTTACAAGTATACTAAATCAGAATGTGATGATTATATGGACTGTATTAAACTGATAAATGAAAAGACATATAATATTATTATCAACTATGCTCCAGAGAAGTGGGCAAATGCATTCTTTCCTAGAATTAGGTAAAATATATACTTTCATAATATTCCTGTTAAGTTTACCTTATTTCCTATTAAGGTTAAATCATTTTCTGTCAATAATACCACATTTTCTATTAAGGTCAAGTCAGTTCATGTTAAGGATACCATATTTCCTGTTAAGGTTAATTTATTTCCTGTGAAGTTTAAGTTATTTTGTGTTAAGTTTAAGTCATTTCCTATTATGGATATGCCGCTGCTTGTTAAGGTTATATTGTACGTTATAAAGTTGAGCCTTTTTTGAAGAATATTTAACCTTTATCTTATAAATTATTTCAGATATGGTCATGTTACATGTAATATCGCTGAGTCTTTCAACAATTAGATACGAGAGGCTTGATTGCTATGAATACTACAAATGATGGAGCACATAGAAAAGTAAATTATGGTTCCATGAACGATTGATGAGAGATGGCTGAAAAATAGAATGGATTTCTTTGTCAAAGCTGAGATGGTCTTTAAAGAAAATATGGAAAACAGGCACCCATTAGATGTATATCAATCCCATAAAGGATTATTTGAAGTACAATCCCATAAAACTTGCCAATTAGATTTAAACCACAACATATGCGCATGTCGTGCGTGGGACGTAACTCAAATTCCTTGTAAACATGCTTGGTAGCTATCATGTTAATGAAAAGAGTTATTTACCAATTTTGTGTTTGGTGGTTTATGTCAATCGAAGCATTTTAAGAAAGTTATGAACCAATCCTTTACCCCATTCCTAATTATGAGAAGCGTAGTGTACCGCGATATCAGATCCAGATATTATCACCAGTTACTACGAAAAGAAAAAGGAGAAATAAAACTAGACGACTCAACAATAGAACCATTAATACACATCAAGTTATATGCTCTCTATACCATATGGAAGGTTATAACCACGCAACATGCAATGAACTTATCACTGATTGACGCGCCAAATATATTACTATCAAACTTTTGCATGTGTTTTGTTGGCTATTAAGTGTTTTGCTTATAATTTGCAAACTATATATTAACTTCAATGTTGTTTGTTATTGTTAAAAATTAACTGTTAATATTATTCCATATGTGTTTACTGTCTAACATTGCCTGTTAATGTTCACACATTGGCTATTAAAGTTATAGGATATGTGTGAAGTATACACTTATACCTGTTAATTTTTATAGATTGGCTATTAAGGTTATAGAATATGTATGAAGTATACACTATTACTTGTTAATATTATAAGGTATGTGTGAAGTGTACGCCTTTAACTGTTAATATTTGCAGCTTAGCTGTTAAAGTTGTAGGATATACTCCAAACACAATAGAAATGATAAGGGCATAGTAGTTGATCATGACATAAATACAAAAGATCTAAATGCTAATCAACAATATGTAGACATAAATACACAAGAGTCACAAACACAGTTGAGTTTTAGACTACATTTCATTTTCCTTTCTCCTTCATCACATTGTGAACATATTTAGGATCATCTTTGTCTAGTACCCCTTCTCGCTGCTTTTGTTCACGTCCTTCAATTATTAATTCTGCTACAAGCCTGGCATATGCAACCTTAGGTGAATCATCAGTAGGAGTAACATGCAATGTATCACATCCAAGGAGTATAGCCTGTATATATAAGTGGACATAAATTTCACAATCATATCTACAAATTGAGAACATAAAATTAGTTAGTATTAGCTAACGAAAAAATTAAAAAATGATAGGTTTAACATGATGCTAACAATCCTTGTTGTTGCTCGCATGGGATGACTTGATATTTGTGAGTTTGAAGCACATTATGAGGATCAAATGCAGCCTTCATGTGGTCCATGTAATTGATGATTTTATTAGCAAGTTCAATGTAACCACTGTGATCAGCCAAACTATAGTGCCTCACAATTTCTTCATCCAATCTGACTTTAGCAAGATGCTAGTAGTCATGACACACAATAGGAACTAATAGAATCTTTCGCGCCGTGGCAATATGTTTTATATATACAAGCAATGCATATCCGCATAATCAGGCATATCGGCCTAAAGTGAATGTTATAAACAAACATAATAAAAGCCATATGTTTTTTATTAAATATATATGATAAGCATTAGGTGTCACTTTCAATACTAACAGTGAAATAAATTGATACCATCCCATATTCCTTATCCAATGTCTCATTTTCAGACTTCCCTAACCATGATCTTAATCTATCTACCAAAGTCTCTATCATCCATAAAGAACCAAAAACTTACAAATAAATATATTTAAGGGCGCTAAAAATATATATTTACAAATCTTACATGGTCATCAAGGCGTCCTCCAGGTAACAAGTAAAGAAGCTCCAATCTGTTAATGCTGCTGTTATATGTGTTGATGACAATATACCTCCTGAATAACATGCAATATATTTTTGGTATTATTGGAAAGTTAAAAAATAAAAAGAACACAAAATGAAAGCTCTACTCCTCCCTAACGAGACAGGAAAGTGTTACACCAATTTTATCTCCAAATAAAATGTTATCGATCCAATGGTGCTCTTCTTCGAAAATCTGAATAGCCACCTCTAAATTGACTCTTGCATGTGCCAAAACATCGGCACCATTGTTACCTTCTCTATATGTGTGTACAACGCGACAACACCAATCCCTATTCACCAGCTATTTGCAGTCATCAATCAGAGATCCAAGAGGATTGTAGTTAGTTTCCCCTTCTGATATCATCTGAATTGCACTTATAGAGTCTGTTTCACAAATGACTTTGCGCCATCCTCTCTCCCATGCTAGTGTTAATCCAAACCTAATAGCTTCAAGCTCCGCGATCATGTTGTTACAGAGACCCAAATTCATTGCATAACCCATAATCTAATTGCCCTTTGAATCTCTTAATAAGCCTCCAGCCCCCGCCTTTCCTGAGCTTGACTTGGTGGCTCCATCAATGTTGATTTTGATCCAGTCTGTAGGGGGCTTTAACCACCCAATCTCTTTCTCAATTCTCCTCCTAGTAGTCCCTTCGGTAGCCTTAAAGGATTTAACTACTAACTTTGGGTATTGTGCAATATTATGTACTATGAAAACTGGTAAGCAGTTTCATTATCCCAAATATTTCGACATCACCAAAGCCAAATGAACCAGAGCACTGCTGCGAAGAGGACATTCCAATTCACACCCCATCTAACCATATGTGTCTCAACTTTTAAATTCGAGAGGATCCAGTCTTCAAAGCAGCAACTATAAAAATTAGTATTGTTCATATGCGAAACAAATTTGTCCCAAACCTGACGATCTCTCGCATAGCTACAAAACACATGTTCGTTGTCCTCAAAATCAGCACCATAGTGTGCGCAGCTCCCACTATTCATCATATGCGATTACCATTATGCATTAGCCGATCATGACACAAAAGCCAAAGGAAAGTTAACCACTTAGCAAGGCATTTAAGCTTCCATAAAAAAGCATACTCACAATTAGTGATTTTCTCATCAACAATCATCATGTAGCAGGATTTGGTAGTAAATTGACCATTATTGGTAAGGTTCCAAATTATTTTATCTACGGAAGCATTAAATTGAGGCAAAGGCTGATCCACAATTCATTGCGCCAAGTCCGTTGGCAATTGTTGCTATAGCATGACTCTATTCCACCCACCATTTAGAAGAATATAATCTAATACTTTAATATCAAGAGTGAGCACTAAGATATCGTTTCAATGAGAGGTCTCTGACCTCTCATGAATCGAGCAAGAAGTTCGCCTTGTTCCCCATCCCTATTTGCCAAGTCAGACCCTATTTAAACTTCTCCAAAACTCTACAAATGTTGCGCCAATAGTAAGAAAAACAAGCTTTCAGTGTATAGCTGAGAACATCTCACTAGCAAAATATTTACCTCGAAGGACATGTACCCACAAGCTGTGTGGTTCTCGAATGATTCGCCATAATACTTTTGCAGGCATAGAAGTGTTGAAGTGATAGAAATTCTTCAAACCCAAACCCCCACGCTGCTTTGGTAAGCAAACATCTACCCAATTCACCAAATGAACTCTTTTTTTGTCTATGGTATCACCTCATAAGAAATTCTTATTCAGCCTATCAATCTCATTATACATTGACATATGAATTCTTACCGTTTACATTGTGTAAATGGGAATCAAACTTGTTACCGATTGAATAAGCATAAATCTATCTGCCAAAGAAAATGTCTTGCCTTCCAAATTGATATTCTACTCTGAACTTTATCCATCAACTCTCGGTAGGTCCTTTTATTAACTCTTTTATGCAAGATCGGAACACCAAGGTATTTCCCCAAATCATTAGTAGCATTGATATGGAGAATTCTGCAATGGCTCTCTTTTCATCTCGAATCAGGTTTGGAGCAAAGTAGCACTTAGACTTCTCAAAATTGACGCTTAACCCGGAGGCTTCGCTAAACATTTTAGGCAATCTTTGATGATAACAGCTTGAGTAACACTTGCTTGAGAAAAAAGAAATAAATCATCAACACAAAAAGATGAGAGACTTCAGTCCCATCCTTACAAACTCTAACTGGCTTGCACTTGTGTTGCTGAACTTTTCCTGATATTTTGCTTTCAACTTTATCCACCAACTCTCGGTAGGTCCTTTTATTAACTCTTTTATGCAAGATCAAAACCCCAAGGTATTTCCCCAAATCATTTGTGGCACTGATATGGAGAATTCTACGAATGGCTCTCTTTTCATCTCGAATCAGGTTTGGAGCAAAGTAGCACATAGACTTCTCAAAATTGACACTTAACCTGAACGCTTCACTAAATATTTTCAGGCAGTCTCTGATGATAACAGGTTGAATAACATGCAATATAATGTTATTATTTATATCTATATGAGATGCTTACAAAATTCTAAGATATTTACTGCTACAAAAGAAATTTAACATCATCTCTAAAAAACTTAACAGTTACCGACAAACATTAACAGCCATGGATTAATAGATAACACCTACTGCCAAATGTTAATATATACTACCATTAACACATAAAAACATAGATTAATAGTTATCCAACATGGTTAACAAGACAATGGAAAAAGTTAACAATTACGATCAAACTTACCTATGACATTTCTGATGATAAAAAATATGAGAGCCATCTGTCCTCTTATGGTGTGAGTTTGGACGATACAATATGAGGTATTCTATAGTTAAGAAAGTCCTCGTGCTATCCAGTAGACTTGTGCTAAAATTTAAAATATTAGGAATCCCCCTCATTTAACACCTTCAAAAGAGCTTGTTCTTCTTTTTTTTTTGTCATCTTCTTTTTTTCTCAACACATCCTAATTGGCTTCTTCGTTATAGTAGTAATATTTGATTGCTTCTTTCTCATCATTAATTTTCTCAGATATCTCAATCAATTGACCATCTTTTTATTTGTTCTTCTTTCCTGTGGTGAATGGGGTCTTCATAAGCTGTGATCTCTTTGTAACTCTGTTGCTCGGTGCCTAGTTCTCTGAGGTATATTTTTCTTTGAGACTAAACTTCTTCCTTCTTCTCACATACGTACTCATAGGAGAAACCTCTGGAGAGAAGCTCAAACCTTCTCCTTCAATTCGCTCAATCACATTTTTCATCGCGCTCGTATTCTTATCATCTCCTATATTTATATTTATACTTTTATCATCTCGTACATTTAGATTCATATTCCCAATATATTTTTCTTCGATTTCCTTCTCAACTTTCTTCTCAATGTGCAATTCCTCCTCTCCTTTATGAACGGCATTATCATAGTCTTTATCAAAATAATATCCAAAGCTTCCTCTCTCGTCATTCTTAGCCGTAGAATCTACATGATGTTCCTTATCTGTTGCTTGTGTCTTTGATTTCTTGCATTGTACAATGTACTTCTTAATATTCTCCTTTAGCAACTCCAGCACTATAATATCACCAGTTTCTTAGCAACTTTCAACTTTTTTTATTAAGTCTATGAATCTCATTCATAAATATTTGACAATATACGCTCTTTGAATGTTTCGCAGCTTTCAACATTCTTCGGTAAAATTTAGTTGAATTTCTCTAAAACGTAAGCGGCTACTCAATGGGTAAAGTCTCCACCTCATCTTCTTTTTCAAAATTATCATCAATATGCTTTGAAACAATCTAAAATTTATAGACGTAAAAGTATTGTATGTTATTCACACTTTATAACCTAAATTTAACAAGTACTTTATAAACTTAATATGAACTCTATATACTTAACAGTATTACTTAAATACGTAACATGTAGTGCAGAAATTTAACATGAACTCTATATACTTAACAGTTATCCTTAAAGACTTAACACTAATGAAAAAACTAAACATGTACTTTAAACTTAATAGTTATACTAAAATAGTT
This sequence comes from Asparagus racemosus, assembly GCA_037177215.1. NCBI lineage: Eukaryota > Viridiplantae > Streptophyta > Magnoliopsida > Asparagales > Asparagaceae > Asparagus > Asparagus racemosus. The sequence goes on from JBAKGM010000200.1 coordinate 18,464,418, forward strand.
AGCAAATACTACATAAACTTAACATGAAGTTTTAGAAATACTTACATAGCCTATTGAGACTTTTATCTTCACTTTGTCAGACTTCTCTTTCCTATCTAAACTCTTCACATTAATAATTGTTTTGGAGAACAATGCAATTTATGTTTCCTCAATGTTGGTGATGTGATTTTTTTTTTTTTTTTGCACCTTGAAGTATCGTCATGCCTCATATTAGGCTCCGCACATGGGTAATTTACATATCATGGACCAATTTCAACTATAGGTTTCTCAACTAACTTATGAAACTTTCCTTGCCTTTGTAGCTATCATCTCTGTCCTTAGGGATCCAACTTTCTCACCTCTAATACCCAATTCATCAAAGGAGGCTTGAATATATTGCTAAGAGCATATTTCTTTATGCCCATCATCTCATAATACCAAAGCTATAAAAATACAATCACAAATCTAACAATCAGAAAATAAACATATTCAAAATAACACGTATATCTTATTCTTAACATGAAACAAATCATGCACATACATTTACTACCTATACTAACAAACAATTTAAATTTAAAACTTACATGAATTAGTATCATGCATCTAGGGATATATGTAACTCCTGACTTCTTCAATCCCTCCTTCAATCTCTCCAAAATAATTTTAATGCCTCTCACAGATTTTATACAAATAAATTTCCCCCAACCAACTCTGTTCACCCTTTCAATACTATCCACATACTTGAACAATAGCCTAAGAATACCTTGCACACTAATGGGGAACCATATCATTGAGCATTGATAAAAAATTTGTAGCAAAATAAAATCCTGAATATCCTTTTTCTTCTTTCATTCCACAAGACTTTTTAGTAGTTCTTCAACATATCTTTGCATGTTCATTGTTGCTCTCTTTTTTTTTTTTTACCCTCATCCCCCTTTTCAGGCTCATTTGGTTTGGCAAAATATACCCTCCATATTTAGCTATTGGAATTTCTATTAGTATAAATAATTTCACCATCAATTGGAAAACCAGTATGATCATTAACCCAATCCAAGTCAAAATTGACGATTCTTTTTTTCTTCCATTTTTTGCATTAGGGATAGAAAAGATTTCATTACTTACTTCATAATAACTCAACAATTAACTCAAGTGTTGGACGATCAAATGCAAGGGGGTCAAAAATAATATAATGCTCAAATGTGGAACTCTTATAGGCATCCCTATGTCATAGCCACACCTCCTGAGCAAGATGCTTCATGAAATCATAATATGCACTAAAACTGGCAGTTAGCCTAATTTCAGCAGGATCATCAACCTTTTTTTCTGAAAAAAAGGATAATTGTACACTTAGCAATTTTTCAACCTACGCATAGAATTAACATCCATTTAATAAACTTAACAATTATTCCACTATACTTAATATGTATTGATTAAGATTAACATGTACCGCCATAAAATTAACATGAACTTCCATAAAATTAACATGTATTGGTATAAATGTTAACATGTACTGATTAAGGTTAACACATACTGGTTTAAAGTTAACATGTATTGGTATAAAGTCCAACATGTACTAATTTAGGTTAACATGTACTGGTTTAAAATTAACATGTATTGGTATAAAGTCAACATGTACTGATTTTGGTTAACATGTATTGGTATAAACTTAACATATACTTTATTATACTTGACACTAATAAATAAACTCCAAATATTATTATACTTAATATAACAATATTTTAAACTTTCCAAACAGTTACAAAGTTAACATGTATTAATTTAGGTTAACAATCACAGTATATCTTTCATTCTTTAAAAAAATAACTTTTTCCTACAACATGCAAAATCCATTTGTAATATTTCACAATAAAAAAATACTTAATTTATAATAATCCAATACAATAGCATCTTTTGACTTTCCAAACATGTACAAAGTTAACACATATTGATTTAGGTTAACATGTGCTATTAGAAATTTAGCATGTAGTTCAATAAAATTAACATTTATACTTAAATAGATAACAAGTAACACTATATATTAAACAAGCATTTATTATACTTAACACTAAGAATTTAAACTTTAACTCCTCCAGCCCATACTTAACAACCAATTCATAGCATTAACAAGCACTGTATATCTTTCATTCTTTCATAATTTTTTCTTGCAACATGTAAAATCTATTTGTAATAAACTAATACAAAAACATCTTTGACTTTTCAAATAGTTACAAATTAACAAACACAACCATAAATTTTGAAAAAAAATTCCACATAAATTGCACACAATCTACAAATATAAACCAAAAGATTAAATCCCAATAGGCTAAATTTCCTTCTTTCTAGTGCAGAAACCATCCCATTTTAAACTTTGTTTCTTGCATTTGCCAAGTTGTTCAACCTTTTGCATGTCCAAAAGGATCTAGGTCACTTCATTCGTGCTGCGATTCCCAGAGGAAGACAAAATTCATCGTCACTCGAAGACACCAGGGTCATCACTCGAGGAAGCCAGGAGATCATCACCTTTAGGTCCACAATCAACAACGGTAGCACAGAGCTCATGAATGACCTTTGCTAATGAGGAATTACCTTTATTTCTGTATTTTAACCGTCATTCACGCCCGACGTTCAAAGCTGTCACTGCTTCATCATCCTGCTCTGACCCTCCACTTCGATGAACCACTTCAAAACTGTTAGTGACTTCATCCTTTATGGCCGAATCTGATGATTCCTTGTCTGAATTTGAGTTTTCGGTCATTTTTCACTAAAGAAAGCCCTAACCTTGGTTAGAACTTCGAGAGGGAGAAAGAAAGGGGTTTTTAGGTTCGCTAAGTTCCTGTTAACAATAGAAGAGAGAGGGAGAGGTCAATTCAATTTGGGCTATGGGGGGCACGGTTACTGATTATTGAGAGGTTCAAAAACCTGTCATTAGGGGCAGTGTGAGAATTAGGTGGTGTTTTTTCTCTCCCTACTAACTTAGCAGTGTGATTGGGCCTTGTTATGGTCATAACCACTAATAAGTGATAAAAAAGGGAAACAGAGCATTAGCGTGGATGAGCACATTTGCTTGCTGACTTGGAGCGACATAAACCCCCACTTCTGGCCTGTAAAACAACCTACGCTCACCGCCCTTCTTATGACATGTCGAACGACCGTCCCCGCAGCAGACACGAAAGGCGGTGTAGGTCGGACTGCTGACTCCCTTTTAAACCATCAGCTCGCAAGCCCCTTAGTCATCCCCAGCGACACGAAAGGGCGACCAGCCGCCGCCTTTTAACCATTCTATCCATGGACGACGCGAAAGGCGGTGATGGTCGTCCATTCAGTCGACCATTCACCTTAGAGTCGTCCGCCACTATCCGTCACCCGAGGGCCTAGAGCATTAGACTGGCAGCCCCTTCTTGCCATTTCACCCTCGGGAACGACGCGAGAGGCGGTGCTGGTCTTCCCCTTCAGCCAACTGCTCTCTTGAGCGACTTGAGAGGCAATTCAAGTCGGCCACTCGGCGTCGACTCTCCCCTCTCGTCACTCATGGTCCCCCCACCTAAACGACGGTTATATGAAGTCCACACCCGACAATCCATCATTATCGCATTAAAAGCACTGGCAGCCCCCTTAACTCCTCCATCCCTTACGGTATTTAAGGCACCTCGGACCCATGCTGCTGCAGGCACCGCCAATTCCATCCCATTAATGGCGAATAGACAATGCTAATTCTTAGTCTTGACACCTGTAAAAGTATGCTACTGTGGCCGGCGCATGCGGGAGCTGACCCAATCATCTCCCAATACGTGGAGGAGAAGGCTGACTCAGCAGCTGTCTCTTGCTAAGCATGAAAACGAGAATGCCCTCCAAATCCTAGGTATAAATAGCAGTAAGAATAGTGAACCAAGTAAGTGATTTTATCTCAGCGAATTCTCTTCACACATGTTTCCTCTTCTTTTACTGACTTGACCGTCGGAGGGACCACATGAGATCCCAACTCTGCCCCTTCCACAGGTGTTCTTTCTCGTAGGTGAATCCCTCAACCGGAGCAACGTCATCGGGCATTAGGAGAGAAGGCGGACTCCGCTCTCTTAAAAGCTAAACTCACACCGAGATTAGTGACCGTGATTACATACATTAACATGCTTTAAACACAAATACAATTTGTATTTGGGGCTGAAACACATAACACCAAAACACAGAGGTCCTTGTCACATGGGGTTTTTAATATTGGGCCATTGGCACAATTTTTGTTATTTTCTTTCTAGAATAAGTATATTGTCATGCTTAAAGTTAATGATTTCTCTAATATAGTTAAAGTTTTCCTTCTATCTTATATGATTTTCTGTAGATGCCCACCTACACTCTTTATATGAAGAGTTTTTTTTTTTTTTTCCGTATAAACCCCTAGTAGGCATCTCTGTCAGAACCCATGCTATAGGAGTGGAATGATCTAGACCATAAATAGAAAAGTTATAATTTTCATACTAATCTTCTAACCACTCTTAAATGGTATAGATCACCTATTTTTACAGGGTGTTCTGATAAAATTCTTATTCATAAATTCCCCACACTAACCCTCACTTGATTGTCCAGAAGACGGCAGAAGTTGTCGTATGATATCGAACATATTTTATAAATGCAGTTATTGGCACGGTTGTGGTTCCATGGTCTAGTGGTCAGGACATTGGACTTTGAATCCAATAGCCCGAGTTCGACTCTCGGTGGGACCTCCATTTTTCTAATTCCATTTTACCGAAATAATCAAACCGACTGCCTGGGGACCGGCTCCTTTTCATTAATCAAACCTACTACCTACAGTAGGCACTATTTATCTCTAATTTTCTAATCTACCCTCATCGCCTTATTCTTTGATCTGCGGTCCACAATGGGTAGCAATTGCGTGTAGAATAACATCTTTGAAAATCGCAGATACCTCCTCACTCGTAGTGTTAAGTGGATTTTTCTTTTCTTTTTTTTTAAGGGGGTGTTAGTCAATTGGGACATTTTTATGCGAAATGGGATAATTGTTAAAGTAGAATAATTTTTTACTAGTGGGATATTTTTGTGGGATAAATAGGAACAATTTTGTGAAGCGGTAATAAAGTGGTATAAATATTTATAATCATGATGTATATATTTATGTATTTTGAAGGTATAAATACTATTTGTGTACTTTAAAATTATTATTATTGATTGATAATTGTTTACAAGAATGTTATTTACTATTAAATAATTTTGGTTAGACCATAAGATATTGACAATTATTATTATAATATATGTTGTAGTTTTTTTGTTTTTAATTATGTTATGGTCCTGAACCCTCACTGAGGATAATCCACATGATTAAAGGAGTAATGCTTCCCTCCCAGACGACAGTAAAGGGCGGACCGAGCGCACCGGCAAGAACCCCGCCAGATAGCCCGAACACGGACCCCGGCTGCTGTTCCATCTGGTGGTTCAACACGACACAAATAAAGGAGTTGCTGCACTAGTCGGTCCCCCTCTCGTGGACGACACGAAAGGCGGTGCTAGTCGGCCACTCTTCTCGTGGACGACACGAAAGGCTGTGCTAGTCGCCCCCCCCCTCTCGTGGACGGCACGAAAGGCGGTGCTAGTCAGCCCCCTTCTCGTGGGCGACACGAAAGGCGGTGCTAGTCGGCCCCCTTCTCGTGGGAGACACGAAAGGCGGTGCTGGTCGGTCCACCCTGGTGGAATCACGTGAGGTGACGCTAGCCGACCCTTCCTCTCTCCTTCTTGTGGACGACATGAAAGGCCGTGTCAGCTGGCCTCCGCCACGAGCGGGAGCCGGCCGCCACATTAACCAAACGCCCTTACGAACGGCATGAGGGGCGTCAGCAGGTCGACCCATCTCTCCTTCCACGTAGGACAGCCGCCTTGGGTCCAAGTCACGACAACACGTCAGCGTCGCATTAATGAGGAAATCAATGTGCAGATTTTCTCTACTCACACGATATTTAAGGCACCTCGGACAATTAAGG
>JBAKGM010000200.1:18470660-18493475 GCA_037177215.1 Asparagus racemosus
CGAATCGAATATGACCGAATAGTTACTCGAACAATTATCGAACTATTTGTTAATTATTTGGTTCATTTCCACCCCTGGGCCAGGAGAGCCTCAGCAGGTAATAAAGAAAATGTTCGAAGGCTAATTCAGGAAAAAGAAAATCTGATACTTCTTTAGCATACAACAGAAATTGTCGACGTTAGAAGAAAGCTAACTCTTTCTTCCTCCTTCCCAAAAAATTCCTCAACTTTTGTTTGTTTCTTTTTCTTCTCTCTCTCATCGCCCAAACTAACGGGTCGTCCTTCTCCCTTCCCGAGATCCGCCGATCCAATACCCGGAGCTCTCTGTACTCCGGTGCGGGTCTCGGATCCTGCAACCCAAGCCCGATATCGCTCCCGTTTCGGCCGGTTCAGGATGGTGTCGGCCAATCGCGAAATGGCGGTCTACTGCTTCGATACCCTCGTTGCACATTACAACAGCGATCAGGCGCCTCCTCCCGCTTTCGATGAAGGCGAACAGTAAGAACCTGTTCTTTTTTTTTTTGTTTTTGTAATTTCTTTGGTTTGGTCGTTGAATGCAATTTCTATTTGTTTTTAGGGTTCTATTTGGTTAAAATTGAGTGCATTGATTCTGATTGTGTCTTTTGATGATTGTAAAGAACGATAACATGGGCAAAGTTGATTACTTGTTTGATTTAAGGTTGAATTTTATTCAAAGATTTGATCTTTTCATTGGTCTGAGTAGGGCAAGGAATTTTAAGTAATTATTTTATCATTTCATTGTTGAGCTCATGCAATTTGCAAAAATGCTTGATTTTGTTGATCTCTATTTGACCTATTTCTATTGCTTGAATGAGCTTCTGCTTGATTGTATTTGGGGCTTTTCCTCCTTTAACTGTGTCCCTTGGTCAGAACCGATAACTGAGGTTTTAGATACTGTTGTTCCATAGGATTCCTAGCATGATCAGAAAATGCTAATAGAACGTTTTTCTTTTTATTTTCGTGTTGGGCTATACAAATAATTTATATCTATATTGTTTTCAAAATTATTATTGACAAAAATTGACAAGGTGTTGAACTGAAATGAATTGCCATAGGTGTTAAGACTCGTCACTGTCCTAAAATAGACAAATAGGATCCATCATGCGAAATGACGATGGGTCTTATTTAAATTTTATAACTTTTCGTGCAATTATGTATTTTATCTATGAAGCTAGAGTACTCGATGTGTCTATTTGTTTCTAAGTTCAATTAAGTAACTAATTGTTCGGTAGTTTAAAAATAAACTTTTCATCTTTCCTCACTTCAATATGAACTTGACATATTTTTAAAAATAAACTTTTCACCTTTTCTCACTTCAATATGAACTTATGAAGGATAGAAAAAGAATGAAACATAACAATGGGTAAAATAATTTACAATTTGTCTCTCCGAGTGCAACAGGATTGTAAGACAAGGATAGAAAAAGAATGAAACATACAAAAGGATAAAATAAATAATAACAGGGAAGATGAAAGTTATCTTTTTAGTTGAATGTGGTTTATGCTGGATTTATTATGTGAAAATGTAAGGATTATAATAGTAGAAACTCTTATCTTTTTAACAAATAGAAAGCAAGGTACTCTGATTAGAAAACACAACTAAATTCTAATTGCATTAAAACCCAAAGTTTGACCTCCAAACTTTTAAGCCATATGTAACCAAAAACTTCGAATCAAGTTTTAAGAAAATGCTCAAAACAAGCTAAGTTGAGCAATAGAGCTCATTTAACCAATTAGTCATGACTCATCAGTATTATTTTTCAGTTCCCAAATTTTGGTGATCCAAATTGGGAGCACATCACAAATTGATACAGTTGAACTTGGTCTTAGAATTTACAACTCGCTTATTCTAGAGATATAGTTTAGGAATATCAATTATTTTTTCCTTAGCAAAGGTTACTTTGTATTACTATTCTTTTTAAGCCAAGTAGTCAATAACAAAATTTTGGTATCTTCTTTAGCCTAACTCAAACAACTTATGATAGTTTTCTAAAACTTTAGTATCAGAATTTTCAGACTCCAAAGCATTCTTACAAACATTAATTTTGCAAACCATGATTAGATTGATGTTTTTCTTGCATTTCTTTAATTTGTTGCATTGTTTATTCTTTGGAGTGGCTTCGGTTGATATCCTTAATCATTTGGCTAAATAAAGGCACTTAATGGTTTAATGCATTTCAGGTGTCATATCAATTGACACTTACCTTCAAAAGGCTCTAGATATTTGGTAGTTAGCCTTTAGGTTTTATTTACAGATTTTTTTTATTGTGCGTCTATTGCTTTAGTTGATAACTAGGGAGTAGTGAAGAACTGATCTCTCATAAGTACTTTCTGATTTCAGCCCACTGTTTGTTACTTGGAAGAAAGCTATTAATGGTTCTGAGCCACGCTTACGGGGTTGTATTGGTACACTAGAAGCTCGGGGCCTGATCAATGGTTTTAGGGATTATGCTTTAACTAGGTATTTCCGTCGTCTCTTTCTCCACTCTTCCTGCATTTTCTGTGTTGATTATTTTATTACATAACCAGCAGTATCTTTTTTCTGACATGTGCCTTGTTTTGATTTTCTTTTATCATTTAAGTTATTACTTATTTGAAAGCTAGTTAATCTTAATTACCTTAGAAGACTGCAAAGAGAAGGAAATAGCAGTAATTGAAAACAATAGAAAAACTGGATTTATTATCAGTCTGTTTGACCTCAGGTTGTAAGGAAGCATAGACAATACGCATGCACACTGCAATCATTATGTCATGTGCATTTTTCTACCTTAGTGATCAATACATGTTATTGTTGAATTTCTCATGCATTTGTTTGATAATAATGTCAGCAGGTCATTAATTTATCTTAATTATTGATAGTGCAACTTATTATGGATTAGCCGACCATGTCGAAAATTGGCCATATGCTTCAGGTATGTGCTATATGTATTGACATCTTGAATGTAAGAGGGAAACGAAATGTTTAGATTGCATAAATGTAACTATACATGGTTGCAAAATTGTTTAAATATGGACTCGTAGTATCCAATTGTTTATGTATCCAATTGTTTATGATTTTAGCGAATAATAGTTGAGTTCTTAAATGTACTGGCATATATTGATGGGTGTAAATGCAGTTCGTTGTTTAATAACTCTTTTGTTGGTGGAGCGGTTTTACTTGTTTATCTGATTATATTTTATCGTAGGTCTTAATTCTCAATATTTCTCATTTTCTTTTGTCCTTTAAGCTTTAAGGTATAGAAGTTTGCTTTGATAGCTTATATGTTTGACAAGAACTCTTGCGACGTTCACTGTTTTGAAAGAAGAAACCTGACAGTTCTTGCTGACTGATTTTAGAATCAAGCTAGTTTTTGGTTCAATCCTCTAGTACGTAAACATCCCTTTTCCATTGCTTATTTACTTTTGATATGTTGATGAATTTAGTTCTTCATTACTTTTGATGTTTTGGTTCTCTTAAGTTTTTATAGACACCTGATTTTCTTTGTAAATCAATATGCACAAACAGCTCTTGGAAAAAAAAAAGGAATAATAAAACCAAGTATATACAAAACCAAAGCATAATGGCACCTTGATTGGGGTTGCTTAAGCTATGTCAAGTGGAAGAAGAGGAATTAGGTGAATTTTTTGGTTATATATTGTGGCAATGCATGCCTTTCACTTTTGGAACTGCTGCTATTGTTAAATGGTGAATATGGGGTTTTCTATATATATTTAATTGGGTAAGTGTGAGCCACAAGGAAAAGGGTTCTTTACATCAATAAGCAGGGAAACTGTGTTCCTTATGCTCATAGCACAGGCTTAAGTAATTAGAGTTGGTCATTATATGGCCATAATATATGACACATATAACTGATGTAATATATGGTCAAGTTGATCCTGGTCAAAAAAGTGACCATCCTTGCATTTTTACCGTTTCCAAGACCACTTCTCTTACTTTTTTCACCTCTTAAAAAACTATGTACTAGCTTTAAAGAAAACATAAGGAAGATATTAGGATAGCTGTTTTTAGGACAAATGTAATTTTAGGGTGACAGAAAAATATTTTTACTCTAAATCTGTTAAGCAAAGTGGTTTACTTTTTTAGCTATTGTAACTCCTTTGCTATTGCTTTCTTTTCCTAATATAAGTTTTCAATTATTATGTATAGTCTGCTAATTACCAACAATTGGACCTGCCAATAAGAACTATTCCTGGCTTATCTGTTACCAATGGATCTGCTGGACTTGGTTTTATCCCTGGAAACCATATATTTGTTTGCTATTTCTGATAGTTATTCTTCTTGGTTAAGTTACTTTAGCCAATGCTGTTATAGTTGTTATCTTGTTCTACTGGGACTATGAAACACTGATGTGGGACACAACATTGTACAAAGTAGGACAAGAGTTAGGACTTTTAGTTTGTGTGGAATTTATTAATGTTTTATGTGGTGTTATTTAAATCCCTAGATCTTGTTCATTTCAATTTGATTATCTGTCACGTTTGCTGGTGTAGTGGATATGGTATATCTTCTACTTATGGTCAAGCCACTATATCTAGTTCCCTATCTGATATTTTACTATCCTTTGAAGTGCAAGTCCATGCTAATTTACCAGGTGTTCTTGTCAATCTTTTGTAAGGCCCTGGTGTTGTTCCATGCAACGCAAAGTGTCATAAAAGCTCAGCTAATCAAAACTCATTTTTGTTCTTGCAGTGCCCTGAGGGACCGCCGATTCTCTCCAATACAAGCTAAGGAATTACCATTTTTGGAATGTACAGTTTCCGTACTAACTAATTATGAGTCTGCTCTTCATTACCTTGATTGGGAGGTCTGGCCCTGGAGAACCCTGCTTCTTTTTTTTAATATTGTCGTAGGGGGAGTATTTAGCCAATTTGCTTTGCTGATCACACCGTATAGATGTAAATAAGAGCTAATATTGTCCAGAAAATGGATGACATAACTTTTGAATACTTTGCACAGCTTTGAGGTAGGATATGATCATATATTCTTTTTGTTTTTAACTATTGGCTTAATATGCATCGGAATAACTAACTTATAGGTCTGTATATATGAGGCCATACCAGTAACTTTCTATTATTATTATTATTATTATTATTATTATTATTAAGAGATTTCAGTGACATGTTTTTCTGGCTTTTTTGTTGACGCATCTATTATAGCATTTGTCTCTTGTTTTACTCTTTATGACCCGAGCAAACATTTCTTTTTTCCCTCAAATTATCTTTGGCATTTACAGTCAGTAACTATATGTTTATATAATGGTGGTGATGGAATTTTTATCTCATAGGTTGGAAAGCATGGTTTAATTATTGAGTTTACTGACCCTGATAATAATATAAGGCGCAGTGGAACTTACTTGCCAGAGGTGGCTGCCCATGAAGGTACATTCTAGACTCTTTTTTTGTGCACAGGCTTCCTTTAGTTTATTTTGTTGCTTTATGGTAAGTCATAAATTGGCAAAGGCTTAGTATTTTCCATTTCCTTTGGTGATATAAAATTGTTGCTTTTGAAACCTGAACAATTGATGTGAAATTGCTTGACAGTACATCTTGTATAGGTCACTTGTTAGTCTTTTCCAAGGCAAATTGTACTTGCAAAATTAAAGAAATGAAATCAAGTACTATTTTACATAAACCATCCATGTTCTGGAACTAGCATATTGTGATAATTTGATTTTTAATTTATGACAAGCAAGGATCTCATTACTAAAACTTTGGTTAGTTTCCACCGTAGAAAATTCTGATCAGGTTATACGTGCTGGACCTTTATTATTTACAATCCACTTGTTTCTGTTCAAAGCTAGATAGATATATTAACTAAGTATGATGAACATAATGCTAAAACAATACTTATGCTGAGATATTTGAATATTTGATGAAAAATAACCTATATCAAATTTGTACTTGCACAGTTAATTTGTATCTGATGATTAGATTATTAGGCGATTTTCCATCCAAATAGGCATATGTGTCCAATGTACATGTCACATGTATTGATTGTGCAAATTGGATGGTGAAAATTCAAACTCTATTTTTGGCACACATTGAATATTCATATCGTTTCTTGTTTCTTTCCTTTTTAACCACTTCATGAACAGAAACTTTCATCTTGTCGAAACATAGGTTGGACAAAGATCGAAACTATCGATTCATTGATGAGGAAAGCAGGATACAATGGGCACATCACCGAGGCACACCGCAAGAGGCTTAACATCACACGCTACCAGAGCACCCTCTACACCATGCACTACAATGAGTATGTTTCCTACGTGAAGACGACAAGAGGGGCTGCCCCTATAATTGTTGGGGTCAAGTCCACCCATTGATTTCAACAACCTGTTAGCATTTCTTAAGTTATTGCTGCTAGCATTATCATTTACCTTCCATTGTGAAGCAGTTGGGGGATAAATTGAACTTTGAATCCCAGCCCTTCTGCTTATTGACTATTCTATCATTTGTTAAAACTCGAAGTTGATGGATAAGGAAGAACCTCATGTTATCAAAACAGTGTCAGTTTTTATAAAACAGCTTCGTCTCTAAGTAGCATCCTGCAAAGTTTTCATGTTCTTTTAAAGTTGTATGTGGAACTCATCAGCCGGGACCTGTGACTGAGCTCGGCTCAGGGTGAGACTATCACTTGTCATGTTCTTTTTAAGTTAATATCTGTGGAATCCAACAGCAGGGACCTCTTACTGAGCTCAGGTTAGGGCCAGAATATATCTCTCTCCCGCTAGATTTCCCTTGGGTTGTAGATATTTTGAGTGTGGAGTAGCTCTTGCTTAATTCGGGTTTACTCCCTTTCTAAGCGACAGTTTAGATCTTTGGGTACGTGCATCTTGGTAAGGCTGAAAGCGAATCTAATATGGAGGTGTTTATGTTTACAGGGTAAATTTCATCGAGATGAAAAAGCGAATCTAATATGGAGGTGTTTATGTTTACAGGGTAAATTTCATCGAGATGAAGAGAACAAAACACATTGATAAACTAGAGGACGATGCAAATGCAATTTTTTGCCTTACAATACGAGTAACTCTAGTCATATCGGACCTGGCACTCATTAGTTCTAAGAAAAGTTTACCGAAGAAATTATTAATGAGCAAATCAGAAAGTAGATTAAAGGTAAGATTTCGGTTGCAGGTATAACATATGCCCAAGAATCAAGAAGTATAAGCTTAGAGACAGTTTCTTTTTTCTTTTTTTGCCCCTCCTTTTTTCCCCCCTCTTTTTAAAACTTTTCTACCAATGTAAGAAGCACAAATGTGATTTAGAAAGAGTCAATTTCTTTCTCTCTTTTTTTTTTCTTTATCTTTTTTAAACTTTTAGACCAACATAAGAAGCGCAAATATGTTCTAGAAACAAATCATGGTTTACATAGGAGGATCATTCTCAAATGATATTTTAATGTTAAGGCAGATATTTGTTTACGAACTCAGATTTGTTACCTTTCAAAGCAGTAACTTCAATTCTCTCCTTCTTATTTGATAACTATGGATTCTTTTTTTTTTTTTAATACAAGACCAGTGCTGAAAACCGTGGGGGTTTTCAAGATTGTATGTCTTATTCCCAATGAGAGCCCGCAACTTCCAGAAAAGAATAACTGAAGCAAATGTTTTCAAAATTATCAAACAATAAAATAGCACTGCTATATAACAGGATTTCTCAAGATTCTCCTCACCATATTTTCTCACCTTTTCTTCAATCTATAGGAAATCTTAGTGAAGAGACTTGTCAAATACAGCTACGTGACACAGCTGTATTTGATATTGTCTTGATGGTGCAATTTTTGTCACCATGACAATATCAACTAACGTGGCAACATAACTATGTTTGGAATTTGACACCTTGACAAGATTTCAGAACTATATTACATTCTTTGAAACTGCACATATACAATTAAAACAGTTAAGAGCTTTTAACTGTGAAGATGGTCACCATAATTTAAAGTTCGGATTTCGATTCTGATTCTTTTTTTCGGTGAGCAGTCCTGAGGTCTTTCCACATCAATTGCTTGTCAGAAGCGTGGCAATGTGAAAGAAGAGATCCCTTCCAAGTTTTGCAAGGAGCTGGTGTATCACAAACGTAACAATAGCACTGCACCATTGAAGAGTTCTCAGTATTATAACATTTGAACATAACAAGGGTAAATGAAAACTATCTTGAAGAAAAAAGAAGATAACCGAGTCTGATAAAAGAAACATGGGGAAATAAAGTGTTCCCTGAAAGTGAATTATCTGAAAAAAAAAATTAGAAAAATATATAGACGAGTAAAGATAAACAGATCCAACTCCACCATCAAACTCAATTTTCAGGTGAAATAACAATATCACATCTAGCACAAGTAAGTGGGCTATCAATTTATGAGGTAGGCTCTGACAAGGTCACCAAGGGTATAAAGTTTTAAGCATCATGCTCCCTCCAAGAGTACTAAAGTTCACGCCTCAAGCTCCCTACTAGTCGACAGGAACTTTTCTAGAACATTTAAAACACATCAAACATGTCAAACTTCAATATATTTAGGGTTAACTTCATAAAGAACCACGAACTTTGGGGAAGCAGATGACCACCCTGAACTAATTTTATTCCGCAAAACCCCGTGAACTTTCGGGGGCATTGCACATAACCCTCCTGAACTCTTTTTATTCCACTAAACACCCATGAAGCTTGCACATTTAATCCCCAAGAAAACACCGTCAAGACTAATATCACATGTCCAGCACGTGACAAAAAAAGACAAAATATTCCTCAAGTGAAAAAAGAATCCCTCATCCTTTTCAAAATTCAAAATGGTGGTTTTTAGGGCTCAGGGGTAATTTCAACTTTTTTTTCACGTGCTTGGCACATGACACATTAGACTGGACAGTGTTACTTTTTCTTTTCATTTTTTCATTTTTTTGGGTTTTTTTGGTGGGGGGTGGGGGGGGGGGGTTGGGGGGGTTTGGTTTTTCTCACATAACCCCCTAAATTTTGGGAGTCTCAAGAAACACCCCTGAAATTAACATTTTCTTAGCTAACCCCCTATTGATAATATGCAAATAATGAAAAATCCTTTCAAAGAAAACATCAATATTGTCATTTTTCTTTTACAGCCAACCTACACCCTCCCTGCCCCGGGGGGGGGGGGGGGGGGAGCTTTTTCCAGAGAGGTAAGTTCAAAGTTTAGAGTGGTTGTCTCTCCAAAGTTGAGGGGGTTATGTGAAATAAAAAAAGTTCAAGGGGTCATGTCAAAAAAAACGCTCAAGTTCGGGGGGATATGTAAAATTAACCCTGGAATAAAATTAGTTAGTGGGGTTATCTGCAAAACCCCAAAGTCCAGGCGGGTTTTCTGAAATTAACCCATATATTTATAGAATTGATTGTGGCGAGCTATAAGCCTAGCAATGAGGTGGTAGGGATTACAATAAGATGCAGAGTAATATGAAGGTTAAAGGATCAGCAACATGACCAAAATATATGTTATAATAAGAAATAATCCAGAATTACCCATCAATGTCAGTTGGTTTTTCACACTGTTATAGATTTTAGAGATGATTCAGAGTTTGAAAAACTAGAGGCTTAGTCTACTGCGTTGGGAAAAAAGCTGACTATGTGGCATTTACTGTCAACACTATTTGCCTTACAGATTGACATTGAGCCACTTACTTTGTTTTTCATTTTAAATAAGAAACCAAGCTACCTTCATGCAGAAGTTTGCTGTTTAAATGAGAGGAAGCTACCTTCATGCATAAGTTTGCTGTATAAACGAGAGGAAGGAGGAAAACTTATCTTCATCCAATGATTGAGAAAGAAACATATCCTTGTTTCTTATTGATAGTTATCATTTAGATTTTATATCATTGGGAAAGATTATTTGTAATGGAGGGAGACATGTAGAATAGTCTTTTTATGACGGTTAATTAGAGTTATCACTATGAATGTGTTTTCCTTCGGTATTTGGCATATAACATGTTTCAAAATATGGAAATCAATTCCCCATAACAAACTTGTCATCTTTTGATATTCACCTCTTCTATAGACTCATTCTTGAAAATGTAGACTCATCTTTGAAGATGGAGGTTTGTTCCTTGATCATGAGCATAATTATTGTAGTCAGGTTCACAGAGAGCGCTAGGCAGCCTAGGTGCTCGACTCAACACCTATAGCCTAGGTGCCTAAGCGGGAGCCTAGGCAAGGCCTAAACGGTTTTCCTATTTTTTATCTTTTAAGTATAATAATTGATAATAGATGACAATATTATATTAAGCGTAGGCGCCAAACTGACGCCTAAACGGATTTCTTTCTTCATATAAGTGGTGGTGGAGGAGGCTTTGCTGAAAGTCGAAGGAGGTAAAGGCGATGTTCATAGTTGAAGGCTGGAGGAGTTTAGATGAAGTTGGAGGGCGTGAATGCTGCAACGGAGGAAATCACGATCAACGACTAAAGGATGCAGTCCACGTATGCGGCCCACGCTCCCCTAAGCGCTCCCAAAACCTAGGTAGGCAGCCTAGGAACCGCCTAGGCCTAGGCGCTAGGCGGGCGGGCCTAGGTACTACCTAGGCCTAGGCGGTTGCCCCGGTGGGCTCAACGGAGGCTTTTTAAAACATTGATTGTAGTTATCCCATCAAAAGGCTCATCATGTTCTGCAGCAAGCCACTCTAAAATCAATAGCTTACTAGTAGGCTAATTTGGCACCAAGTAGAGGATTTAAACAAGTCAACAACTGTCAGCTTTTAATTTTAATCATTAACTTCCAAGGAAACTTCTGAAACTTTCGCGATCCAAAGCTCAACAACATACGAAGATAAAAGAGTAGACTCTAATAATGTTAATTTTCACTTCCTAAATGAAGGGTTGATATTGAAGCAGTCTCGACCATTTATTGAAATTCTTTAATAATTGCCAAGAAAACATACGTTGCGAATAGTATGGAATGTGAACTTTAACTTAAAGTTAACAAAATTATCAACTTCTCTGAATTTCCTTGGTTAATTTCTTTCTCTCTCCATTTGAGTATTGAAGGCCATGGATTTTTCCTCAAAAAAACTAAAATCATCAATAAGATGAAAGCAATTTGCATTTCGCTCCAAAACTACAGAACCATGAATAATCATCACCATCATCCTTAAAAGCATGGATACAAACCATGTTGACATGAGCATGACTTGGTCCAACACAGAGAGACACGAAAAATCTGGTATCTCGTCCAATACCTTGTGGCATAACTCTTAGTTGTCACTTTTGGTGATAGAAGTGTCATGCTAAACAATCATCAACGCTAAAATTGGTAGAAGCCCTGAAGCAAAACTCCATCGAGAAGGCACTATGGGAAATTGGAGGATTTTTGAAAATTGCAACCAACTGCCAACTCAGCATCAAGTTTTGAGTCCTGTTTTCTTTTGGATAAAAAAGTTAATGAGAAGTAGCCTAGTTACAGGAAAAATCCCACCTCTCCCACCTTGACGTGCGCTCCAAGTTCTAATCTAGGGTTAATTATAAAATATAAAGAAGCGCACAAGTGCAAATTAATAGATATGCTCTTGTATCATTAGGTATCTAGCCTGGCTTGAGTAAACTAGAGTCTAGACTAATTAGTTCCGGAGGACTATGCAAAGTCAATGCGTCCACATGATCAGTGAGTCACAAGTTTACAAGTAGCATAGGATCACTGGATAATGTGTAATCTGCAAAAGAGACTTGTAAATCGCATACTCAAAAAGACAGAGGCAGAACTTTGCATATACGCGTTAGTTCATAATTGATCTAGTTAATTCCACAAGAAAAAGGTAGTGGGGGTTGTTGGACTGTAAGTTGCACGTTTGAGCTGTAAAGGCTATTCCAGAGTTTCACTCATGATGTTTTCAATTAACTAATTAGCCATCAACAGTTGATAGCTATTAAAGTCAAAGTTGGGATTCACATATGTGAGAAATCGTCGTGTGGAAGAGGATCTCTTCAGACGAAGCAAACTATTTAGTGGAATACACTATCCTTGACCCTATATAAAAATATGAATTTGATAAACTGAAGGTTCACTTCGACTTCTCTACTAAAGACAAAAGCCCTATTTGAGCAGCCGGTGGAGGTAATTGGCTCCTGTAGAAGGAGTTTATGTTTACTTAAAAAATAATTAAATAAATATTGTCTCAGTGCACCTATGATTCCAATGTGGATGGGGCTTGGAGATGGCAATGAAGAATTTTAAATCTTGTTGGTTGGAAAGTCAGATTCAGAATGTTTAAGGAAATGACATAGCAACAGTCAGGCGGTATATTGCTAAGCCAATGCTCATAGCATAAGAATTTGGCTTAAATGTAATCATTATCAAGGCCTTACTATGGAATTCAATAAGCCATCAGGTGTGGGACAAGGAGCACAACACTAGGGGAGGGTTCCAAGACTGGTGTAGGAGTAGAAACAACAGCAACAACAATTTGTTCAGAGACCACCTTGTTTGAAGTCTTTATTCACATATATTTTAGCAACTGGAAATGTTAAAGATTGGTATCACTGAAAACTTCTCACAACTCAAAGCATTTAGTGGGAATGTGAAATATCCAATCATGCAAAATGTATTAATTGATCAAATGGCACATTTATCATAGTGCAATTTGATGTTACATGATTTCTCTGTTACCTAAACATTAAAAACTTTAGGAAAAATTAATCTTCCATTAATAAATATAATTTAATGGAAAATTTTAAAAGGCAATAGAACATGATTTTAACAAAAAGTACCTGAGGGCAATAGCTTTCATGTGGTGTTTTTTCAAAGAGAAATTCACCGCACAGATGCCTGGAGTGAGGAAAATCTCGGCAAGCAACCTACATTTATAACAATTAACTACTCTATAAGTAAATACTCAGAATGTGCAAGAGAAATACATTCTTTAACCACAAGCATTGACAAAATTTCTGCAACATCCAACAGTGATAGCAATACACTATACTGGCATTTTCTATTTCTTCAACAAACTGTTTCATTAAAAAATTACAGAAAAAGATATAGAAAAATGTCACTTACGTGTCAACCTACTTCTATCAAACTGGCACTCAGACTTCAATGGAATATATCTCATTTGCAAATTGAACCTTTAATTCAAGAAAAAAATCTTTCAGAGGGGAAAAAACTTTTTCATTTTTTAATATCTCAAACATTTCAAAGTTTTTAAACAAGTATTCCAAGTCTACAAGCAAGCCCTCAGGAGTTTATCAAAACATCTTTGAGAACTTCTAAAGCTTTTGCTAGAAGGCAATGTGATCCGGACCGGGGCAAGGGCTCCGATCCGAAAGTAGAAGGCTCTCAAATGTGATGCCTTCAATGCCACTCTAGATCCGATCGAAAAGTACGAGGTTCTTGATATCATGAACTTTGGCAGGTATCCAAATCTGATTGGGGTCTAAAAGGAGCGGACAGATATTTAAGTCTTCAATAACTTTTCAAATATGGTGGAGAGCTAACAAAACCTTGAACAGCATTGTAAGGCCTCGACGGAGTTTCGCTGGAGAGGAATCGTCGAAAGCTTGGCAATATAATATCGTAACTCATTGGATGAGATCCGACATTGATGATATTCAATATGATTGTGATAACCCATTGGAGATCTATTGTAAGCGTGAAGAAGGGCTCATCGATGAGGCACAAACAGTAACAAGTTGCAATACACTTGGGCAAACAGTAATAAATTGGTGGCTTAGGATAAAAGGAGGGCTTCACACCCTGCATGTCAAAACTTTAGTACTTCACATGCTGACAAAGATTTCACATCTCAAGAACTTTTCATTCAATTAATCATGGTCTATTCCTCATGGAGGATTACAACTTTATTTACAGAGAGAAAACTAAATCTACAAACTAAATCAAATCCTAACAAAAAGGAAATAAAATAAAATCACTAACAAAATAAATTTTCAAAGATCCTAATTGACCCTAAAATCAAATCCTTAGAAAATCTTATTTAAAAATAAAGATTACACCATATAATATCGATATAAAAGAGAATCTAGCAAATCTTAAAATCTTTTGATCAACGACCCACAGTCGTCCTGCATCACAATGTAATGGATGTTCGAGCATCTTCCTCTTTGGATCATTCGATAGTTACTAAATTTTCTTACAAATCAAATTCCAACGTAATGTTTAAGCTCAATAAAAGAAGGATTGTAAAGGTTAGAGAAAGAGTGGCATCTCAAAGAGAAGATGGAGGGAGTAAACTTATGGTTACCTATGAATGCAAGTTGCTCTAAAACTCAAATATTCAGATACTTCTAAGTATTATGGTATTGGACGTCCTGTAACTTACTTCTGGTTTACTCAACGCAGTGGTTTCATCTTCTCAGTGGTTTCATCTTCTATGATCAATCAATGCCTATGGATTAGATTGTCCCCATATGGGTAGGAGCGCAAATTTGGTTTCGAGATCAATTATTCAAAGTTGACAAATAACCTTAACCAAAGAATTTAAGGACCAAGATGAGCTCAAACATGGAGATTCTACCTTATGAGTGGACTCAAGAGACTAATCAAGAAGGAAGTGACACTTGAAAACAGCTAAATGGTAATGCAACTACTCCCGACATAAGAACATTTGAAGCCTCAAATGGATGAGAAAGTCGTTGCCTCAACTATCAAGAATTATACAGTTCTTATATAAACTTTTAACTTCGCGGGTACATTATACTTAGGTCTTGCTAGCTTGTAGGGAAAGATAGCTGCAATCATATGTGCGTAATTTCATGGACTCCCCTCAAACTGTCGAACAGTTCCTGCGAACTGATTCCCAATATATTTGTGAACTGATTCCCTTCAATACACGAATTGGTTCTCCAAAATTAGTGTACAGCTTACAAGCATGCAGGAAACAAAGTCTGTTTAATTGCACACATGCAAAACGCAATGCGATGTGCACAATCGAGTAAAGGAAGGCACATAATAGAATATATGAGTCAATGACTTTACTGTAACTAAATATATATGTTAATAAAATATGTAATGAAACCATTATCCTAGCACGAACTATGCGACAAGAAAAAAAACTCCAAAAATTAGAAAAAAAACTCATCGGACATGCAAAGGCCTGTCCCAGACAAAATAGAGAACTTCATAAGAAAGAAGAATCTAAGAATTGTGTATGAAAAAATATTGAAATACATAATTAGCTTTTTAGTTTCTTGTTTTCTACTATACACTTTAGAAAATGCTAAGTGCACCAAAAAAAATTTCAACGAACCATGTAACGAGCTTGCGTACCGAAGCAAGCTACCCCCTCGAATCCAAATTTTCTAAGTGACAAATTGTGTATCCGAATTCGTATCACGGCCCGCTACACACTAAGTACTGTGTAACTATGGCTACAATAGAAATAAAGTATAAGGAACCACATATGTTTTCAACCTCAAATGTGTAGGAATGGGAGCACCCCCTTTTCCCACCTAGTTGTGAAGCACATGCTTCATGAAGTTGTGGCATTTATTTTCATGATTATAGTCTAACCATCAAGTTTAACATGGAATAAGAAATAAGAGGTTTCATAAACTTGGCAGTACAAAGGAGGTTTTGGATTAAAATTCCACTTATACTAGGTTACTACCTATTCATGCACAGGTTGAAAAAGACAGGTCTTCACCAGATATAGAGAAAAACAATAGAATCTTCAAAGATAACTAGCATATTGGTTTTAAGGGACCGTGTGCAACATTTTTCTTCCCTCAACAAGAAGCACCGTTGTCTTCATAAACCTCCATGGTTAGAAGATCCAACTTACATATGGATTTCTTTTCTGCCCTTTTATTGCTTTCTTCTTCTTCACAGACAATTTTTCTTTTTTTTTTTGTCTCCATGACGTTGTTTCTTTACATTTCTCATTCCCTTTTCCTTTCTTCCTCCTACCCTCTTCTCCAATTCCTGTCCTCTACTGCTAATTGTTTCTTTTTCTCCTTTTTCCCCTACCCTTCAACATTGCTTCTTAAGAAATAATTGAGAAGCCACAGGTACAAATTAGCGGCTTCTCGGTCACTATTCCAAAGAACATATCCACAACCTGAAAAAAGAGTGTCTTAAAGTGAACGTAAATAATTAATTTACTATATATAATGAATAACATGCAATTTAGTTGATTCATCCATCTGACTTCTGAATCATTATTATGCTCAAAATCATATGAAATGTCTGGTTGCACCTCACTTGAATGAGGAGTGAGCCTCACTATGCGCATTAGGCTTGGGTATGGTAGGCCTTCACTCTCCTTTTTTTTTCCTTTCGTCCTTGACAATACTGATCATGAAATGACATCACAGAACAAATGCTCAATCACTGGTAATCATTAAACACCAGAAACTGTGACAACTCAGGCTTAAAGGGAACCGACTAAGATGGATAACAGCATACTATTAGACATGTAATAACTAACGACCAAGGTCAACAAGATACATGATTAACAGAATGTAACCTTTTAGTAATTACTAGATCATCCGGCACAGTGCAAAAAAATTATCTTGCATCCAGGAAAAATACCATTGCATTTTTCAAGTCAGCAACTGATAAATTGAGCTAAAAGGTGAATTAAAGTTTCTTAGTTATTAAATCAAGTTTAACGATGCACATGACGCATTTCAGCAGTGTAGCAGAAACGTAATTTATGAAACATTGGTAAAGAGAGACTAAGCAGCAAGACTCCTAATGTTTAGTAATACAGATGGAATAACGAATGCTTTGAACACATAATGATAATAACTGACGTAAAATGTGCCAGTATGACCAAAATTCTCTGCTAGTAGTGTCTGACAAAGAAGTTCATCAAGTAATCAATCGATTTAAGCCATTGCTGACTCAGTGCTTTATCAACTAGAAGAAATCCTACTGTTCGCACTCTTAAATAACCTAAAATTTAATTTGCATTCAGCAGACAAAAGATTGATAAGGGATTCTTTAATCTAGATTCTAACCTAGGGGGAATCACATCAAATTCCCGTGAGAAGGAAATTGTATAACAAAAATGAAATCTTTTTTTCTGAAATTGGGTTCCTTTCTTAAACCCTAAGCAACTAAAGTAAACACGATAGGAGTATGATCAGTTAAAGGAGACAGACAAGAAATACCTCTCCTTTGACCGAGATAATGGAGATTTCTTGCTCTTCTAGGTCGCTGTCGTCGCCATCAGCGAGGGAGAGCTTGGTCACGAGATCGGCGGCGTCGGATTCAAAAGGATTGAAATCGAGAATGCAGCAATCATCATCATCATCATCATCATCATCATCAATTTCATCGTCGCTCTTGGTCTTCTCCGTCTTCACCTCGACGGAGCTAGGGCTTCCGTAACGTTTCGCCCCTACGAGGTTCGCCCTCGTCTTTGCCGCCGCCACCAATTCTCGTATCGCATATTGGTAATCGTCGTCGTCGTCGGATTCGTCGTCGTCGGAGATCACAATCACGTGGCTAAAACCCTTGGTTTTTGACATTATTGGAGATCGGAGTCGGCGGCTTCAACTTCCCCTCGCTCTCCAAGAAAATGTGGTCTGAGTCTCGGGGGCCCACCGTCACGTGGTTTTCGCGTGATGGCAGCAGATCAACTGAAGCATCACGCCGGGCTTCAAAATTAATATCAACTTTCAAAAGGCGTATTTGTGATAGGAAACTAGGAACAGAAATATGAATATTGAAATCTCGGACATTATTTACATAGTAATTCGATAATATTGACTATGACCAAAATCAGTGAGAACCCTGTGTAATACTAGCGAACTTAAATCTATGTGAAGAAGCGATTGTTTCTCGTGTAATCTAGTATATTTTCAGATAGTTCGGATAATTTAACAATATCTTATACTTGCATCTAAAATTTAAACAAACGGATATATTTGTTCAAATATAAAATGTGCTTACGTATCGTATATTCTAATATTTTTCTCACAAAAATAAAGAGGAGAGGGTGTTCGGGTACTAATAATTAATACGCTTCTTGGGAGGGATATCAGGCCAAAGCCCCATAAATGGGCCGACACACAAACAGCCCATTTCCACTCTCGTGGGCCGTATGCCCTGATGCTTGTCAGTCTCCCAAGAATCTGCTATGGACGTTTTTTTAGTCATAACGGATTTTAGAGAGAGAGAGAGAGAGAGAGAGAGAGAGAGAGAGAGAGAGAGGGATGGAAGGAGGTGGATGCAATGAGAGGTCCAGCGCTCCATTGCTACCTAGGTTAGATCGCCTCGACGTCCTGGTAATTATATTTAATTCATCAAATTACTCCCCTTGAACGCTATATTCAATAAGTTTCTATACATTTTTCTTAAGTTTTTATGGTATGATATTATTAATTTTAGATGAACTATATTGAGGAGAAAAGCAATCTACCAAGATGGAACAATCACGTGATGTCTCCCTTCGAGAGACGATGCATTCCCATGGATGTGGCCCTAAGAGAAGCCCGTACCAGAGGATCTTTATCGGATCGGGTCGCTTTGCTTGAACATCGGTTGATCCAGGTAAAATATTGATTGTATCTGAAGATACTTAGTATAATGACTAGGCTTTTGATTTTGCAAATGCTAATAATTTGTTTTACTGACAACGATAAATGGTGATTTATGTTTGATTTTCGTGTCATGCTAAATTTTCACTGCCTTTTCTTCATTCTGGCATTCGTATCAATTGCTGTATGGAGATAATTAAGGAGCCAACTTGGATGTTTGAACTTTGTATTGTTTGATATATCATAAACCTTTTAAAAAAATGTCAGTTGAAATTATATATAATTATTAGGTTCACTGAAAGATGGTGAATGGATACAATACATTTTGTATATATAGATGTCGAGGCTAAGGCTCCATTTGGAGAATTGAATAAGGTGCATGGCTTCAAACGAGTATAACGGCATCTTATATCGAAGTGTTTTGATATGTTTTAAAATTAAAGGAATATTGGGTACATGAAGAGATGGAAATGCCAATTATCAAGTGAATAAGCTTTTGGTGTTTGGTAGATGCAGGAGGATTAAAGTTTGTATATGCCCAATTATCAAAGCATAAACAATTACCTTGAGCCATGCCTTCTCTTTCACAAACAATTCCACCCTCCCAACTCTCCATGTTTTTTTTTATAAATTTTTTATTTTTTTTATTTTTCTGTTCTCACCTGTGCATTCACACTCCTTTCTAGATGTTGGCTAGTTTCTACGCAAACTGATAAAATATTTTGATAGTCATGTTCATGTTTGTATATTGAAAAATATATGTTTGTATATTAAAAGATATATATAATGTCAGCCTCAGATTGTGGGTTTTTGTTGAATATTTGTATGGCTTATAGATTGGTTCCCAGACTAATTAGGGGCAATCATGCAGTAAACAGAGCTTGCTTTTTCCCAAGAACTTTATCAATATGCAAGCTCAAAACTGGTTAAAAAGGATGCAGATCTTCTCTGCAAATAAATAAATAAATAAATAAATAAAATCAAAACAAAATGTTTTTTTGTCAGATCCATTATTTTCTTTTCCGTGTACTGTCTGATATATAGTAGAATTTTTGCTATTGTTAATTGTGTGATATTTCAAATCATCAAAAACAGGATGCCTAACCCTAAGTTTATGTCCAAGCTCTCGCTTGTCAGTATCCATCCATCATGCTTAGCTCATTTGAAAGTAATATTCATATTCATTAATTATGGGAAGCGAGCGTTGCCTCCTTTGTTCAGGTTTATTAAACTTGATTTGAAGTTATAATAAATTACTAATCGAATTATCCAGCATGATATGGGGTTGACTTATAGAGTCTAAGCCCACCAAACCCTTGCTATTCGTCAAGCTTTACTTAAAATATCGTTTTCTAATTTTTTTTTTCATGATATAAAATCTTAGTAAGGAAGGAAAACTATCCTTTTCTCTTATTGCATACATGTGCAATGATGTCAATGATTTCCATTTATACTTCGAACTTTCTGGAACAAGTTGCCAAACTTCTAAAATATTAGCTTCTTCTCTAAATGCAGACCTTGATTCCTTTACTTTTCTCGGTGTGAATATGGGGACATTTTGGTATATATATATATCTTTAATAGTACAAACTTTCTAGAAGAGTTTTGCAACTTAGAATTAAGAAAGCTTTGCAAGTAAATGACTTCTGATGTTTCTTTTAGAGCATCCAATTGAGTATCTAAACTGCAATTCTTTGGTGTTGGTTAACTCAATTTTGAATTATTTTGAGTTGAAGTTTAGCCGTCAAATATGATTTGGTGATTTAATTAGCTTGAAGAATAAATGCTCTGTGCTGCTGTGCATAATTTTTAGGCAACCTAGCCAATTTGCATCATGCAGCTGCATTAGCCTTAACTAGCAACTTGATGGGACTAATATTATTAACTGGGGGATTAATTTCAAGTAAGGGAAAATTCTCCAGCAATATGTAGAAACACTTCCTCGAACTAAAAATTGGTGTATTTAATTAACACGCATTGACAGCAAGTGTTCATACATGTTTCATGTTTACATTTTTTTGAGTAACCAGCTGATCTTTACAAATTTACAGCCTATTATTCACCATGAAATTGTATATAAAAATAGAGTATGGTGTGCCCTTCTTGTCAAAAGGTAATTATTCTACAATCTTTTTAGTAAATTTAGGTTCTTAATTAGTATGTCAATAACCACTAAATACACCAATTAGGCGAAACAATAAGATTATAATTAGTAGAGGAAAATGAATTAGAAGTGAAATATATGATAAATGATAATACTAATTTAGCGGAGGAGATGACCCTTGCAAGAACTAAATGTCGACAAACAAGATTTATATAGACGGCCTTAAAAATTGAGATAAGGGCTCTGTGTTTGATGTCCATGAAAATTGTGTATCTCGTTTCATTATTTTAGCTCCACCTTAGATTTAATTATAGTATATAAAAATAAAAATTAAAAAAAACCTCTTGGCATCAGGGATTAGTCATTGGTGATCACTGATAATGCTCTTACAAATTTCATGTGATGCAGCTAACCTTAGATATGGAATCAAACAGTGATTCAAGCTCTTCAACACTATATACTTGTCAAAGCTCATCATCTCAGAAGCAACATGTAGATGATGACTTCCATAGCTTTGATGGGACAAGCATTGACCACCTCAGTGACAATCAACATGAAGTGAAAAGACATAACCGTAATCCACAGGTAACTACTGAGTTTTATCAGTCATAATATAACAAGCTTTTATTTAACATACATCGGTTTTCTTTAAAAATCAAGCAAGGTCCTGAAGCCATTAGACTCTTAATTAATATATTAAGTGTTTATTATTATAAGATTTTAAGGAATACTGTTGATTTTCTAGGTTAATGGGGAGCAAATGGTGAAAAGTTCAGTGAAGAAGAATTATCCTCTGGATGCACGAGAATCATCGTTAACCACATCGAAGAGTAAAACCAGGAACAAATCTAGAAAGAGTTGCCGCTGCAAGAGATTATTTGGCTGCTAAATTTTATGTTGAATGGGCTAATTTAGCTTGTTCTACTTTGTTGGTTTCTGATCTTTACAGTTCATCACTTGACAGAGCATATGAAATAAACATTGTATTTGTTAATTAATTGGGAAGCTGTTTCTCACATGTAACAGCTTGATTCTATGCGGAAGATCAAAAAAGTTAAAGACTATTTTTGTTGTTGTATGTTTTAGGCATCTTATGGTTCTCGATACATTTTGTTTGGTCGCCAGTTGCCCCAAATTTTTTTTTCCATATCTCAGTATGTTCACTTTTACAAGCTGTATCTTATCATTACACTTTCTTGTATGAGAAAGTGAAGTGTGGATTTATAATCTCATGATTACTTAAGCGATTATGGCTGTTATTGGTTTAGGCTGTTATTGGTTTAGGCTGATTAATATATATATGTTGACGTCGCATAAGCAGTTGATTGATTATTAATAATTAAATTGATGCGGGGCTTGGAAATCTAAACATGAACTTTTATTGGTCCAATAGAACCCTATAATTTGTATTTGCGTGCAAACCTAACACTCTACTCCACCTAATCTTATAGAAAGTACCCGATGCTCTCTCGCAGCACAACTTGCAAGCATATGACATCTGAATGCATAGATGTTGAATGTATAATTAATTATATATTTGTATACCTACACATTTTATTATATATATACACACACGCTAGTGCTAAACCCACATGATGCTACGGGAATTTTCCATTGATAAAGGATAAACTTTGACTTTAAATATAGATATTTGTTCAAAATCTATATCTATACTGCTTATAAAAGAGAATATGGGTGTCAAAACTTTTCGACTTCCTATTTTGGCCCTCTTAATATTTATAGTTCCTAAGTTTGATAATTCCCCAATTCACTTAATTAATAATCCCTTGTCCCTCATCCACTAGCATTAATTCAATGCATAAATCCTTGATTAGGAATTTTAATGCATAACTTTTTAATTATGAAGTCAAGGCATAAGTTACTCAATTCAGTTAACCACAATCCATTGTGATTACCTTTTGAACTTCTCACGTAAAGACCAACATTCACTATCCTCAAATTTGTAGAATTAAATGCAATTGCTCTTTCAACTACTTTCATTGATCATTACTCCATTCGTTTAAGCCTTGAAGACTTACTTAACCTCCATTATTTATTCAATGTAAAAGTTCTAACGTATTGCTCATTTTAAATTTTTTTTCATATATTGTAACTGTATGAAATTGGAAATATATACTCCTCAATTCTTTGGATGGTTTCGTTTTTTTATCTCTTCATCCCAAAATAAAAGGGGGGAGGGGAGGGGGGGGGGGGGGGGGGGGGGGGGGGGGGGGGGGGGGGGGGGGGGGGGGGG
>JBAKGM010000200.1:18541222-18556713 GCA_037177215.1 Asparagus racemosus
TAAAAAAGGGGTGCAGCACATTTTATGACAAGTCTTGGGGCTAAAACACATGGGAAAAAGTCAAGGGGGCGGGGTCATATTAACTTTTTGCTTTTGGGGCCTTAACACAATTTTTCCTTGTTTTTAACTACTTTTCACTTGTATATCCGTATTTGGTAGCAAAAAAAAACCCTAAAATTTTTCAAACTTGCACTATTATACACTCATATTTTTAGCGGCACTTAAATGCCCTAATGTTTTTACAACTAGCACTTATATAACTTAAAGTTTTTTAAAACTTGCACATAAATACCCTCAGTTATGCAAACGTGAGAGTATTAAGTGCAAATTTTAAAAACATTAGGATATTTAAGTGTCAGATTTAAAAACTGTAGGGTATTTAAATGCAAGTTTTAATAACTTTAGGGTATATAAATGCTACGAAAAATAAGTGAAGGCATAGAAGTGCAAGTTTAAAAAACTATAGGGTATTTTCTTGCTACCAAATACAAGTTAAGATATATTAGTTAAAAGTAGATGAAACAATAGGGTATATAGGTATTATTTAGCCAAAATAAGAAAATAGCTAACTTTTGATCAGAGGTAAATAACTAAATACAGCGCGGATTCTCTAGGCCCGTTAGGATTCTATATTCAACTTCCTTCAGTTGCTCACAGGGTATCCAGTCCTTCTCCAACCTCTCTACGGTTTTCCCAATGAATAAATTAAATTTAGTTGCAGTGCAATCGCTTACAAAGTCATCGGTGTCCATGTTATCTGTCATGTGACGTGGTGAAAATTTTCAGAGTTTTTTTTCTTTTTTGATTGAGAAAATTTTCAGAGTTGAACCAAAACTTAGAGCATACAAGTGTTTCAGGCTTCCTTCTCAATTTATTCTTCTCAATTTATTTAAGTATAAATTTGAAAAATTCATGATTGTTTTATGAGAAAAAAATAGAGAATACAACACCAACAACAACAAAGCATTTATCCTAAATGTTCAGAGTCAACTACATGAATCATATTCTTCAATTTAATTTTATTCTGGGCAATTTCCTCCGTTTAGTTAACTAATATTATATTCTTCTTAATTGCTTCCAATCAAGTTCATTGGTGTTGTGCTTCATTTTATTGTTAGTACTACATGTGTCAAATCAAGGATAAAGAAGAAGGGTTGAGTTAGGTAACCGACAACAAATCTAAAAACATAGTCAGGTCCACGTGAATTAAAAAAATTAGAAAATCACAATATTTAAATCATTTGATATATGTGATATTTTTCTGCTAATTTAAAATTTTGTGATATTGTTTCTAATAAAATTAGTTATATGTTTTTTTAAAATTCGTAATAATTCATGATAAGTATATGAGATTTACAGTTCTTTTTTTTTTTTTGTATTTAAATTGTTTTAAAATTTTAATATAGATCTTCAGCTTAGAGAGGATAAAGGTTTCTTGGAGAAGGAGAAAAAAGTGAGCGTACATGCATTAACTTTCATAAGTAATAAGGTTCATTAATTGATCACTAAAACCTGTTACTAGTTTCAGTGCTCAAGAGTTTGCATCATTACATAACAAATCTATAAATACATAATGTTTCTTGTACTTCAATTTGAAAATTATCAACTGTTACAAATAGGAACATTCAAACCATAACTTAAAAGACATAGTAAAAACTTTTTGTCTGAGAGTTAAATTGCGATTATAATATAGGAGCTTACCAACTGTCAATCATATACAAACAAATGAATCAGATTTGGTACAATTAATTATGTAAATACCTAAGATTGAGATCAGCTTAACCTAAAAATATCACGTGATATCTGATAACATGAGGACCCTGCTGCTTAACCTAACTCAGTGGCCTAAAACTCAGCCTAAAAAAATCCAAAGAGTAAATGTTTGGAATCTTGGAGGGCAGTCAAAGATGCATCACATGATCTCCTGCTTCTCTTTCAGAAAACTACTTGTTAAATTCTCATCATCATCATCAATCTTAACACTATAAATGAACATCCTTTCGTTCTCCTCTCACACTTATCTAAATCAGCCAATAATTTCTGAGAGTTCTCTAGCTTTAATTGAAGAATGAAGCAAAGAGGAGTCATATTCTTGTTCATGGTTCTGTTTCTTCTCAGTTCCCCCTACTCCCTTAACAACAATGTTAATATTGGGAGTACTGAGAGCTTAATTAGTGGAGGAGCAAGAAAGCTGTTAGCTGTGAAAACTTCCAATAAACAGAATCAAATGAGAGCAAGGAAGCAGCCAGTGATGAAGCAAGCAGAAGCGAGCATGAGAAGAATACCACCATCAAGATCCAACCCCACCCAAAACAAGTAAGCAAGAACTCATATCCAGCCCGTCTTCCTAACTAAAGGTTAATAATGGATAATTAGGCCACTAATTATGTCATTAAATATGCAGGTACCCGCCGAAAATTGACGAACAAGGACATATTTGAAAGTATCGATCAATAGTTAGAGAGATGAAGATAGAGACAAGTAGGAAGGATCAGTGTTACACTTGGTGCTTTTGCAATTTTGTTAGCTTTACAGTGAGGGGTTTGTTTAATTAGTATTAATTAGAATGAGATGCAAACATTTTTTTCGTATGGATTTCCTTCAGCTAGATCGTGTCTCCTCTTGTACTTTACAAATAAATAAAAGGGTTATTTGCATATATACTCCTCATATCATGAGTATT
The DNA here is from genome assembly GCA_037177215.1 of Asparagus racemosus. NCBI lineage: Eukaryota > Viridiplantae > Streptophyta > Magnoliopsida > Asparagales > Asparagaceae > Asparagus > Asparagus racemosus. The sequence goes on from JBAKGM010000200.1 coordinate 18,543,906, forward strand.
TGTACAACTATCTCTCAAATCATAGTATTTGCAAAACTGCCCCTCAAATTATCAATTAAAAAAACATCTAAATCAATTAATTGTCAACTTTGATAGACTCATTTGCGACTGACATGTTAAGATTATGAAGAAAATAGTCAAATTTTTACTCATCAAGTTGATAATTTGTTAATTTGGAGATACTTTTTAACAAAGTTGATAATTTGATGGATAGTTTTGCAAATACTAAGATTTAGAGTATAGTTTTGCGAATGCACATGATTTAAGGGGCACATATACAACTAAATAAAAGTTGTGGTCAAGAGTGAATTTTATGTTACATGGAACTATGTAGCTCAATGAATGGGGGTGCAAAAACGTGGTAGTTTTAATAAAACGAAAAAATTAATGGTATTATTTGGCTCTTAATGAAGCATATCTGGGTGTTTTTTTTTTATTTTCTCCTTTTTTTCTGGTGGTGGTTTTTTAAAGGTTTTGTCCCCGCGCGCCGCGCTGGGGGGTGGGGGAGGGGTGGGTTTTTAAATAGTTCGTATGGAACAAAGAGTCCCTCAGTATATTCTTCTTTCCTATCAGATAAAATATAGTAAATAATCATATTCGTAACATAACAGATACCATTATATCCACAAATATGGATATTTTTGCACATTTAAGCTCACCACAATGAAACTCGAACCGCATATATAACTTTCCAGAGAGACATTGACAAGCAGGGGCAAAACTACATTAAGAACCATAACCTTTGTACGAACATAATTCAGCTTCCTGAAGATGCTGCAGCCTACGAGACTCCCTTAAGTACGAAAGATTGGAAGCATATAGCACCTCATGCGGTAAAATTGCATGTCGGAAGCACTCGCAACACACTTTCAAGTACACACTTTCAAGCATCAACCAAACCTAGAAAAGTAGCTGAAGCATGGCTACTTCAATGTCAAGCCTATTGGAGATACAGACGGGTTCATCATCCTCTTGACCTCAAAACATCTCAAGTGGTATTACTAACAATATAAAGACAATCAGTATGACAAAACTAGTATTTATACATTAAGAAGCATATAATGAACTAACAAGAAGAACTATGAAGATTTACAGAAATGCATCAGTGAGGGCCGCATGGGTTTAAGATGCAGCAACCTTCTCTTATATGTACAAAAAGCCGTGACTCTAAACCCTGAAAGCAACAACTAAACAAAAAGAAAAAAAATGCTGCCAAAAGGACAAAAAGGCATACATTAGTATAGGCTATGAACATATAGGAAAGGGCTCTCCGTTATTTGACCTTATTGCCTACTCTATGACGTCATAATTATACAGTGAATTCTACAAGGCGGTAAAGAGAAGCATAGATGTATTGACATCAGGCCTTTCTTGCAAATGCTGCTCTGGTTTGAGAATGGATTTTAATGACTCTTTTCTTGGAGAAGGCATTGCTAGGGAAAGAGAAAGTGATGCAGAAATATCATCATCATCTTCTACAGCCTCATTTGGTTGTTGTTCACGTGCTTTCCACTTGCTTCCAAGAGCTAATTCAAGATTTGGGATGTTACATGCCTTACCATCTTCATCATCTGAAGAGAGTATATGTATTAGGTTGTCTGGTTTGGTATTTTGTACAGGACTTGATTCCACTGGGAAGAAGAACTTTTCTGCTTTTCTCAACTTGTCAGGAGTTACTTTGCTGATGTCTCCATATGTAGATTCTGTTGGCTGATCATTCAAGCTAGGTAACAAGGGATGTACCTTAGACGACGACCTCATGCTTAAAATTTCCTCTCTAAGGCTACTGCCACCATGTCCTTCACTATAACAGATCCTTTTCTGCTCTCTCTCATCATCTATTGGAAAAATGATTGGTAAATAGGTTACCTCATGTTTCGAGAGCATGGTTTCATCATTGCTTGTTATATAACCAGGAGCCTGAGAGAGAAAATTGGCAGTAGATGAGTATGCACGCTTCCTATTTGGCCCCTCCCCCGAGCTGACATGGCCTATCCCTGTCAGACTCCCTCGTGGTTCATCACAAACAACAGCTACATTCTTTGTTAAGACCTCTTCTTCTCCTGATACTCTCTCACTTCTGCTGCTTTCCTTATCTGTTCCTTGAAAAAAAAAAGAGAAATTTTACACTGTTAGTATAGTCGAACAGATAGGGTGCATAGTTTGGAGTCAACTTAATAGCAAGTCACCTTTTCTGTAATCTAAAAGAGTAAAGGACAAGGGTGATGCACTGCTAAGTCCAATCTGTTCATTAGTTGTAAGCGCATGAGCTATAGGACATTGAGCTGACAGACTTGCAACATGTTTGTCCTCAAAATCACAACCAAAGTTTCTCTGCAAGTTGGTATATGTCAGTTAAAGAAAATATCCACAGAAACGACAACCAATGGAAATGAACACCAAGCACACAAGAAATAAAATAGAAGATATCAAGCTAGTCCAATGACATGATTTATAAAAATATTTGTATATGTAACACATGGTTTATAATATCAACTAATGGTTTATGGTAGATGAATATGGATAATCATTTGAAGGTTTAAACTGTCAACAGAAACCTCTTCTGCAAGCAACAAAGTGTCAAAATAACTTACACACAATGAAAGTTGGAGAACAGTAGCATCAAACAGACCTAGAGCTTAGAGCAGACATATGCATAACATTGACATGATCAACAAAAAAGAGACCCTTCAAGAAGGAAAGGCCAGATTATATCATAAAAGGCACCATTCAGCTGACTTGTACAGTAATTGGAATTCACACAATTGAGATGCACTGATACCAAATTTAATGGAATCAAGTTAATGAGGCTTGGTTTAATGAGTTCTGCTCTTCCTGCCACATTTTTCAGCAGATCCTAAGGGACTCAAGATATTTCCTGTAGGCTAACTAGAAGTAGTATCAAGTTTGTATGGCATTGCAAAAGAATCCACAAGAGAGTATACCACTTTGTAGACCTTAAATCCAGGATATATGAGATATTAAACTATTTTTTCCCTGCTGAAAACATCTCAGCAACTGGTTCATCTTTTTTACAAATATGCTTCAGATAAAAAGGTCAGCTGATTCTCAATAGATAATTTTTGAGCTTGCACTGCAAAGTTAAAAGCTACAAGAAAATTTAACACCTCTAGTTATTAAGCTGTTAATAATTCACTTGTTTCTAAATAATATTATCTGCCAGTAGATTTAAGCTTAAATTTAGGTTGTATCAAAATCAGCCTTTATGGGTTCATTGATATAGTTGCTTAATTCCCAGGAACCTCGAACCGTGGTATAGTTACTGCGAACCGATTCTCGGTACATGTGTGAAGCAATTCGCTCGGGTACAAAAATTGGTTCACCAAAATTGGCGTACAACTTACAAGTATGTGGGGAGCAAAGTCCCTTTATACGCACATATGCAAGGCGGAATGCGATGTGCGCGCCCGAGTGAAGCGAGGTGCACACCACACATAATAGACAATTTGAGTACTTATTCCTACACACATAGTGTGAAAAGAAATAGATTGAATAGTGGAAGGGCAGATTAATAAATATTCATCAATTCAAACATTCGCTTCTTGTCATGATTCTGTGAGAATTACAAAATTGGTCCCTGTAAAGAATGGACATTGATCCCAATAATGATAACTTGGACAACCCTTCAAGTAAACCGGAGAAGGTTAGGTGGAACTGTTGTTTGGGTTCAGAATTTAGCTAAAGATGAACTTGACGCTGACGGGAAGAAGGTTGGAGAGGGGGAAAACTTATCAAGGAGTTTAGTCTATAATTTATATGTTATAATTTATATGTTTTTCTTATGTATTTAGATATCTTGAAAGTGAAGGATTGAAGTATTTTGGATGGAAAAAAAATTGAAATACACAATTAGCTTTCTAGTTTCTAGTTTTCTATGATACGCTTTAAAAAAGGAAGTGCACCCAAAAAAAGTTACAACGTACCATGTAAGGAACTTTCGCACCAAAGAAACCTACCCCCATCGAATCCAAAATAGCTAAGTGGCAAATTGTGTACCCAAATTCATATTACAGCCTGTTACGTGCTGTGTACCGTGTAATGATGATTTCAATTTTCAACTAACACAAGGATTAGGAGGTAGTAGGTTACATCAATCTAAGTAAAATTTCAAAAACAAAAAAAAAAGAAAAAAAATTCTCGCTTGAAACTAATGGGTAGGTAGCTTTTAGGATGGAAACAAGGTAACATGTACATCAATGTACCCAAATGAATGTGGTTAAGAAAAATGTAAAAAAATGTGTAGCCAAAATGAGAATGTTACGAAGGACGTGCAGATATACACTAAGAGATAACATAACAAATAATTGAATTCATAGTAAGGTAGAGGTTGTTCCTACTAAGGATAAAATGAGAGAATCGATTAAGATGATCCAGTCATATGCACTAAATGCATCAACTATGAAAGTGATAGGATCATAATTAACAGAGGAAGGACTCAAAAAGAGATTAAACTGAAGCATGAGAGTGCTTGGTTTGAAGCAGTAATAAGGATATGATAGTGGTTTATAGGTGGGTGATAGCCTTTAACAAAACCGAAAGAAAGAACTGGATTTACATAACCAACACCAACATTTTGTGATAAAGGCTTTGCTGTTGTTTGCACTTTGGGGAAACAATAGAAGTTAGCATTTTAGACAATTACTTCCCCTTGCAAACTTTTGAGTTAACAAATTTAGACACAGTTCCAGTTCCCAAGAAAGTCGCAAACATTAAAGATCTTATTACCAACAGAAAGTAAGCTGACAGAAGACATCAATCAAACAGTACTAAACACATCAATCCTAAGTTGCATGGAAACAGGTACGGATACCGGTACAAGTGCGGGTACGGGACACGACAAATTTATGAAATGTAGGGTATGGGGGGCATAGCTACACATACATCAAAATAATAATTTACATGAGATCATTATTACTTTTCAATTCATAAGATATTTGAATATTTTTAAGTTTATTTTATTATGTTGATTATTATAAATTGGAGAATGCCCATTTTTTAGCTAGACACTCAGACCACCCTTATATATAATAGTTTTTAATTTGGATATGGGCCGAAACAAACCCGACCCATGTCTAACAAGTTTCAAGAAATGGACATGAAGTGTAGGATATACGTCCAATAAGTGTATGATAAGTATTTAAAATTAAAACATATATCATATAATTGAGTACACGTCAGAATAAATGTATGTATATATTGAAGGAGTGTCTGTGAAGTTTGGGTGCGTGTAAGTGTTTGTGCCGGGTACGTGTACGGATTCATGTAAGAAATACCCCGGTAACATATCATCAATCAAATAAAGATCGAAAGACATACAATGGTACTCTTGGATATCAATAAAACAATTCAGAAGCAATGAAGCAGCATTAACAATTTACTAACAGCTAAACTAACTCTAAAAATCAAGAAATGCTTAAAATCGTAAGCCTAGTACATATAGAAAATAACATAGATTTACCTCGTAGTGCTCATCATTTTCTACTTTTGAGCAGGTGTCGGTTGCCTTAAACCTTGACTCAGGATGATTACTGAGTAGATCAGAAAGCTGGTCTGTGCTAGTTAATGTGTAACTAGCGGAAGATGAGTTTAACTTTTTCTTCAATGCTGGCCTATTATAAGCAGCACTCTGAAATGAAGAATTATGAAGCAGAGGAGATTCCTGATCTCTCTGCATTCTATCACCTTCCACAAATGTAGTGGACCTCAATGCCTCAGCCTTGGGTGATATACCACAATTGGTTGATTTTTCAGGACTCTCAACTGAAATAACTTTTTCAGAATTGGAAACTAAAGAGCTAAGAGCACAGGGTAGGTATTGAGTGGCAGGATTCATATTCAAAACTGATCTTGAAGGTCTCTTCTGAGGACTCAGTTTGGATGTCAAACTAATTTTCCTCCTCCTTTTAAACATACCCCAAAGGAAAAACAACCTATTCCAACCTGCAGGCAACAAACAGCCTCTTGTATTTAGGCTAACTCACTACAAACAAATACGTTGCAAAAACAAATATCCACATATTTGTGTTACATCTGCAAGCAACCGTAAAAAATAAGAAAATACCAAGCACACATAATAATTAAAAAAATATATGTGAACTTACGTTGAGAATGCGAAGGTAGCTTAATTGATGGGAATATAAGTAGTTCCACACCATCAGTTATCCCTCTAAGGGCTAGATCATTTTTAAGCATCTTCTCCAACAGCTTGCTATAACTCCTTTCGTAACTACAACGAGATCAACACAACAAGAAAGTTAGTGCAGCTGATGAAACATTTGAAAGATGAACTAGCATATACAAATACATATTCATACATACATAAAATAAGAAGTGTAAGAAACAAACCTATCCACGTCTTTAGCAAAGAAAAAAAGAGCAATATTATGCTCAGTAGGACTAACTCCTAGAGACTGCAAAGGCCATGAACTAATATAAGAAACTTCCTCCAACTGGACTTTGCACGGCATCGTGGTTGCTACTTGAAGAACTTTTGCTGAAGCAGATGTTGATAGATGTGCCTGAAACCCATCAAAAGAAGCAGCTTCATTTACATTTTTCAGAACCTCAAGACTCCCTCTGCAAATAAAAGAAAACCAAAATGAATTCTCGAAGTTAATCAACAGAAATGGATTCAAGCTTGAGGATGAATTTTAAAAACTGAAATGTGAAAGTGAAAAATGGTATACTTCCATATGGATTCAAGCTCAGGAATTGCTGAAGTTCTACAGGGGTTTGCAAGTACTGAAGCTTGATCAGGCAAACGATGCAGCAAACGCTTTATATGGAGCTCATCTGAAACAGTATCAGTAGCATTTGATACATTTCCTTCAGGAGGACAAGAAGAATCAATTGTTTGACAAGCTCCAGAAGCGCATGAAGTTTCAACTGGTGGAGCCACATCAACGATATGTGTTGTTTCCGGGGGATCAAATACTGAGCTTTTCAAGATCTCTTCCGCATCAGATGTACCTGCCAAAGGAGTGCTATATCTTGGCTGATCTGGAGAACTAGTATGAAAATCCTTCGGATCTACGTCACAGCTTTCATTGGCAATGAAAATAGGAGAATCCTCTAACTCAGCTCCATTTCTATTGATTTTCTGTAACCTACTTCTGGAAATAGTTGTCTCTACGGCATCTTTCCACTTATTGACCATTTTATTTCCATCCTTTGAATTCTTTTCTATGGGAGGCTTAGAGGCTGATGATGGAAGCTTCTCGGTTGAGCAAAACTGTGTCACGTGACCTGTTTCATTACATTTTTGACAGTGTAGATTTTGACTCCCACCAGAAACTGAATGTCTAGAACTACTGAAAATACTAAGATCCTTGGGTTTATCATCTTGATGAACTGGCTCAGTAGTACGTAATGCACCTCGACATTCAACTGTCTCAGCGTTATCACACAATTTATCAGTACTATTGGCGCTTCTAAGTGCATCTTCCTTGGGTGGCGGGCATGGCCTTTGATCCTCATTAACTTTTGCGTTCAAACATGCACTTCCAAGAATCTTAGATGAATATTTTGACAGCAGGTTTGCGTCATTCCCTCCTAATAGACAAAATAACCGGAAAGAGGTGATTGACAATTTCGAGTCTAGAAATCATTACCAGGAAATGATTAAGATTTTCAAATTTAAGCTAAAGACGAACTTAGAGGCAAGACTATTTACCTAAGGCATTTGCGTCATCTGAACCTTTTTTCATTCTAAGTATATTTGATTCAGACATATCATTCACCTTTAAATCGCGAGGTGGAGTCTTCATATCCATCTTTGAAACGACGCTGGTGTGAATCCTTGGCGATAAATCAGTGGGGGAGCAGTCCAGGACAGAAGATCTCTTCTTTTCTATTATATTTCTTTCTTTCAATTGCTTCGACGATTTTGGGTCTTCAACTCGTGTCTGATGAATGAACTGTGTTTTACATGCAGACTCAGTATTATAATGACCAGAGCTCATGTGTTTGAATGATGCAGACTTAGTCATCGATCTGACTAGTGCCTCCTTCCTTGTGTTGTTCAAAGAAGGTCCTCTTGAGATTTTTGGCGTAACAGGGATACTACCAGTGAGCTGTTTGACTTTCGGTTTCTTCGAATTTAGGTTACTGAAAGAACTAGACCGTGATAGCACTCCTGCACAAACACATAACTAATAAGATTGAAGCATTGAACTGCTTCTTTCACCACCGATTTGGTTTGTAAACTTACCATGATGTGGCTCACGCTGGGCTGGGACCTTTGATGAATGAGAACTCAACAGAGATTGTGAACGAGAAAAGTAAATAGAACTGCTTGCAGCCTGACCTCTGTTCAATGCAGGAAGGGTTGCTACCTTTTCTTTTACTCCCTCCAAGTTTTTGAATGAATTCTCACGCGACAAAGCAGATTTTTTCCTAGGACTTCCCACCCCAAAGCATTCAATGGTTTTTTGAGGGCTTTTGCTATTTAAAGAGATTACTTCCTGACATTCTGCATGTCTTTTAGCTGAGATTCTTGGACTTTGCAACCCTCTAGGCAACCTCCTAATATCTCGATCAACATCTTCCATATCCAACTTAGGCTTCAAATTTGATGAACTTGCAAGCTTCTGGCTAGTTTCAGTCAAACATGTCAGTTTTGATGTTCTAGGTGCAGCCTCAGATGTATAAACCTTTTTATTTTCACTGTCCGTCTTGCATTCTTTTGATATTCCCTGAACCACTTCAGACCTATTCCCCATCCTAATTTCAGCATACTCCTTAAGCTTCAACTTCTTTGCTGTTGCAAATACCTTTTCATCCTCTTTCTTGACTTCACCATTCTCCTTAAGCTTAGATTCTTTGGCTGCTCCAGATACCTTGTAAGGCCTATCTACCTTCTGCCTTTCAGCATCCTCCTTCATCTGGCACTCCTCACATAACCAATTTCCTTCTGGAAGTTTACGCAACATCACTCGCATACAGTAACTAGTAATTAGGAATTAGCAGTCAGAGTTTAAACACGATAATTAAATTTACTATTGGAGATAAATCTATAAAGACGACAAAGGGGCTCAACCATTGTAATGGCTTACGTGTGTTCTGCGCCATCACTGCATTTACTACAAAAAGCAAGAAGCTCCTCACGACCAGCATCCCCACAGATATCACAGACTTTTACCTGCAATCAAGTGAACAAAAATAACCACATTTATAAGTGAGCTATCCCAGCAGGTATTAGATGCAGAACGAACAGATATACATTGTTCATCGCAGAGTGTCAATAGTGTTATCTTATCACATATATATTTTATAGGACGGTGTATCTTGCTCTATAGCCAAAACCCAAAAGCAATCACAAAATAAAGATGATAAGATAGCACAACAAATAGAATCTATGAAAGCGGCCAATACCCAAGCGGCCAGGTAAGCATAGGTCAAAGCCAGAATGTCATAACAAAGTTAGTAAGATCTGAACAAGCTCCCATTTCTATTGGAAGAATTAGGAGATATTTGTTCAGAATAGAGTGGTTGCCGTCTTTATCCATTGTGCACCTCCAGAAAGAACAAAAGATGACATATAGAAGAACATCAAGCTTATATTCCTAGTTTAAGCCTCACCAAGCACCAAATAGAACAACTTCATGTTTCTTCCGGCCATTCCTTAACCCAACTTCATGCAGACCAACCACAAAATTATTGTGTCACATATGGGAATAATAAACCAAAAACATCTAGTATCAGAGAGTAAAATCAGACAGAATCAAACGTGTGAGGTAGATATTTCTGTTAAGAAAAGTATAGGTACTCACATCTGTCAACTCAGCTTCTGATTCCGAATCCCCGCTGTTCATGACCTGCTGGGGTTCTTGCACATTAGATACCTCCACCAAAGTACTTGGCATTTCAATTTCCTCGCTTTTGCTGCTTGACTTCATAACGTCTTCAGATGATATCTTAACCAAGCCATTTTCATTTTCCAAGCCAGTAATCTTCAACGCATCTGCAGAGAAGGTATTTCCAGTGTAACCTGCTTTACTGTTTTCATGATTAAACGGTGGGACATCAAGACTACTAGCCACCTCCACTTTTCTTAATAAAGATTTACCATCAATATGGAGTTGACCACTTGCACAGCCATCGACATCCTTATAATCAGCATTATGGCAAGAGACATAGTCATCTTGAGAGGTGGAACATGGAGATTGAACTTTTGGAGAAGAATGTTTGGATATGTCCTCAGCGATATTGGACTTACTGGAGAAGGAAGCATCTGCAGAGTATGCACCCTTCTGAAATGACTCTTCAGGGGATGTTATTCGCCTCCCACAGTTACTCAGGCCATCCTTATTTTCACTGCCATGCAAGTAGCCTGCGGCTTCATAATGACTGGTATCTTCAATTTCTCTTGAAAGTAAACCATGAACTGGTACAGAGGGACAAGCAGCATTTTTCTGGGCCAATTCCATATTACAATAACCTGACTCAATATTAGAATCTTTAATCCCACTAATACTAGATATGTTGTCTACATGGCATTCTAATCCTGATATCCTATTGCACAAATTAGATGTAACAGGTCTATTTGAGGAAAACAAAAACTCATCCTTAGCCCTTCTCTTCTCTTGGGGAAGGGGACCATCCACTGCTTCCCTCGATACAACAAAAGGAGGCATGTCAACATCTTCCGATTTTTCACAGGTAACAGCTGTCTTCACAGTTTTTTTGCTTTCTTCATTTTCTGAATGTGAATCATGACTTGAACTCGCACTAAGAAAGTTACTTGCTTCACTAGCCGCGCACTGTGAAGCATCACATAGTTTGCTTTTATAAAGAGGCATCCTGTCAGCACAGATGAAAGAAAAACTATCAGCTTCTTTTGTAGCACAGTTATAGAGGGACGACTCATCTGTTGATTCCCTAACTAACACAGTTTGGCTATTGTGCATGCAGGAGGAACAAAGAGCAGAACACACATTGCAAGTTCCAGATTTAACCCTCATGTGGAGATTCTTATCTATGAATGCCAACATCTTTTCAGATGGGCATGCACCCTACATAAAAAAGAAAAGAACAAGATTCAGGAAATAAAACTCACCATGTGATAAACTCTAATATTCGCAACTGATATATACACATAACCGCTTATGCATTAAAAGAGCATGAGTATCGAATATTCATAATATGAATCAGGAAAGGAACAGGAATTAGGAAATAAACCTCACAATGTGATAAACTCTAATATTCACTACTCAGAAATAAACATTAGAACTATGCAGCAATAGAGCATGAGCATAAAAAAAATTTGCATGAGCATGATCGTCATCTTGCATGTGAATAAGTTGACGTTTATCTGTTCTTCCACAGCATATCCATCAATACGGCATATATTACAAAATCAGGGCCTACAAGCTTGTAGACATCTAAAAACTCTTATATACTTCAAATTATGTGGAAGCAAAATACATATTTAGAAACTTCTACGTCGAACCACATTTCACAACTATGTATAATATGCAACTATTTTTTCAGAAAAATTGCTGCATATATGAATGCAAATCCTTCAGGTAAGCAGCAAAGGAACTGCAGTGTTTTAGTGGTGATCTTGTGTTAATCCCTACATACCAGAGTATTTAACAGTAAAATGTGGGCAGAAGATCTCCCAAGAGCACCACTTGTTAAGTTTGGTAAAGAACTAATAATACCATGAGAATGCGTATGCTGCAATCCTGCTGCTAAATTGATAACAAAGACTAAGTTGATGGATCAAAGAACTAATAATACAATGAGTATGCACATATAGTGCATGCTACAATCCTCCTGTTAAATTGATAGAAAAAAGACTAATTGAAAATCTTAAGATTTGATCTAATCTAAATTGAAATGTAACTCTTGTTTAGAACGCCTTCACTTGACAAATGGTAATCACTACTTTTCAGCTCCTTTTGAAATTAAATGGTGTGAACAGTCAAGATCTGTCCTCTAGCAGTGGTTATTTTTGCATAGCAAAATATATGATCTCCATCAAATAATCTCTTTCTTCTCACACATGATCCCTATTTTTCATGATAATTTTGTACTCTTGTTTAAAGATCTAGAATAATGTGCTATTAACACACTATCTCCCTAGAGCAAGCCTTCTCAAATTTCTTATTCTTCAGGGGCATGTTGTCTTTAGTTTAATCAAGGTTAATTGCAGACATCCCTCCCTGAACTATTTTATTAGCACGTCCACTCCTGGATGAATTTTTTTTACCCCTAGGGGGTGTCTATGTTTCACGAGTATGGGTATGGACACAGGATCAGAAAATTTGTAAAAGGTAGGGTACGGAGACATGACTACATATACACTGATACGCGCACATATTGAAATTTATAATTTACATGAGGTCGATATCGTTTTTCCATTCACATATTATGAGAACTAAAATTCATATAATATTTTTATGCTTCTCTTATTGAGTAGATTACAAATTGGAAAACCACGTGTTTTTTAACTGGCTACTCAAACAACATTTAGAATCATACTTCTCAACTGAGCATGTGCCGAAACAAGCCTGACCCCTCTCCAGAGAGTTGCAAGAAGTGGATGCGAAGTGTAAGATATACGTCCAAGAAGTGTATAACAAATGATTTCAACTAAAACATCTATTACATAATTGAGTACGTGTCTAACTATATGCATATATTCAATGAGTAACAAAGGAGAGTTAGAGTCGAGTACGGGTAAAGGAAGCGTCTGATATGGGTACAGGAGCCCAAATGAGATGTCAGGTAACTTAGCAAGTGTACATGCAAATAATACAAATTTCCCTCTCCCTCCAACCCG
>JBAKGM010000200.1:18565583-18579111 GCA_037177215.1 Asparagus racemosus
CGGACCGGCATTTTCTCAACGGTCACCTGGGGTGACCGTTGTAGCCGAGCCGGGCCGGGCTTAGCCCGGCCCGGCCCGTTTAGCCGGCACTGTTCCGGGCCGGGCGCCAGTGAGCCGGCCCGTGCTCGGGCCCGTAGCCCAGCCTGGTTCGAGATTTTTAGGCCATATCCAGACCGGGCCCGGGTCGTCGGGCTTTTTGGACAGCCCTATCCATACGGCTATATCTTTTCATCTATTAGTACAAATTAAATCAAATCTCATTAAAAAAAAACTTTTTGGGAAGTTCCCAGTGGGAAATTGAATTTTGTCTCAGGGTTGTCTCACTCAAAGATCACAGTGTGTAGTAGAGTATTAAATATCGAATGAAGTGACTTAACTGTGTCTTTTCTAAACAAAAATTATTCGAATGCTTTGCTTTGAGGGTTGTAAATCATATTTATTGAAGAGGTCCTGTTTTGATTGGATCAATTTTATAGAATTAGAAAACTACTTGTTGCATGTAACATGCCAACAGTTTACCATGTGTCAAAATGATAGCTTTCACTAATTTTCCTTTATTACAATTGTACTTTTGGATATAATTAGTGTTGTAACTAAGATGCAAGCCAAGAGTGGGGATGAATAGATTTCCTATGGATTTTCACTAAAACACATAATTTGCAGCGGAAATAGTATCAACATGAAAGCAAAAAACTAAACCAATCACATACCAGAGAATACACAAGATTTTATAGTGGTTCGGATAGAAATCCTACATCCGCTATTTCTTCTCATGAATGAGCTTCCTCACTATGACCAGAGTTCACCTGAATCATAATCCGATTCAATATACTTACAAAGATCGCACTGTAGAATCTACCCGAAACCAGTGATTTAACCTAACTCCTCACAGATGAGTAACAGCTAGCCCTACCTAGTCCCAATACTCAATTGTCACCTGTTTGTGTATGTTGTAAACCTCTCAATTATCACAGGCTTAAGTATGCCGTAAAAATAAGGTGAAATACAAACTACCAAAACAGTTTAAGCACAAATTAAAAAGATCTTACAGCCTTTTTTCTAAGCAAATCGTTCTCCAAAAGATTAAAGCGAAGCTTGATGAAGAAACTGACGCAGCGATGAAGTGATAAATTTTAGAATCCACCAATGGGTGTTCTCTGAATCCACAAAGAACGATCTCCGAATCCACGAAAAACTTCGAATCCACGAAGAAATTTAATAAGAGGAATTTTATTGATAAAAGTTATATGCTTCTAAGGCTTACAAGACTCTTCTTAAATAGAAAAATAAACTAAACTACTACTATGACCCGAAGTTTATCAAAAATAGAAATAGACTCCTATTATGACCCAAACTTTACCAAAAATAGAAATAAGAAAAGTCTTCTTAAAAGACTCCCTATGATTGGAGAAGTAAATCGGTCAAACTTGGAATCAAACCAGATTTACTTCCTAATCAAAACAGACTCCTAAAACGTTACCTAAAATAGTAAAAAACTGACAAAAACCCTGATATCTCTCAATCTAGAGGGAATTTGGTGAAACGAACAGTGGCAAACCAAATAACGATCGGTTTGGTTGACTCTTTCTCGAAAAAATACGCGATTTACATATATAATTCGTCTAATTTTGACATACAGTTTGGGAGATACGACCTGTTCTTCGTTGCAAGTTATTTCTCTCGATCGGGCCCGCGTTTGGGCTTGTGACGGTCCTGTTTCTCCATAAATATATTAGCAGTGCATTCTATATCAGAAACGGTGATGGTGTTGAATCCAAGGGCAACTCTCATCACTAATACGATCCGAAGGTGCTAAGCGCAATGAGAAAGAGTTTAAAAAGGTTCTGGGGATTCAAATCACAAATCAAATCTTCTTTACAAGCCCTAGAATAAAATTTCTCAAAAAACTCTCATTTTCTCAAAGCATAGAACCTTCCAAAATATGATCTCTTCCTATCTTATATAGCATTTAATAATAAAGGAAATAGATATAGGAATCATAGTAGAAATTAGAGATGAAAGGGATCAAAAAATAGTTGAGTTTAAAACTTTAAATTTGCCAAAATATGTCGCCACCATTAATGTGAAACACGACCTTTGATGGTCCCCTATGCACCATCGATGGTACCATATAATCCATCGACGAGGTGAAATCTGGTTTCTGGAATTCATTGAATGTGCACTGTAGTCCATCGATGATATAGCTTGACCATCGATGGTCTCCTCTAGTCCATCAATTGTTCTGAATCCTATTTCTATTTTTTCTCTGATTGTGCACTGTAATCCATCGATTATAACATGACCATCTATGTTGTCCTCATGACCGTCGATGGTGTGACGGCTGAAATCAACATGAATGTTAATTTTTCTACTGTTTATCCCCTTTGGTTATTAGCAAAAGATGAACACACACCAATGAGTATACCCCATACTCGAAATATTTAGATAAAAATCATTCAAAGGTGTAGGAAAGGGAAATACACACTGGTTCACAAAGAGATTTGTAGAAAACTAGCAAAATAGATTCAAATACAACTTCAAAACACATGAAACGCATACAAAAATCATATTAAAAATCACACACAAAATGATAAATATCATAGAAAAGTTTGTGAAATAAATAATAAAAAGAATTATATTAGTTCATAAAATAAATTCAGATATATCATAGTTTTGAGCTTTGTAACATAACTTGAATTATCTTAACCTTAGGGCTAAGAACCAAAATCACTACAAGAAATTAAGTCTTTAATGAAGGGAAATCCCTTCATTGAAAATCCAAAAACCGTCATTATTGTATGCTAACGACGCGGGGAAAATCCCTTCGCGGCCCGTCATAAAAGCCTTTTCGCTAAAGTGTCACGAACATTTTATAATTCATTGCGGTTAGAGGAACAGAGAGATATCATATGGGGATTTCGGGTTTGGGTTTCTTACTATTTTTGTATTATTTTGATTAACTTTTTTGTCCTGTTATGATTAGGATTTATCATTATTAACGGTAATGGACTCCTTCGTCTTTCAGGAGACCCAATAACAATAGTATTAGGACCAAATCAATGAAGGGAGTAAAAGCCATTATCCCATCTCACATCATTCCTCTAATATTTGTGATCACTCCATGAAGGTTTTTAAAAATTATCATTATTTTATACATATTAAATGAGGGTCAAATAGTCCCTTTACTAATTTTGGTTGTTAAAGACCTGATTTCTTGCAGTGAATCTCGCCCTATCACCTCAACCATAGAGGATTTTTAAGATGAAGAACGATAGTGCTTGGTGGGCGATGTACACCATCTCTAAATATAGGAAATATTTAGTATAGGATGGATATCCTTTGAGATATGCACAAATATATCCTCGAGTGTGGGTCTTTGGCCATCTTTTAACAAATATACTCAAATTTGCTGTGGATTTGAGAGTGTGGATCTTTGATCATCATTTCACAAATACACTCTTTTGCATAAAAATTTTTGTAGCACATATGTACTTTGTACATGTAAAGAAATTTAGTGCTAAATTCAAGTCTAAAAATAAGCTCAAACTTTGTGATATATCCAAGAATACTTTATGAACAATACATAAAGCTATTTACCACTATTTCACATAAACATGATAAGTATAAAACTAGGTATGTGAAAAATAATATGATAAAGTCTCATGAAAACAATGTGTTAAGGAATCATATTTTTATCAATTGTGTGTACATATAATATGTATATAGATGTGAAAAATAATATATGAACCTATATGATATAATCGAGCCTACATACCAAAAGATAATATCATTCGAATCAATTTTGTTAAAGCATATATAGGCATGTCCAAAGTTTTTTTTAATAAAATTTTCAAAAGAAAATATTTTTTTTAATGAAAAATGAAAAAAATCTAAAAATAACCCTAAAAAGAAAACAAAAAAGAAAAATTAAGAAAAAAATTTGTGTAAATACAACATGTCAGGGTTATAGAATTTATCTTTACCTACCTCTTTGAGAAGATTTGTCGAAACAATTGTTTTATGCAAGTTGTACATTTGCAATAAATCTCCTCTTGCATAATGAAACTACCTTTGTATATAACAGAAACTTCTCATTACTTTCTTATACTTGATTAGGCTAAGAAACCGATTCTTATCTTTTGATAGTGCATTGAGCAACCAAAACAAGCGTTGCATTACTCCTTAGCTTTCCTGGATATCTATAGAAAAGTAAAAAAGTGTGATCTAGGTATCCGCATAGGTCTATGTTGGTTAATAATTTTACTCTTCAGTACCCAAATCTGCTTGACTATTTTAACTCTATATTGCATTTGACAATTCATTGAAACATGACCCATTCTACCACATAAATTCCAAATAGTAGAAGATGCATTTGAGATGGGTGCAAAAAGAGTTTAATTATTTCCTCTTACAAAAGAAGGTAGAAACTTTTTATATTTTTCTAAATATTAATAACCAAGTCTAGTTTTCACTTTTGCAAGTCGTTGATTGGAAGGCCATGTCTAAACCTTTAGAACCCAAAGAAAAAGTTTTCAGAGTCTTTTCCAAATCAATATTTTTGGAGTTTAATTGTTCATTTTTAGAAACTATAGTAGAACATCGGTTACAAATTTTATTTGTTCATACAACAACTCACATGAAAGCTCATTTATCGTGGCAACTAAATTTTTAATTTCACTTAATTTCTTAGTTAGTTGCATGGATAAACTTGAATTCATATCTCTACATATGGAATATTGTATGTATTCAAAAGAGATATTTTCACTTGCATTGTTAGATGTATTCAACTTTAAAGAATTTTTTTAATTTTATAGCTCAACGAATTATTATCTTTCTTTAAACTTGATTTTTCCTTTTTAACAACTTTATATTTTTCAGCAAACTTTTCAAATTGATCCAATATTTTATTATATTTAGAATATAAATCATCATATGTAAGGTATACCTCACTATCAGAGCTCTCGTGTTTGGATTCATCTAAATTACTATCTTTAGCCATGAAACAACAGTGTACTCTTTTCTCATCATCGCTCAAGCTACTCTCTGACTCGTCCTTTGCAGTCACTTTGGAATTTTTCCCCTTCTTTTTATAATCCTTTTTGCTCAGCGGGCAATTCTTTTTTTTAAGTGATCATGTTTCCTGCATTGAAAACAAATTGGTTCCATATTATAATTACTAGAATTATATTTATTAACTTGCTTGTGTAGTGATCCCGTTTGTCAAGCAGAAAATTTTGACCATTCTTTGATTTGAGAAAATATTCACAGTCTTTAACAATTTGATCGACATAACTATTTCATCCTTAAAGCTTGAGCTTGACTCTTTATCAACGTGACTATTTTCATCCTCAAAGCTTGAGCTTGACTCTTTCTTCTTCTTGAATCAGAATTTCTCCTTTTTAGCTTTTAGGGCTAATGACTTTTTCTTAGAATCATCTTCAGAACCATCTTCATTCTCTTTTAACTGAACTTCACGCATGAGAAGATTACCTACAAGATCTTAAAGAGTTAAATTTGAGAAATTTTATAATTCTTCAATAGCCTTTACCTTTGGTTCCTAATCCCTAGAAAGAGAACGAAGAATTTTTCTACACAACTCTTTATTGTTGTACTGTTTTCCCAAAACTTTAGATTTGTTCACAATGTCAGTGAATTGGGTGAACATATATTGAACACTCTTTGAGGCCTTCATCTTGAAGTTTTCATGCATACTTACAAGTATTGTAAGTTTAGCCTCTTTCACCTGTGAAGTTCCCTCATGTGTAACCTTTAATATTTTTCAAATTTTCTGCGTAGTAATACAATTAAAAACATGGTTAAACTTTTTGACGGTTAAAGAATAATAGAGAACATTCATAGCTTTAGCATTCAAAGAATAAGCCTTTTTATCCTGTGGTGTCCACTTATCCCTAGGTGTGACAACATAAACCCCTTCTACAATTGTAGTAGGTTCATTGTAGCCATGGTCTACACTATTCCAAACATCAAAGTCAGTGGACAATGAAAAAACTCTCTTGCCTGCTTTCTAATAGTTGTGGTTTGTTCCATTGAAAAGCGGGGGTCGGTTTATAGCATGTCCCTCAGGAAAAGCCGTTGTGGCGGTTAAACTTGACATCTCTACACTAAGTTGTGAATCCTAAAGATAGATAACGAGGCTTTGATACCACTTGTTAAAACTGAGATACAAGCCTAGAGGGATGTGAATAGGTTTCCTACGGATTTTCACTAAAACACAGCTTTTGCGTGAAAATAGTATTAAAAAAGTGAAAAACCAAATCAATCACAAACCAGAGAACACGCAAAATTTTATAGTGGTTTGGATATAAATCTTACATCCACTCTTCCTTCTCATGAAGGAGTTTCCTCATTATGACTAGAGTTCACCTGAATCACAATCCGATTCAGTAGGCTTACAAAGATAGCATCCTGAATTCTACTTGAAATCACTCATCTAATCTAACTCCTCACAGATGATTAACACCTAGCCCTAGCTAGTCCCAACGCTCAATTATCACCGGCTTGAGTATGCCGTTAACCCCTCAATTAACACAAGCTTGAGTATGCCATAAAAAATAAGATGAAACACAAACTACCAACATAGTTTAAGCACAAATTGAAAAGATATTACAACCCTTTTTCTAAGCAAATTGTTCTCCGAAAGATTGATGCGAAGCTTGATGAAGAAATGGTGATGATGTTAAATCCAAGGGCAACTCTCCTCGCTGATACGATTCGAAAATGCTGAGCGCGATAAGAAAGAGTTTGAAGAGGTTCTGGGGGGTTTGAATCACAAATCAAATCTTCTTCATAAACCCTAGACTAAACTTTCTCAAAAAACTCCCCACATAAAGCATAGAACCTCTCCAAAATATGCTCTCTTCCTATCTTATATAGGCTTTGATAATAAAGAAAAGAGATACAGGAATCATAATAGAAATTAGAGATGAAAGGGATCGACAAACAGTTGAGTTTGAAACTTTAAATTTGTCAAAATACGTCGCTACCATTGATGGTGAAACACGACAATCGATGGTCCCCTATGCACCATCGATGGTACCCTATAATCCACCTATGAGGTGAAATCTGGTTTTTGAAATTCATCGAATGTGCACTGCAATCCATCAATGATATAGCTTGACCATCGATGGTCTCTTGTAGTCCATCGATGGTTCTGAATCATGTTTCTATTTTTTCTCTGATTGTGCACTATAATCCATCGATTATGTCCTGACCATCGATGTTGTCCTCATGACCATCGATAGTGTGATGGCTGAAATCAACATGAATATTGATTTTAGCATTGCTTCACCTCGTCTCTTTTGTATACCTATTTATACCTGAAATATATTATCTCATACAATAATCAGTAATAAATGAAAATTATTATTACTCAAATAGGAGATATTATACTAACAACATTCTAACAATTAGGAATAGAACTAGGTACAAAAATAAATAGATGAGTAGCTAAAATACTAGTTATGCATTTTAATTATTTTGAATTTGGAGATTATCGAGATAATTGATGAAGAACATAACTACTAAATCTTGGCAATATAAGAAATTACATTATAATCCTTTCTCTCGCTATTCACCATGCAAGTAAGTCATTCTCGTCTTTAAGTTGGAGCAGTTGAATATGATAAAAACTGCATTTCTATTATATGCATTATAGGAGGGTGTTTTCTTGCATGCAAGTAAAAGATGAAAGTGAGAAAGTGACTTCTTTTAACATTTTAGGTGTTTCTTTGCATGTCATTGGTTATAAAAGTAAAATGTAAGAAAATAGTGAAGTCACATCATAGTGACAAAAATAATAATCAATGTTAATTAAATGATTTTAATTATATTTACTGATTAATCTTATTTTGCCACATCATTTTTATATTGCACTTTCAACAATATTTTCATTTTTTTAAACAAACAATGTATTTCACTTGCATGTTGACATGGATATGAAAGTCATTTGTAAAAAAAGTAACTAACATATTTTCATTCACTTTCGAACTGCCAAATGGCCCCTATATATTTGTGTTTGGAGAATTATGCAGAAAGATTATTTGTAGTTTGAATGTTCTCTCTCCGCACCCCTTTCCATATATATGATTCTACTTCACCCTTATATAGAAGGCTTGGGAATAACTGAGGATATACATAATACGTGCAAAAACTGATAGATCCAATAGAGGAGCCAAGAATTCATAATAGTTGTGTCACAATAAATATATTAAAAGATAATATTACTAATTTTTTTCTTATGTTTAATATATTTAGGAACTTTGATGAGATGCAATATGTATATTTTAACCAAGTCCAATTACAATTGACTCCTATGTGATCTCATGTTCATGGAATTCATTGGTTCAAAGTGCAGCTTTTTTGGAGGGAATAGGGAAGAGGAAAGAGCATGGGCATTATATGTTGATGGATGGTACATAAGAGGGTTTTAGTGGAATAAAAAAGTTTAGGGGAGTTATCTGCAATACTGTTAAAGTTTTTTTTTGGGGGGGGGGTTGTTGAATTAAAATAGTTTAGGGAGTTGTCTTCAACACCCCTAAAGTTTATGTGGGTTTCTGAAATTAACCCAAAAAACTCTCTCTAATGAAAATAAGAAAATAAGAATGAAAATGTAAATAGATTACTACACGTTTTTGTGAGAAAAAGGAAAAGAAATGAGAGAATGAAGTTTATTCTCTATTGTCTAGTTATAATGAAAAATGCAAAAGAAAATGGAGCGAAAGGCGAGAAAACTTTATAAAAGTTATCTTTTTCAATTTTCTCTTCGCTAACGTACGAAATAAGAGAAATTATAAAAGTTTAGATAACTATGGGTTTGGTCCAAAATTTACCTTATTTTCATAGTTTAAATCTAAACAACTTTCAATAACCTGACTCTTCTGCAAATTTCTCGCCAATTACTCAACTTCCGAAATAGAAAAATAACTAACATAACTAATTAAGGGATTTTTGGTGGGTCACATACGCAAGAACTGGATCATACTCCAAACTAAGGTTCCCATGAAGGTCAAGGTCACGTTCCTTCTTTTTCCAAGTTGGTTTCAGATTCGAGGCGGGGTGCAAAGTATTTCTTATTATTATTATTTTTTGATAAAAACAAAGTATTTAATTAAGACGTGAATTTTGAACTCATTTTTTGCTGGTATCGTCAAGGCTTGGAATATCATAAATTTTGTCCTTGGCCTGACTAATTCCCGTTCAAATAAAATAGGACTTATTTGTCTCTTTTTTTTTTTGCCTGACTAACTCCTGGTAAAAAAAAAAAAAAAACAGAACTTGTTTGTTTGTTTTTTTTTTTTTTTTTTTTGAACTCACGCTACATTCATGGGATATAATTTAAGCACAGAAATCCACAGCAGGGTCAAGGGTTGCTGAAAGCAGTGTTTTAAAATGAACCAAATACTTTCCTTATACTAGCTGGTATACGGTATTTGAGGGAATCCAATACTCATATATAGTCTATTTTGTCCGACACCATATTTACTCCAATCATTAATACTTAAGTCGTAATTCCAAACATAATCATCAGACCATTTATTTCCTTAATATGGAACTAAATTTTAATGTCATGTCAAAACTTATTTGAACCAATGGACTCCATTATGTTCCTAACAAATCTAGATTTTGGTTCAGATAGAGTCACAGTTTTTTTTAAAATCAGATCGTAACTTAATAGCTAATAGACACAGAATTTTATTGCTCCACAAATGAACTAAATTGCAAGTACACTTGTATTCAACACGCACACCAAATAATTCTAACCCATATGCTAGGCCAGAAAACATCAGCACAGAATGTTCATCTCGTTCTTCTCTACACTCCAAACTTGTCAAGTAACAGGCAATTCTTGAAATTATTATAAACAAAATTATTATAAATAAAATAACTACAAATAGGTTTATTAAAAGGGTGTCTCTTCCTCTTGCTATTTACCATGGTCGAGTTATTTGGCCATTTATTTCCACAATTTTCGGTTTATTTAGACACACTGGGCAAAATATTTCCAAACATTTAAATAACAAGCATTCGAACAGCCTAAAGGTCAGTCTTGGATATAAATAACATATCAGCTACTGTCCTCTTCCAGTTGAGAGATGATGCTCACGAACACTTGGAAGCCTTGGCACATATCAGAAAACAGGCAATACTCGTTCTTCGCATGGTATGTAGCCATTAGCCCTGCAGTAGATGACATATAACAAAGAATTAGCGTGTTCTTGTTCCAAAGTTGAACAAGTTTACCTCAGAGGAGATTCCAAATCAAGAGCATCAAGAGCATTCCGACGACCACGCCTGATCAACAGGCTGTGCACACACAAAGTTTAGTTCATTTTGAGATAAGCCAAAAAATTTGAAGATGTCACTTAACCCCCATTGGTCTTCCACAAAATCCCCACAACGGTTTAAACTTTTTCAACATGCCCCCACAGTCATATTGGGGTTTTTTTTATCTGAAACTTTATCAAAAGTTCATGGGGGTTTTTTGAAAATAGTGTTGAAAGTTGGGAAAGTTTACCCTGTAAATTTCTGGATAGTTCCAGCATTAGCATAAAACAAGGCCATGTTTGGTTACTTTTAAGAGTTTAAGCGTAATAATTCTTACTTGGAAAGATTAAAAAAGAAAAAAAAAATTTCAAATTACTTTATAATGAAAATGTTCAAATGGTTTATTATCCGTTGAATAATCAAAGGAAACATAATTAAATTATGAATGGTTTTCCATCAATCACTACTTTTGAGGAAGATCAAGCATACAAAAGTTCAGAGAGCAATGGCGAGCCGTTTTGTCATCTTTGGAATAGTTAGCAAGCTTTTTCCTACGAGAAGCTACACATAGTTTTCTAGAAAGAAAATCCCTCTTCCACTCTCAAATTGAATGTTTGATGCTAACATGCTGAATGCAAGAATCCCTTTCCGCTCGTTAAATTGAATGATTTATACTAACAGGCCGAATGCAAAATCCTCTTCCGCTTGTCAAATTGAATTTTGAATATTGACGCTAACATACAAAATGCATAGATTAACGTGTTGAAGAAATATGGTACATGAGGACATAACAACATGGAAACCCTCAAAAGCAAGCAAGCAAGTAATGCATGTATGCATGTGTCTAACACCAGAAAAACCCTTGTCATTATCAGAAAAGAAGAGGGACATAGAACTCAAGGTTTTATACTATACATTCCAAAACCAAAGAAAGAAATCCAAAAGGTCAAGCAAACAACAATCAAAATACATGCCCATGATGCCCATCACGTCTTGTGGTGTTGTATTTAAACAGTATACAACCTTTTTGTCAAAGAGTTGTGATAACTAGACTACAAGAGTTATACTATTTTTGTACTACAAGACACAAAAAAATGGTGCCCTTTTAGAATTGCAATGAGAAATCATGAGTCATTATCCACCCCACAGTTTTTGGTACAAGAGTACTGCAACTCTTATAGTTTAGGTAGCATTTTTCTTTGACAAAAGATATTTTTATGCTTATTTAAACCACATACATCGATTCCCATGTTTGAATGCACATTTTAGATTTTTACAACCTGTCACAGCTATTAACTGTCTTTTACTGGTATTGCTCTGATGTGTTGCATGTGTGTACGGTGTCTAATATTGGGGTCATCTGGTACTACACATGGTCACAGGACTAACTTTTAATTTGTAAAGCATAAGTATAAAGCATAGTATTTTGTGGGGACGTTTTACAAACTTTTTGAAATCGTGACTCAAATAAGGGTACAACCAAAGTTGCAACCAGAAGCCAAGTTTTTCTGAACTAATGGTAAAAGATAAAGAAAAGAACTATATTAAGAACTTATGCATTAGGGAAAGAAAGTTCTCACCATATCCAGAAGTTTGAACATCAAAACCTTCATCCTGTCACATAACATTGAGTTACTCCAAGGAATGACTAGGAAATAAGATCATCTGCTCCCAATGAATAATTTTCAAACCTGCAATTCTCGAATCAATGGCAAACTTCCAGTTATGGAATAAGGCTTCACATGGCCAACCACTTCCTCTGTTGCTTTGCACAACACATGGAAGCCCCGAGAATCAAGATTACAAGCAACTCCCGTCATTATAGACTCATCAAAACTGATTGAAAGCCTACGAGGACAAAGATTTACAAAAGTCTTCAGTATGTTAAATGAAGGGTGCCTATATGTCAGTATACGCAGGTGGACATGGATGGTGGATTGGACCAAATTCTAACTTATTTGGATATATCCTTATTCCTTATCCACAAGTTAGATCCATTTGGTATTCGATCTAAGAGTAAAATCATGAAATGCACTTTGGTGGGAGGATGGATCAAACTTCAGCAAGCTAATAAACCCAAAAAAGAATATGAGCGACGAAATAAAGATAATTAGCAAAGAGTTGGTTTAGCATTAGAAAAAGATAATTTGAAGAACTGACAGTTCAACTAATGAATGTGACCCGGTTTTGGTCTAAATAATAGACAAACATCCAGTTTGCATTTTGATCCAGATCCAGCTAATTCAATCTATTTGGAGTTTTAGGATTTTATTATTTTTATTATTATTTAGAATCTTTCTTCAGAAAATCATACAATAGGTATAAATTGGTTCCAGATAAGGATAATAATATTTATTAAACAAACAATACATACCAATCCAACAGATGTTATCTGGCCTGCAGTTTACAAAGTAGCAGATCACCAATTCACAGGAACCGCAAGTATTTACTTTAAAGAGAAATGGAAACATGCCAGCACTCCTAGGAAACTTGAGAGCATCTAATTTGTGAAAAATTTCTCTCATAAAGAAAAATGGAAGGCAAATGAGAAGAGCGGTGCAAGAATAATATATGAGAAAAAAAAAGGTGTTACTCTCACCTTCCTGTCAAATTTTCATCCAGAAGGGCATATTTTGACACCGGCCCTCGAGTGGGTAGTTTATCTATATTAGCATTTATGTCATCTACATATTCTTGCAACTTCTTAACCACATCTTTTGTGCTGCAGCATACAAAAAGAAAAAATATTCAATTTTTTTTTTGTGTTCTACGATAATAAATAAAAATTCAAAACAAAAAAAGGAAAAGGAAAGAGAAGTGAACAAAAAGAACAATATAAGGAGAGACCCACCTATAAAAGGGAGTTAACCTGCAACAAGACACAACATCATGTCAGATGCATCCTTCATTAATCATCCAATGTTGTAGAAATAAAATATATAGAGGTGTATGTTCTTGTTATATCTTAGTACATTTTTACAATTGCCTATCTTGTTTCAGATGAAAACTGCTGACTTTTCAATCAAATTCGCAGATACGCTTTAGGCAAACCCTAAACAGAGGGAGCCACTTGGGTAAAAAGAAAAACTAGCAGAAGAACAAATGCTTAAAAGATGCATATATATAAAAAGTTAATAACTGACTGATAAACATGGTCCTACTAAATGTATTTTTAAAATGAAATAAGAAAAAAAAAAATCCAGTATACAACAGTAGAACAGAAAATAGCTAACGCATCTGTATT
>JBAKGM010000200.1:18584576-18600228 GCA_037177215.1 Asparagus racemosus
TAACTCTTGTTTGAAAACTATATTATTCCTCGCTCTCCATAAGCACCAGCAAATAGCAGGGAGAATAATAAACCATAAATGACGACTGTCATTATCTTGCAGGAAAGATCCGTAAGAATGCACAACATTATCAAAGTCACTTGGCAAAGAATTTGTTTTCAAAATAGGGAAAAAATATTGCCAAACCTCACTTGCAGTCCTACATTTAAAGAAAATATGGTCATCATCTTCAGGTACTTCGTTGCAAAAAGAACATATGTTATTTCCTGTCCATCCCTTGTTCTGTAGCATGGTTTTAGTATTAAGTTTCCTCTTAGTAAGAAGCCAAAGGAAAACTTTCACTTTTGGTGGAATAATTGACTTCCAGATGAAACAATAGCCCCCAAATTTGACTCCACCCCCGTTTAGAATCCTATATAAGGATTTAACCGTGAAGGAGTTTGACTGATGATAAGGCCACCATACCGCATCTGTAATATTGTTATCACATATTGTGAAAGCCGAAAGGAATAAAACCAGGTTTGTGACTTCTTCCCTCTCATCTTGAGTAATAGGTCGTCTGATCAAAGGATGCCAATGCCAAACTCCCTGATGAAAATATCCTTGAGAATGGACACTGTAATTGCTAGATATAGAAAGATTATAGGCCTGTGGGAAAAGTGAAGCCAAAGAGTTTGAACCAGACCACTTGTCCTCCCAGAATCTCATGCAAGTCCCCTTACCTAATTTCCATTGAACTAGTCCCTTAAAGGCTAAGCTGCTTGAAAAAACATCACGCCAAAACTTAGATGATGAAGTTGGTAGTGTGCAACTAGGATTAGGAGATTGAGACATATATAGAGATCCAAGAACCCTACTTAGAAGTGAACTGCCCTGTAATGTTTTCCACATCCATTTAGAGAGAAGAGAGTGATTGAAATCTGATAGGTTTATGATACCCAGTCCACCTTCTTGTTTAGACTTGCATACCACTGACCATCTGACCAATGATTTACAAGAGGACGTAGTCTCAGAGCCACCCCACAAGAAATTTCTTCTAAGTTTATCTATAGCCTTAAGAAGCCAGTTGGGAAGTCTAAAAAATGACAAATAGTATAAAGGAATGGAAGTAAGAACTGAGTTCACTAGAGTTAAACGTCCTCCAATTGACAAAAGCTTACTTTTCCACATAGATAATCTCGAGTAGATTTTATCTAAGAGGAATTGCCAGCCAGATTTTTTGATAGGGCCTTTGTTCATAGGAAGTCCCAGGTACTTAAAAGGTAGGGATGAGTAAGAACAGTTGAGGAGAGAGGCGAGCTGATTTCCCATGACTGATGATTTACCAAAATAGAAAAGGTTGGTCTTGGCAAAATTGATGCCCAGACCAGTTAAATCCTCAAACAGGTAGAGGATGAATTTGAGAATGGCAATGTCATGTTCTGTAGCTCTACTCATGATTAGGGTGTCATCGGCAAATTGGAGAGACTGAATGTCATTTAGAGCACCGTGTAAATGAAGTTCAGATAAATCACCATGATTAACACTAGACCTAAGCATCTTGTTTAGAACATCAACAGCGATAATGAATAACATAGGAGACAGAGGGTCTCCTTGTTTGAGACCTCTATAACAATTGAAAAAATTCGTTTGGACTCCATTGACAAGGATTGCTGATTTAGAAGACTCCAGAATGGCCTTAATCCAGGAGCACCATTTAGGTCCAAATCCCCTGGCTTTCAGAAGATCTAAAAGGAAGGACCAGCTCAAGCAGTCAAAGGCTTTCATGAAATCAATCTTAATCATACAGATTTCTTTGTGCTTGGAGGAACAGTGGTGGAGGATTTCATGGGCAATTGCACATGAATCTAGTGTAGATTTGCCACGTTGGAAGGCTGATTGTGAATCATCTACTAAAGAGTCAAGAAAGGGGGATAAGCGATTTGCCAGAACTTTACTGAAGATTTTGAAGAAGCCATTCAGGAGACTAATTGGCCTAAATTCAGTGACCTTATTAGCTCCATCCACCTTAGGAATGAGACAAACCTGAGAGAAATTAATTGAATGAAGAGCAGATGCATCATAGTAGAGATAATTGACAGCTGCTAGCAAATCATCTTTAATGAGTTCCCAGAATTCTTGGTAGAATAGGATAGGGAACCCATCCGGCCCTGGGCATTTGTCAGGGTGAAGGCCAAATACTGCTAGCTTGATCTCCTCAAGGGAGAAGTGATTCTCAAGTGAAAGAAGACCCTAGTTTTGGGTTGGATAAAGGTAGGACCAATCAATGGACATGGTAGAAGGTTGCGCAGCAGAGAATAGGTTGGAGTAGTAATTAAAGAAGCAGTGCTGTATATCGGAGGCAGATGTGAGAATAGATCCATTGTGAGTGATGGATGATATGTAATTTTTCCTCCTATTGAAAGATGCCTGCTTATGAAAAAAAGAAGTGTTGTTATCCCCTTCTTTGAGCCAAGTTATGCGGGACCTTTGTTTCCAATAAATTTCCTCTTGAGAGGCAATTTCTTGAAGCTTAGATAGGAGGCGACGTTTGGTGGAGACTTCGTTGGAGTTTAGGGGTCTGGTATCAGATATGGAATCAAGTTCTTGGATGGAGCTGAGAAGTTGTTTCTTAGATTTAGTGATTGAGCCAAATACATATTTTTTCCACCATTTAATCCTTCTTTTGATAAGGTGAAGCTTGAGTTTGAAAGAAGAAATGCGGTGTTCATCACTAGAAAAGGAATACCAACAAGTGTGGATGAAGTCCTTAAAAGATTGATGCGAGAGCCATGCCTTTTCAAACCTGAAGGGAGGCTTAGGAGTTGGAATACCAGAGTCTAGAATAATAGGCGAATGGTCCGAACACGAAGATGGGTGAGCATACTGGATTAAAGATGGAAATGCTGACTCAAAATCAGTAGAAACAAGGAATCGGTCCAATCTAGCCATACAAGGGACCTCTCTATTATTTGACCATGTAAACTTCCTTCCACTAAGAGGCAAATCCACTAAGGAGAGAGTATCAACAAGATTTTTGAATGAGTTTATTTCTCTAATAGAGCTAGATCTACCTCTCCTTTCCTGTAAACTAAGAGTCACATTAAAGTCCCCAAAAATAGCCCAAGGTAATTGAAACTTAGATTTAATTCTCTGGAGCTCCCACCAGAAGACCTCCCTCTCTTCTCTCTCACACGGACCATAAACTGATGTAAGAAGAAACTTCCATTTGGATATCTTATGGCAAAGCACCACAGAAACAGAAAAGATCCCAATATAAGAATCAAGGTTCTCGTATATGTGACAATTCCAACCTAGAAGCACACCACCTCTCGACTCAATAGCATCTAAGACTTGCCAAGAGGTAATTTTGTTGCCACCTAGGGCT
This sequence comes from Asparagus racemosus, assembly GCA_037177215.1. NCBI lineage: Eukaryota > Viridiplantae > Streptophyta > Magnoliopsida > Asparagales > Asparagaceae > Asparagus > Asparagus racemosus. Next base: position 18,587,944 of record JBAKGM010000200.1, read on the forward strand.
TTAAGGGTAGAAGGTCTAACGGAATTAAGTTTGGATTCTTGCAGTCCCACAATGTCCACCCCAGAGAAGAGAATACAATCTCTAATCAGCCTCCTTTTGGCAGGTTGATTAAGGCCTCTAACATTCCAAGAACCGATCTTCATAAGACCTAGTATAGCAACATGCATCATACGTAGACCCACCCAGAACTAGGCAGAGGACGCTGCCCGTTCTACTTCTAGACTCTTAATGGTACTTATAGCATCAGTCGATGCGTTGATTCCACAGTTGGCAGCAATATTAACCAAAATTTCCTTGTTGAGAGAATTAATTGGTAAGGGGGAAGTAGAGGTAGAAGAAGGGGCTGAGTGTCGCTTGCTCGTACCTTGCTGTTTACTGGAGCCAGCCATAAATCTGTGATATGGCTTGTTGTAGAGAGAGATTGGCGTCAGTTTGCGTCGCCTAGGCCTTGGGGGACGTTCAAATCCAGGTGGCTGCGTGGAGGAGGAGATAGCATCTGATATCTTTCTGAAGGAAGAAGATGATGTAGGTATCTGATTATTTGATTGGGCCGGTGCAGGACGCTTGCTAGATGGCCCAGCAGCAGTCTGGCCCCTTAGAAATTCACCATAGGCATATTCCCAAGTTGCCCTCGGTAAGAGAATTGACTTGCCCTCCGCGATTACTTCCACCATATCCGTGATAGCGCCGTTAGAGGGATGAGCTGGCTGTAATCCCTGATAGTTAGCTAGGAGATGCGAATCCCTATCAGGCTCCTCATTTCTCGCTACATTTGAATCACAGGCAATGACCATTTTACCCTTGTTCTTCACGGCTGATGGTTCTGGTCCTGGATGGTCCGCCGGAGGTGCATCAGAGGAAAAAGGCCTGACGACTTCTGATTCCATGGCCGCCCACAAGCCATCAAGGTCCTTCCAAGAGATGGCAGCAGAGGAAATGCCTTCGTTGACCAAGAAATCCACCCCCTTCCTAGTTGACATTCCCTCCTCTGACATGGGGAGGCCCATGATTTCAATGGATGCCCTGCCTTCAAGAAGTAAACCCGAAATGGGTGACACATATCTGAACGGAATGCACTGTGGGATATCTTTTTTGCATCTAGTTTTAAGAAGGACCTTGCATGCCGAAATGTCCTCCATAAACATAACACTCCTGGAGCTGGCATAGATCTCACCGTAGGGAGAGAGCAAGGAAGCAAGGAATTCACCGTCCCAAAGATGAATTGGAAGACCGGAAAGTTTTATCCAGTAAAGTTCTGGCTTAGGGTGAGCTACCAGACCTCTAGATTCCGACCATTTGCTGAATGTACCCCCGAATGATCCCATATCCATATAGCCAGCTAAAACTGCATAATCCAGAAGCTCGGCAGAGGGGAATTGGACCAGGAATTTTTGTTTACCCTCCTGAAGGATTTGAAAGTTCCAATTTTGAACATTGAGTGTGTATTCCAGCATCTCTCGCAGTTCGTCAATAGTGGGAGAACCAACTCCTAAGGAAAGGATGCCGAACAGGGATAGTTTGCAAATCTTGTCAATGAGTGAGTCAGGGGTGGGGATGATTGGAATCATTGAAAGATGTGGACTTAAAAGGGGCGTAGGGGTGGCCGGCGGGACTGATGAGGGACATGCTTTGGAGGTATGGCCAACCTTGTTACAGATGAAACATTTGAAAGTATTCAACTTGCAGGAGCGAGCCATATGACCTTTACCACCATAAAAGAAACACCTTTTCACGATTGGAGGGTTGATCGGCTGAGGAAGATCCTTAGATCTGGATCTTTTCTTATGAATCACAGTTGTCCACCCCTCGTCAACAGATGGATGAGGGTGTGAAGGAAGGGGAAGAATTCCCTTGCTAGAAACAGAAGGTGGAAGTTTGAAAAGATCGGCGAAAGAGGAAAAAGGTTTGAGGGAGGAAGACTGGGGCTGATTTGGAATCAGGGGTTTGAAGAGATAAGCTTGAGAAGAAGGGAGGCGGTTTCGCTGCTGAACGCCACGCGTCGGAAGGTGTTTACTGATGGTGAACCCGCCATTAATGTGTGTTACCTGACGCTTTGGAGGTGGTGCCGGCTCCTGTACGCCTAATCGCCCTCCTAATCGCCCTCCTAATCCCTCCATCCTTTTTTCCTATAAAACCCTACAAAGTTGATGAATTGAGTGATAGTTTTATAAATATTAAGATTTAGGGGATATTTTTATAACCCATGATTTAAGGATTATATATATGCAAATAACACTATTATGATTCTCTCAATATCGGCCTCCGATCCATACATGTTTGATGTATGAGAAACAAAATAATAAAGAGATGACCAGAAAATTTTCATATTTGCGTGCATCTCATTTTTATTTATTATTATTTATCAGAGCGGGCATCTCATTGTTAGGTGCAGAGTATTCCTAATCATAGATCTCATTATTATTTGCAAATATAAAATTGAAATTATTAGAGCAATGCTGATCAAATACATAATAGTAATAGTTTTGGATTTTGGCTAAATTTCAGAAAACCCCCGCCCCCTACCTCTTAACACTGGACAACTATCAGATAACCGCGTGTAACTTTCACACACACACACACTCACGGAACAGAAAGGCCCACCTTATGTTTAACAGTTATCACAAAATCACTGAAACTTTAAGATTTCTTTTAGAAAACCCCCTAAAACTAACTCCCTTTAACTTTAAGTTCTTTTCTGAAAATCCCTTGAAAAGTGTAAACCATAATTTTCACCCGCTAAAATATCCCTCTGTGTAAATTTATCCACTATATGAAATTTGCATTTTATACTGTTAGAAGATTTTCTAATAAAATCTTAAAGTTAAAGTGAGGTTTTCTATGATACCCCTAAACTTAAGGGTAGTTTACCTATAATTTGAAAGTCATAGGAATTATCTGATAATCGTCCAGTTTTTGTTTTGTTGTGTGGGGATTTAGAGAGAGAGAGAGCCCAAACAGAGACTATTTGTAAGGAAATGGGTCCGGTAGCTAGTCCATTTGCCTCTCACAAGCTGCATTTTAATTATGATAATATTTGAAATTCTTATTCTATAAAAACTATAGTGGATTGAGATGAGATTTTATCTAGATAGTTTCCCTGATGGATGGAAACTATTTTTTAAAAAGTCTTATCTTTTAAGAATTCTAGTTATAACTAGCCTATAAATACAGTCATAGTTCCTCTATGAGATTTAGGCTTTTCGGTAATGCATAGGTTAGAAACTCTTTCTTTTTTATTTTATTTTATTTATTCTAACGGTGATCTAACTTTTATTCTTTGTTTATGTATATACTCAGATTATCTCTAGTTTCGATCTAATTTTCTGAGTTGCAGATCTATCTAGACAACAATGACTAGATGTATCTTTTAATTTAATTTATTTCTGCTACATGCTTTGTATTTATTTAGATTATAATTTTTTACATGTGGCATTAGAGCCAACTCCACTTATGTTGTTTAGTTTCAAATCCAGATCATGTTATTGTTAGTTGACGCGTTCAAGGCTATGCAGTCGTAAAGAATAGTAATATTAAAATTTAAATACTGAAACAAAAGTAAAATTTTCAGTTTACCACTTCAAAAGTTCTTATCTTGTTAATAAGTGCTTTTGTTGGTCTGATCTTAAAGTTATAAGTACTTGCATTTTGTGATTTTATCTTTTAGCGTTGATTATCTTTTAGCGTCTGATCTTAAAGTTATAAAGATTAGAGAGTAGAAATTACTAATTAGTTTGTAATTTTTATTTCTTAGCTATAAACTTTTATTTTGGAAAAAGTTACAAATGATAGTGATATAGATGAGTAACTGCCAACCTAGTTGGGATGTATTCATCTATTGTGATACGACAAATTCTAAAAAAAAATATAATTATTAGTGATTAATAATAAAGACGTTATTTTTTAATCATTTCAATGATTTCATTTGTATGATGTTTAAATTTGTAAATTGTATAATTATAAATGATTAATAATATGATTGATTTTTTATCAAAATTTCGTATATTTTATTTTTAATTACTCTTATGATTTTTTATCAAAATTTTGCATATTTTATTTTTAATTACTCTTAAAATATTTTTTCCCAAAAAAATAATTTTTAAGCAAAGGGAAAAAACAAAGAAACTTCCGAGCCAGCCCGGAGCTCGGCCGGGAATCGGCCAAGCCTAGACCCACCGGATCTAGGTCTGGGTACCCCCTGGTGCCTGGCTCGACCTAGAAAGCCTAGCCCGGGCTGAGCCGGGCTGGCCTGTTTGGACAGGCCTAAAACAAGAGTAGTCGTAATTTATGAGATAAAATTTTACAGAGTTAGTTAGCTAGAACTAGACCTAGAGTAAAATTATATTATGTTAATCAATTTGCATTAGAACAAAATTAGAATTGAGACAATTGTACAAAATTCTCCCTTATTTTTTAATTCTCTATATAAAAGTGAGAGTTCTAGTCTCCTAAATTATCCTAAGTTTTAGTCCGGAAATAGTTGGTAAAAAAGTAGAATTCTCTCATTTCTTTCATTTTTTTCTACATATTTCTTTCCTTTTCTTCATCCCCCCCCTCTCTCTCTCTCTACCTCCGATGGTCACCACCATCGTTAGATCACGCCACCAGATTGGATCATCTCTCCTCTTACTCCTCTCTTTATATGTTATTTTCTTTTTTTCCGAATATTAGATCTCTCTAATTACTTTAAAGTAAAACTTAATAGCTCCATAATTTATAAAATATAATTAAAATTGTGATATAAAAGATAGAGATTTGGAGGAGTTACAAAAATAATAAAGTAGGAAAAAATATTTTTAGACTTGTACTATAATAATAGTTCAAAAAATAAAAAAACTTACAAATTATTATAACAATTATTAAAAATATATTGTAGTCTTACCAAAAGTTATTCCACAATAACTAACATTATAAAAAACAACTACTAATCAATAATAGCATAATTAAAAATATAGAAGTTGTAGTTATATCATCAAAATACATAAATTATATACTTCTTGATTATACAAATTATCTCACAAGTATCCCACTTCAAAAAACATTATTCCCAACTATCCCACTAAAATATCCCACTTTTAAAAGATTATCCCACTTTGACAATTATCCAAATTCTTGTGAAAATATTCAAGGTGACTAACACCGCCTTAAGAATTTCCCTCTGAAAATTCTCATGTGACACTAGCATGCTTTCTTCAGAAAATTTTAACCATAATGTTTTGTTAAATCTATTCGTGAACCTATCGAAATCTCATTAAAATTAAGGGATAAAATATTCTGAAAATAGCATGTGAGTGTCGCATGAGAATCATGGGAAAACTCTTATGTTTGCATAAGTAAGGATACTAAAGTGCAACTTTTAAAAAGTTTAGGATATTTAAGTGAAGTCATTTTCAACTGAAAGTATTTATGCGCAGCATTGGGTAAACAATAGGGTATCTAAAGTGCAATTTACACTTATTTGTTTTCATTATTTTATTTTATTTTTTAGAAATTCTAGTGTGATAATATAACCATTATCATAGTACGTGGTCACATTTTGGGAAGATAAACCTAATGCTAGTCTTCAAATATAAAACTCTCATGGCATAATGTTTGGCAACCTTCTAAAATGGGATCAAGAAGGATAGTCATATATTTTAAGTAGAATTTTGTTTGTAAAGATTTATTTGGAACAGTTTTCTAAGCCAACAAAAAGCACCTAAAGTAATCTACCTTTTCCTGGATCAAAACACAATCAATTTGGTAAGAACCCTAAGTTGATTCCATACCTATCGACAAGCTCGTGCAAAATCTCTATCAAATCAAGGACAAAGTGATCTAATAGCTCAAGAAATCTATGACCGAATACCAGAAATTCGATGAAATTCAATAACTTTAAGATCAATATCTTCTACAATATTTTTCACCCAAAAACAATGACAAAAGATCCTAGTTAGGGCTGGCCATATATATAACCTCAATAGAATGCCTAATACAGTGAAAACTTCTTAATCAAACTTTCCTAATAAAAAATAATTTCTAACGGACTCAAACTTTCCTCATAAAAAGATAATTCTAATGCACTCCTACTTTAACATAAATCCCTCTCTTGTGCAAACTCTTGTAATCATGAATCACCCTATCTCTAGTACTCCTGCGCAATGTAGGCTTGGGAATCATATCATTCTCTCCTCTTTCAAGACTGTACTTGTCCTCAAGTGTAAATTTTGGAAACTGCTCCTTGATCTTATCATAATCTATCAAGCAGCCTCGTCCTTCGCCAAGCCTTGCTAGTGCACCAACACCTGCCATACTAGCTCCCTACTGCGTTGCTTCCTCTTAGCTCTGATACCGAATCGCCTTTCTAGGAATAATTGCATGTTTCCCCTAAGTCAAATGTAGGTAATTCTCCACAATCAATTCAGATACCCCCACTTTCTTTTTCAATACTGATACATGAAAGATAGGATGTAAAAGTGACGACTCTAGCAACTCCAACCTATAGGCAACCTCACTAACCCGCTGCAATACCTTAAAAGACCCATAGTACTGCTGTGAGAGCTTCACATTGAACCTCTTCTTCAGCGATTTCTAACGATATGGTTGTAGCTTCATGTACACACTCTTTAGGCTCAAATATCACACTTATCGACCTTTGTCATAATACTTCTTCATCCACTTCTAGACTTTTGCTAATTCCCTCTTTACACCTCATAGAATTTCATCTCTCACTAGTAACTCCTGCTTTACTTCATCGTTATTCACTATCCCCCGCTCATAAGACTGCAACACAGGTGGTATCTGGCCATACATCACCTCAAATGGACTCTTCTGGATTGATGAATGAAAAGTGGTGTTGTACCAGAACTCAGCCCATGCTAGATAATCCTTCCACCTCTTCTGCTCGTCATGATAGTAGTTCCTCACGTATTGCTATACGATGTGGTACACCACTTCGGTCTGTCCATCTGTCTGTGGGTGATAAGATGAACTCGTCTTTAGCTTGTTCCCCTTAATGCAAATAGCTCTTGCCAAAAAGAACTCATGAACAACTTCCCTCTATTAGTGACTATACTCCTTGAAATGTCATATAACTTGACCACATTATCAACAAATACCCAAGCTACACTAGTAGCAGTGAGTGGATGCTCCAATGGAATGAAATGCACCCCCTTACTCAAGCGACGCACCACTACCAAAATAGAGTTAAACCCTCTACAACTAGGCAACCCCTCAACAAAATCCATCATCAAGTCCTCTAAATAACTCTCTGAAATAGGCAATGGCTGCATCAAACCTATTGGAGCCCTTTGGTCATACTTCACCTTCAAGCACACATCGCACTCCTCTATGTTTGCCTTCACTGCTGCCTTCATCCCTTCCCAATAGAAGAAGTGCTTCACCCTAATATAAGTTCGAAGCTAACCCAAGTGTGCTCTATCTCGGCCATCATGAAAATAAATTAGAATATCTTTCCTCAATCATGGCACTCTTGAAACATAAACATAACACTTATAGAAAATCAAACTATATCGAAACTCGAACCTCTGCACCCATGAATCACTGTGTTAAATCCTATCACAATGATCTATAACACGTTCATCCAACTGCATAGCCTACCAAATGTGGTCCCACACTCTCCAATAAGCTCTACTATTAGCACACAAACTTGCATCGTCCTCGCTGTACACCGACCACAATATTTGACTCCCCTCCTTTTGCAAGAGCGCATCTGCAACTTTATTCTCCTTTTCTAGCTGATACATGATGTCCTGAGAAGCTCCATCACAAATTGCTACTGTTCGAGAGTGACTATCTTCAGGTCCAACAAATGCTTCAATTTATGCTTATCTATTTTAATTTTAAATTTTTCCCTAACAAATATGGTCTCCACACCTTCACAGCATGCACCACTCCTAACATCTTCTAAGCATAGGCATTATAGCCCCTCTTCTGTGATCCCAACGCCTTTAACTTATAAACTAGCAGCCTCTTCTCCTGCACCAAGATCGCCCCTATACCCTCGCCACTGGCATCAGTATGAACCTCAAACTCCTTTGAAAAGTCTAATGAAGTAAGCACTGGAGTCTGATACATAGTCTTTTCAAATATTCGAATGTCTATAGTGATGAATCGGTCCACTGGAATCCATCCTACTTCAACATGTCGGTCAATGGCCTAGCAATTAAATCATAATGCCTTATAAACCTCCTGTAGTAGCCTATCAACTCAAAAAAAAGGCCTCATAAAGCAAACACATCCTTAGGCAAAGGCCAATCTAACATAGATACAATCTTCCACTCATCTACCTTCACCCCCTCAGCTGAGAGAATATTGTCCAGATACTCCATCTCCGCTCTCGCAAAATCACACTTCAACAACTTAATAAAAAGGTTATGCTCACCCAAAATTCTCAGGACCTTCTCCAAATATTGCAAATATTCCTCCATGGTAGATGAATACATCAAAATGTCATCAAAAAATACTAGCACAAATCTTCTCAGAGAAGGCCTGGATATTTTGTTAATTGCTGCCTGAAAAGTCGATGATGCATTGCATAGTCCAAATGGCATCATCAGATACTCATAGTGCCCCGAATACGTCCTGAATGCCATCTTGTGTACATCCTTTTCTTCATCTGGATTTGATGGTATCCAGCCTCTCAAATCAAGCTTCATGAACACAGTGGCCCCATGCAACTCATACAATGTCTCATCCACTGTAGGAATAGGAAACTGATTCTTCACTGTAGCCTCATTCAGAGCCCTATAATCGATGCAAAATCTTCATGTCCCATTTTTTTCTTCACCAAGAATAGGTGAGGAAACAGGACTCTGATTCGGCCTAATCAACCCACTCCTTAGCATCTCCTCGACCTATCTCTTGATCTCTTTCTTTTGAAAGTGAGCGTAGTGGTAAGGTGGCATGTAAACCGGCTTCAACTAGTCCTTCAGAACAATCCCATGATCCCAAATCCTTGACGGTGGCAACTCAATAGGAAATTTAATGTTGCAACACTACTTGCCTCACTCTATCCTCCAAATCGGAGTATCCGAATGAAGAGTCATGCTCCATTTGAATTGTTGAAAAATGTCTAAGAGTTTAGATAGTGTTGAGGATTTGAGGGATTGAGAAAGTACGAAATATTTTAGGATTTAGAGAGGTACGATAGTTGAAATCAGCGTTTGTGCTGATTTTCATGTCGTTTCACCTCGTACACATCTTATACCTGTATTCACCTGTACTATATCATCTCAAATAAATATTAGTGTTAAATGAGAGTTTGTTATTACTCAAATAAAACCTATTGTATGGACAACGTCCTAACCATGTGACGGGTTGATCACCGGACCCGGATCTAGATGGGTTTTGCTTGACGGAACAAACTGAGTGGGACAAGCGAACCTGTCCCATTGGCCCAGCCCTCGGGGAGGAGATACAGAAAAGGAGAGAATCAAAGGACAATGGCCATTTTGGGTACCTCTTTTTTATTATTTTTTAAGCTGTATTTGCTACCTCGTGTTTGAAAATAAACTTTGGGTTTATATAGGTGAAAACCCCTTCTAAATTTGAAGGCTGTTGTTGTTTTGTGATTGCACTTAACCGTGAGTGCTTAATTGGACTCATATTCCTGTTATTAATTCAACGGAAATTTCTGAAAACAAATTGGAGAATATTCCGACTTTGTTTTATCTCTTCAATGTCGCTATCTAAGGAAACCCATGAGAGCAGAGATGAGAAAGTGTACATTAATTAGTTTCAAAGAAACTTCTAACCTTCAACCTAAGGAGTAAGGATACCCCTATGTCAAGGTATCAGTGTTTAACGCAGATGATAGCATATTTGGCTTATCTTTTTTAAGTATTACAAATTCCAACTGCATGAGACCAAATATCTTCCAGAAATTTATATTAAAGAAAATGACAGTAAACAGCAAGGCCTGCAAGCTGTACAGTTCCTCAGTTTCTAAAAACCAATCTCCTAAACCCTTTTCTCTAAAGGATTTCTGGTTGTTATCATTCCTCCAATGTTTTACTTACCTTATCTTTGTTCCTTTGTTGTTTCATATGATTGGCTCACGGAAACGACTAACTACTTGCATTTGTCTTGTTTATGTTATAGATTCATATCGTTCAAGTTCTTAATTGATTTCTTCTGAACTATTTTGATACTAGATATTGCCAACAAAATTCCATTATCTTGACGCTAGATATAACCAACAACGAGACTTAACAATCAGTACTCCCAAAACGAAGTGGTTGAAACTATACAAATCAGAACAAAATAAATTCTATGAGAACCCTTCAACAATACACAATATGAGAAACAAAATTCACTTACATTCAATTAAAGACATATAAACACCATGCATGATCTCCTTCATGCACACAAACAAGCATAAAAAAGAATCACCAACCAAGCCTAAGCTCTAAATCCAACTCCTCAACAATTCCTTCATCATCACTACTACTAACATTTCTCCCCTCACTCACATCTCTCACCATTCCGACCTTGCCCAAAAGCGACTCACCGAGATTCGGCGACGAAGTAGGCAAGTTAATTGCCTGTCCATATGCAGACGCAGACAGAAAAGTTGAAGAAGAGTTCGGAACTGGATAAAAAAGGCAGAGCCCACCATTGGCCGCAAACTCACCGGAAGGAATCATCACAGGTGGCGGCTCAGGCACCTGCGGTGACTGACGAAGGCGAGCACGGTCACGACGGTGAATGTTCATGTGACCGCCGAGTGCCTGCGCTGATCGAAACTCTCGCTTGCAGAAGCTGCACGTGTAGGACCTTGGCGGCCATGTTGTGCCCATGGAGCTGCTCGTGTCCTCTGCAAATGCTCTCACCTCCCATGAGTCATCGTCTTCATTCGTAGGTCGACGCTGTTGTTGCTGTTGTTGGGCTAGTTTTTGGAGTTGGGTCAGAGAAAACAAGCCAAGTTCTGCTGCCATTTGATTTGTTTACTTAAAGATAGAAGGAATTGAGGGGAGTTTGTTTGTACTGAATGAGATTTGAGGGTACGTCTTTGGGTTTTATAGGGATGGGGTGAGTATGAGTTGTAGGGGGACAAATGGGGGAAGCTCCGAGTGTATCACCAGTTGAGGGAAGCCAGCTGTTGGAATTTAGTTAAGTCTGTTGAATCCAGACACTATGGAAAACAAAGAGGAGCAGAGTAGAGCAATGTGCACACGGAAGTAGAACATCAATCTCTTTCATTGTCCTGAACGCCCCTTGATTAGTTCTCGTTTTGTTTACTGCTTGTTTAATTATGGGGAGGCAAATGTTATGGAAGTGCACAATATTTCTTATTGGTTCCGAGATGAACTTGTATGAATGGACTAATTAGGATCAGACAGCTGGCTGGAGATTATAGGCCGGCTGGTAACCCATATTAGGATAATGTGGTAGATGATTAGTTTTTAATGAGCTTAAGCTGTATTACGAGTATGTCAACAATATGGATTTTATTTTAGAACACTACAAAATGTATGAAGCTAAGAGCCAAACAACTGGGTTTCATTAGACATGCACAAGGACAAAAAGATTCAATATTTTGCCAATGATTAGTTGTATATGTTTGTTTGTACGTATCGATATTCATTGACTTAACTTGCAAAATCCGGTGATGATGAGTTTTTAATCTTTATATGTATATGTATGTATGTGCGTTCATGCGTGTATTTCTAAACATTTATACAAAACAAGTCCGATATTAAATACTTAGAGAACATCTAAATAATGCTTTCAACTAGTCTACAATAAACGAGCACTAGCCCCATGCGGAGGAGATGACCTGCAAGTTTAAGAAGTTTTTGTTAATATATGACTAGTTCAAGTTAACTTTACAATTAAGAATCTCAAAATCTCATGACCAATACCAGTTAGGACTAGAACAACTCAACTCATGATTACTCTTCTATTAGCATTCCCTGAAACAGGACTTCATTACTTCTAACTGAAAACTAATATAGAGGCATCTGCAAACATGACAAAGCTGTATTTGGCGTCTAGAATTTCCCTTATGCTGATTGCAAATCATACAGAGAGTTAATAGACTCTATAAGTGTTAGCCAGCCACAACTTTAAAAGGGGAATGAGCCCTATGTGGGTCCCATGGCCTAATATAACGAACCCACCGAAAGTTAAGTTGAAAAAAATAGACGGTGGGCCCCACATGTACAGTAAAATATTATTATTTAATTGTGAATAGTATTTTTAAAACACTATAGGCCCTAAAACTCTTCAGAAAATCTCATCCCAGAAACAACAACTCCTCTACATATAGAAGTGAGAGAAAATAAT
>JBAKGM010000200.1:18621088-18634073 GCA_037177215.1 Asparagus racemosus
TTAACTTAAGTATAAAATTAACTAAGAATTAGAAATTTTAAAATTTATCAAGTAGATTAATTATTAATTAACTCTATAAAATTGGCAAGTGACAAATTTTTATAAGGGGAAAGAGAGGAAAAGAAAAATATGGAATAAAAAGAAGAAAAAAAAGGTAAGAGAAAAGATGACTAGTCTCACCCCCACACATAAATTTTGTATTGTCCTCAATGCAAACTCTATAATTCACAAAGTAAAGCAAATAGGAAATGAAGCACTTACATTTGTTCGGTCGATCTAGAACAATGATGAAATAATGAAAATCTGTAATTACCTTTGGTATGAGGATGATGTAGCTAACAATTTCTTTTTTTCTTCTTTTTTTCCTTTCTTTTTTTATCATTTTTTCTTATTTTTCATCTTTTTTTCTACCTTTTCCCCATATCTTTTATTTTCTTTTTCTTTTTTTTCCTTTTTTTTCAAAAGAACAATAAACTTTAAGTGAGCGAAGAATAAATTATTTTTCTTTTTATTACGAGACAAAGACTAAAGATGTAGAATAAAAGTTTGAAAAATAAAAAGCTCACATTCTAATCAAATCTAACCTTATTATTGAAAATTCTACCCTGCATTTTGAAGAAGTCTAGAGTGATAAACTCAATTATGTGCTTAAATTTTGAACACTCCACGGTTTTCAATGGTTTCTGTAGCATTGGTAGGTAGGTAAGAACATGGTTATGCATTTTAAATTTTTGATGTTGATCAGGCAGAAAACAAGTCTCAGATTTAAACTCAAGTTTCACATGACTGAAGGCTTGTATAACTAGCTCTTCTTTGAAAATTTCCTTAAACCCATGATTCATGGTTGAGTTATGATAAGCCGGTTGTCTTATATTTTCTAGGAACCTAAATTCATTAGCAAAAAGTTCTTCAAAACTAAGATCAGAGAAATTTGTGTCCACCTCCGTAAAACTAGTTCTGATTCAAATTCTTATAGTATCCTGATTTCATCACAAAACATTTCCTCAAAACTCGGGTCTGACTCACTCTCTTCTTCGAGATAACACATATCTTAAAGAACAGTGGATTAAAATTTGCTATTTCTTTGGTTTCAAAAATTAGTTCAACACAGATTAATTAATTGGTATTATCCCTAATCCAAACTTGCATACACCAAAGTAAATTCTTTTTAAAATTTTTTTACTAAAAAGGAAATTAGGAAAAAGTTCCAAGCAAAACAAAAGTTAGTTCAGTTATTTTTTTTTCTTCTTTTTTTAAGGAAAGACTAAAAGACCTAAAAGATTAATGAGAGAAGAAAAGAAAAACCAGACTAAAACAAATCAAGAGCAAATACTTTCAAACAATCACCTTAATTCTAAGATTAAGCTTAGACTCAACTAGACCAGTTCCTAACCAAAAACTCCTTGAGTGAAAAGATTGAAGTTTACTCGATAGTTAGCCAGTTAAGGATAGTACTAGAGGGAGGCTAAAGACCAACTAAGTATCTATTTCCTTACAGAGCGTGCTTGACGCAATCCCTAAATCTTGCCTTAGACATCAATGGATTCAAGTAAACTTAAACCGATTCACTTAAGAATTTCTTGTTCCTTAATGAGCTCAAGTCCTTAGGAGCCAACGTCTAATGAGTTTTAAAAGGCTTGGGTTTGTGTAGTGAGAAAGTTGTGATTTGTGAGCTAAAAAAGGGTGATAAAATTCCTCACCAAATCCTGATTAGGGGGTATTATCCTTAAGAGTATTTCCAAGCGTGTGTTAAATCAAGATGCTCAAATCATTTGGTTGAATTCCAACTAACTATGTGCAATGCAACATTAGGAATTAAAAGCAACTATAAAGGATGCAAAAAGGAAAATATTTTTCTTTTTTTGGGTCAACATACAAATAAACAAATGAGAGAGAGAGAGAGAGAGAGAGAGAGAGATCTTGTTTGAATTTATTATATTGTTAGTAGTTGTTTAAGTGGAGGGTGGATTTTATTAGGGTCAACAAAAGAATTTTTAATAAGCTCTTAATTTTCTCTAATGTGAAAAGCTTAACTAGAGGGTAGAATTGAAAATACTAAAAAGAGAACTTATATTTTCAAGCAAATCTTCTCTCTAATCTTCAATCTTCTTCTTCAAATTTGTTCCTTTACAATTAAACACACAAATCAAAGAGATAAAATAGAAAAATTCTAATTACAAACACATTCCTCAGCAATGGTGCTAAAAACTTAATGTGTTGTGGAAATAGTGTTAATATTGCAAGTTCACAATCAAGTTATAGTATAGTACAATGTCGATCCCTCGAGAAAGGTGTGTAAGAGATATTCTAATTTGGATCCTAGAGTTGTGTCTAAACAAATGGGAGTGAAAGTGTGGAGAGATACAGAGTGTGTGTGATTATTTGCACTAAAGGAAAACTAGATCAAGAGGGGAGAAAGAGAGTAAAAATAAAGAAAAATAAAAACAAACAAAGGAGAAGATAAATAAATTAGAAAAAGAAAACAAAATCAAGAAAGCAAATAAAATAAAATGAAGAATAAACAAGGAGGAGGAATAAGAAAATGGGAAAAAAAACAAAATCAAAAAGAGGAAAATTGACCAAAAAGAAGAAATCATAATAAGTAAAAGAAGGAAGAATCAATTAGAGAAATGCGAAATCTAGAATTGAATCCACTAGTTTAAATTCATTCAAGATTTATGAACTACTCTCTTTTTATCATATTTTATTTTAGCTTCATTAAGTATAGATTATTAAACTACTAAAAAAAGCATAACATATCAAATTATCATCCAAGTAAAATTTCATTCATGAAAAAAAAAATAACAACAAGATAATAATTCTAGAATTCATGAGCATAACCTATCAAATCACTCAAGATAAGTATAAATTAGTAAATTCTTCTATTACCAATTAGTTCTCTAGTTGATTACCCTAAACATGATCATTTTAAGCACAAGAAAGTAATCTACAAATCATAAAAGGAACAAACTAGTTTCATATAATTCTAGAATTTCTACAAGATTTTAGTTACACATTTTAAAAAATAAAAATAGGGAAATAAAATCTAGACTAAAGAGCATGAAAGAAAGGGAATAAAAATACAAGAAAAATAAAAACTAAGAAAGTAAGAAGATGAATAAGAAAATAAAGATCTAAATTATGAGTATAAAGGAATTCTAACTAACAAAAAAAAAGAGCATAAAAGTAAATATAAAATACAAAAATGAAAATGCAAGAAAGTAAAAGAGCAATAAAATAAATTTATACTACAAAATAAAAATAAAATAAACTAATAAAAATAAAAGAGAATGAAAGTAAAACTACTCTACAATGCATCCAAATAAATCTAATCTACCAACATAAAAAGAAAAAGAAAATAAAATCCTAAAACATGAATGTCTAAAGTAAGAAAATAAAAGAGAAAAAGAAAAGCTTACATTGCAATGAGTTATCCCCTTTAAAGTAAATCTTCATCTCCATCTTTATTTTCATCAATCAATAAAGCGAAGGAAAGAAAATTTAAAAGTGGTAAATTTTTTTATTAATTGTAACTAAAGTTTACAATTTTGAAAGGTCTTCTTAATTAAAAGTAACACTCTCTTCCAAATGGAGTTTTTATAAAATTTTTCACACTCCCAAATTCTCATTCAACCCTTCTATTTATAGATAACAAGAATCTTTCACAATCCTTGAATTTGTCTTGACTTCTACGTAACTCTCATAGCTATAGGATTTGGCTTAGGCCCTAAGTAACCCTCTTAACCATAGGATCTCTCAAAATAATCTACACCCTTAATTAATAACTTGAGAGATAGACTTCGTGGGCTTTATTTCTTTTATATTTAATTTATTTAAGACTCTTAGGCTTCTCTTAAATGTTCTTGGGCTTCTTAGAATTTAGCTTGGCCTTCAAATAATTGAATATATATCAACTAAATTCATATTTCTATCATAATCTTCTGTTATTGATAAAATTTCTAAAATCTATCAATTTGGATGGCTCTATCTCATCGAGATAGGTGATTTTCATATATAATATGTTTAATTCTGTTTTTCGAATTGGGAGATATCACGTTTTCTTTGCATTTGATCATCCTGAGTACAAATTTGACTTTATTACTTTCTAGATTTGATTAGATTCTCAATTGTAGGCTAATTTATGAATAATTACTGACCATGAAAGTGCTGAGTACTGAAATTTTGCTTCTAAACTTAGTAGTGTACTTTAGATTTAGGTATTCTGGGTTTCATTAGAGATTTTTTGGGCTCAAAATAATCTTTATTTGAGCTCTTATTCAATAATTCTTCTTTTACTGCAATTTAAGAGAAAAGCTCATCATTAGCGATATATTTATTTAAATACAATAGATAATGAGGGTATAAAAGTGTAATAAAGTGTCATGATCAATGAGTTATCTAATGGGCTATCCAAACAAATTTAAAAGTGCAAACTCTGTAAAATTTAGGGGACAAAGTATAAATTCTACAGGGGTA
Source organism: Asparagus racemosus (assembly GCA_037177215.1). Taxonomy (NCBI): domain Eukaryota; kingdom Viridiplantae; phylum Streptophyta; class Magnoliopsida; order Asparagales; family Asparagaceae; genus Asparagus; species Asparagus racemosus. Next base: position 18,625,565 of record JBAKGM010000200.1, read on the forward strand.
TAATGACTAAAATAAAAAAAATCTGGGTGTGCAGCTGCTCACCCGAGATACCATGTAAATCCTCCACCGATTCAATTTCAATATTCCAATATGAGAGAAGGTGCAGGAGTACACATTAAAATATGAGGAAATTTCTCTACAATGTATTGACATTACATGACACCTAAATGACAGGTACATATAACAGGGAGGTAACTCCATTTGGAAATCGGAGAATTTAAGTAAAATATATTAAGAATATATAATTAACCACTATAGTACAGCAAGAACGTATGCAATCAAGAACCTAAATGGTAGGCGCATTTTAGCATGCGATCTCCTGCTTGGTAATATAGGCCTCTGCTGTAAATTCATGGGGGAAAATTGAAGAGATCTAGGGGAAATGGCTCTTTCAAATTGGGCTAAGAGCTTCCAAATTGGGCTAAGCTTGCTCCTGAAAAGCCATGGGCTACTTTGTTTGCAAATAATAGAAAAGCTAGCAATGGGTTGCCTTTGAATTTTGTTCCTTCTAATCTTTCTAATACGGTGTCATTCTCTGCTGAGGAGTGGAAAGAAGGTGAAACCTGGCTTGTTCCTATTTCAATTTCAAGCTGAAGCTCAGATGAACGATACTCTTGAGGCAGAACCATGATTTTTTGGATCTAGGCCACTTGTTTTAAGGTCTTGGACTATAGATGGGAACATTGAACAATCTCAGGACTTCATATACCCTATGTGGATTTAGCTTTCTAGCTTGCGATTAAACTTGTGGAATCAACTGGAATTAGTAAAGTTGCTAGCATCATAGGCAAGCCAATTGTAACTAACAAACTTACTGCTACTAGGCAGAGATTGGCATATGTCCCTGTACTTGTTGAGGTTCATTTGCCTCTTAAATATCCTCTACCTGATCAGATTACAACACAGGGGCCTGGGGTAGATGTCACAATCAAAGAATTGTCTATGAATTAAAGCTACGTTACTGTTCTTATTGCAACTTAGTTGGAGATGATGACTACATTGTATATAACATCCAATGGTAAAAAGATGGGTTCCTATTAAAAAGGCTGATGCAGATATTCCTCATAATCATGTTTTTATTCTAGCTAATGAGAAATCAAATGCAAAAAATCTTTTATAAAGGAGTGCTCAATAGGGCACACAAACTAATTCAGTCACTCTTCAACTGTAAAAGGATTTTCAGGCTAGTTTAGAGCTGCAAATGAATGCTTCAGAATCATAAAATTCTGTTAACACAACAACTAAAAGGGGTCCTAAATAAGCTATAGGCTTGACAAATGTTCTCAATTCTACTTGGACTCAAGTGATACACAAAAATAGAAGATTTGCTTTAACTGAGGTCTCTTCTTTGTAAGGTAACAAATTGTCCTCTCTGGTTCGTCAGGAAAGTGTTCTTGATCCCTCTAATATTGATAGGGGTGGGGGGCGTCTTACTCTATGAACTTTGCTCTTTGGAATCTCGAGGGTTTTACTAAACGCAGAAACCATCATCAGATTATGTTTTTTATATAATTGTATGATATCTCTTTTTAAGCTCTTGTAGAAACAAAAGTCACTGAAAACAACATGACAAATTTTTACAAGAAATTTGCTCAGTGATGTAATTGGATTTCTAATGGGAATGTTGTTGGGAATGGTAGGATATGGATTCTTTGGGATCCTAATATCCTTGATGTCCATGTTCTTGAGACTACTGCTCAATATATTACTTGCGTTGTACATTCTCTTGATGGAAGGGTTTCTTGCTTCTATCTATGGTTTCAACCATACTGGTGGAATGAAGGAAATGTGTAGGGGTCTTACTGCTTTCAAAGCTAGTATTGGCAACTCTCCATTGTTTCTATGTGGAGATTTTAATGCTATGATCTCCAGTGATGAAAAGATCGGTGGTTCTACACTTACTGATGCAGACACTTCTGATATTTAAGAGTTTATTGATAATTATTTCCTCACTCATTTGAAATCTATTGATTGCTTTTTATACCTGGACTAACAAATAGGGGGCCGATATCAGAGATTTGAGTAGATTGGACAGGGCTCTTGTGAATGATGCTTGGATTCATGGCTTTACATCTAGTCAGGTAGAATTCTTATCTCCCAGATTTTCTGATCATTCTCCTGCTTTGATTTCTTTAAAGACACAACTCATAGTAAAAATTCTTTTAGGTTTTTAAAATGTGGACTACTCACCCTGATTTTATGTCTATTATTGCACATACTTAGGGAACTGCTGTTGAGGGATACAAAATGTTCTCTATTTGTTCTAAAATGAAAATGCTCAAAAGTGCACAAAGATCACTCAACCAGAAAATTCTGGTAATATAAGTGAGCAGGTTTTGAGACGAACACATGAATTAGAAAGTATTCAAAATCAGTTACAAAATGATCTTTTTAACCTAAAGCTTATCAACAAAGAGAAGCGATAATTGTCAAAGTATAATCAGCTGCTCAATCATGAACTATCTTTATTACAACAAAAAGCTAGGATATCATGGGCCTGTATGGGGATAGAAGCTCAAGTTTATTCGATTCTGACATGAAGAATTGAAGACATCATAATAAGGTGTTGGTGCTCTATAATTCAAGTGGTGAAAGGCTTACTAAACAAGATGCTATTGTTAATGGATTGATCTCCTTCTACAAAGGACTTATGGGCACTATAGTTTCAGGTAACACTCCTGATATGAATATTATTGGAAGTGGTCCTTTTTTATCTCAAAGGCAAGTAGAAATGCTAGAGACTTTCGTCACTAAGGAAGAAATCAAGAAGGCTGTCTTCTCTATTGCAGATGATAAAGCTCCTGGGCCAGATGGGTCCAGTGCTTCTTTTTTTTTTTCAAATCAGCATGGCCAATTATACGAGATGACATCTAAATCTCTGGAATGGCAAGCTTCTAGGTATGCTTAACACCACATCTTTATCTCTGGCTCCTAAAACTCCATGCCCTAAGTATGCTGCTGATTTTAGACCTATTGCATGTTGCAATTGTCTTTACAAAGCAATTTCTACAGTTCTAACATCAAGAATCAAGTATTAGGTTAATGAAGCTCAAGGTGCATTTGTTCAAGGCAGACTGATCACTAATAACATTATGTTAGCACATGATCTTCTCAAACGCTATGATAGGAAGTCAATCTCTCCAAGAGTTATGCTCAACATTGCTATCAAGAAGGCTTTTGACACATTAAACTAGGATTTCTTGCAGACTATGCTAACTGTATAGGGGTTTTCTGTCAAACTGATACATTGGATTATGGCATGTGTCTCCTCTACTAAATTCTCTTTTTATTTGAATGGCACACTTCATGGGTATTTTAAGGGTGAGAGAGGATTAAGGCAAGGCGATCCCCTCTCCCCTTATCTATCTGTGATTGCAATGGAATATCTTTCCAGAAGACTCAATATGTTGAATGGTGATAGAAATCTCAAGTATCATCCAAAATGTGCTAGATTGAAACTCAACTATTTGATCTTTGCAGATGACCTACTAATGTTTGGTAGAGGGGATTATCAATCTATATGTAAGCATTATCAAACATTGATTGACTTCAGTGCAGTTTCAGAGCTTGAGGCTAATGCTGCTAAAAGCTCAATCTTTTTTGGGTTTGTTCCTGCTCATACAAAGAGTGCTATTTGGGCTTCACTAGGTTTTTCAGAAGGTTCACTACCAATTAGATACCTTGGGATGCCATTAGTCAGCAAGAGATTATCTTTTATAGACTGCAGCCCTTTTCTCACAAAGATTTCCAATCAGTTTTAATCCTAGTTACTCCACAAAAAGTTATCCTATGCATAGAGGCTTCAACTAATCAGAAGTGTTATTATGGGGGTTCAAGTCTATTGGACAAATAATTATATCTTACCTAAGGGATTACTCAAAAAGATTGATGAATTGTGTAGGAAATTTCTTTGGGGCAGAACTTCTGATTCTTGCAAAATGGCTTTGATCTCATGGGAGAATGTTTGTTGTGATCATAAACATGGTGGCTTGGGAATTTACTTAAATAAAATCTAGAGTTTTATTGCCGCGCTGAGGCTTCTTGGGTATATCCATCTTAACAAAGAGCTCCTTTGGATCAAGTGGGTGCATGGCACATATCTGAAGAATGCCGATGTGTGACGCATTAGCATGAAAGTTGGAAACTCTTGGATGTAGAAGCAACTTCTAAGAGTTAGGGATCAAGCTATTATGCACTGTGATGGAGTAGATAACCTGATTTGTAGCCTTCAGATATGTTATTCATGTGACAAAGTTCAACTTTTTTCTCTATATCAGATGTTTACCCTTATTTCCAGCTCTGTTCCATAGCACAAAACTTTTTGGGCTGCTCTCAATTATCCTAAACATTTTATCATACTTAGGCTAACAATTCAAGGTAAACTCCTAACTCAAGAAAGATTGTGTAGGTTTGGGATGCTAGATACAAACTGTTGTGTCCTATGCAGGAACGATGCAGCTGAAAGCCATTCAAATATTTTCCTTTTGTTGTACGTGTTCTATGAAAATATGGAATAGTGTTATGGATTGGATACAATCAGATGGAGTATCGTGTGATTGGAATATCCTTATCAGGTTGTACGTGGAGATTGAAAGGGAATGGTTTCAAACATCAAATGAATAGAATCGTTCTTGCACCTACTGTCTATGCCATTTGGAGTGAAAGAAATATAAAGAAGGATTTTTGTGCAGCAATCTAAATTACTGTGGAGCAAATTGTGAAGAATATCAAGATAGCTTTGATGATGATTGTGTTAAACTCCCCTAAGCATGTTAACAATAGGAAATGGGTGATGAGCTTGTAATTAAGCCTGTCTGAGCATGTAACTTGTATTAAGTATTTTGGTTATTGTTGAGTTGTTTCTCAGTGCAACTGAGTTATCTTGATGTTCGTTTATTTCCTATTTGGTGAATGGAAAAAGATATTTTTCATTGACCAAGGAAAACAGGAAAAGAAAAAAGAACGGATACAATCAGCTCTTAATAAACTACACTTGACCAATCAAATTAATTGGTGCTCTGTGAGTCGGTTGATGAGTTTGCAAGGCGTTGAGATGGTCATGATAGCTACTTGCACGGAGACTGTGTGCTCCATGACAACAAGCGCATCTTTATCACAAGGCATTCATAATTACCATACGCGCGCATTCGTTTTGCCTAACTAGCTGCGTCGTTATATGTTAGTGTAAAGAAACTATTTCGAAAAATAAATTTCCTGCAGGGCAATTCTACATAATAGCAAGGAATTTAAGTTCTTCAATAACACTGAGGTTTCTAGTAATATCTTGAACACAATCATCTTTTGTCCTTTAGGAGAGGAAGATTAAATTTCAGTACATATTTCGGACCTCTAAGTAGGACACTCGCCAGAGAAATGGGACTCATGTATATTAGTTAATTAGTTACTTGAAAGAAATTACGTTTACATCTGTGCTTTGGATAGTTTTATCCAATGAATTAAAAGCTGAGTCTAATGAAGGGAAATTTTGGAGCAGCGGTGTTGAAGGGGGGACCTTGAGCTCCTCACTTGCACGCTCGAATGGCGCTTTTATTTCACATGGAGCGTGCGCGAAAACAGCAATCAAAGGGAAGGAGAATGCAAAGGCACATGCAAGCCCCTATTGAAATCCGTGTATCCGTGACATGCACGTGCGCCAGTAACAGAATATTTTGATTGATGGGCTCTCTCTCTCTCTCTCTCTCTCTCTCTCTCTCATTGCTCACTGCTTAGAGTTAGGTGAATGAATCCTAAAGATGGGACGTAGGATTGCACGTGAAGGGTTGAAGAATTGCGTATATATACAAGACAAAATACATCAGCTGTAGTGTTCTTTTTCCTCAGACAGCAAATTGGTGCGACTGTTACATGACACGTCAACGAACCATATAATACTCAAAAGACATTTCCCCTTGGAAAAATATAGTTTTTCCTGAAAACATGGCAACCTGTACTTTAGGTTTATTTTGCAGCCACTCACATTTGACTTCTAACTTATGTGAAGAATAAGATTTTGTAGACTTATGTATGAATGAGTAAGTTGGCTAATTATTTGATCTCTTGACAATCCTAGCTAGTGAGTCCGCTAGAGCGAGAGATTCAAGTCTGGTCTTGTTCCTTTGAAGAATCAATTAGTTGAAACAAAACAACGTAATGATTCTAATTGTACCCAGTCATTGAAGGGGGAAAAAACCTCACTATGCTCTACTCAGGATAAAGATCAAGCGATTTATTTTATGGGTTATAATTTAGCTCCATAGGTTGATGAACAGGGAAAAAGGAGCACATCATGTGCAAGAGCTAGACTAGCTACAGGTAACTAGCTTCTCCTCTAATTTTTTACTTTGTTGATGATGGACTGGGTTTATTCATGGGCATCACAAACGCAAATCATGTTGCTAATTAATTAATAAGGCTAGATAATGCGACAATGCCATCCTCATCAATCACCTAAAGCAGGTCTCGATGCCTGGAGTGTCTAAAATTTCCTTGGACTTTTTCTTTTATTATTAAATTATTATAGTATCATACAGTTCCCATCTTAATCGAATCTATTCGGTAATGGTTGTGGTGTGTGATTGTGAATGTAGGGTCATTTGTTATGTAAGGATCCAATAGTACTTTATTAATCCCTTCTTTAATTAAACCCGCCCTTCTTTTATGGATCAATAAGTGTCGCACCTATCTTTTTGTGAAGTATTTTATAGGGTTCCAAGTTGGCTGGCTTAAACTATTGATCAACTTTTCTCTGTCAACTTAATTATTTATGTTAACCTAAAGATTAGTGGCCGCAGTGTGAGGCTGCTTTTTTGAACCTTTATGCGAGCGGTACCTTGATTTTTTTTTGTTTAGATTGGTTCTCATCTCTTTAGATGTGATAAAGTTTAGGAGTGTTTTTTTTAAATAGCCCATTTTTGCTAAATAATTAGCAAAACAGACTGTTTTGCTAATTATTTAGCAAAAACGACAATGCCAAAAAGAGGTCGTTCTCGCAGAAGGGGGTTTGAAAAACATACGGGGCTACTAGTCCCGTATGTTTAGCGGCCAATTAGTGGCCACTAATTGGTGCCACAAAAACTATGGAACCAGTAGTCCAGTGGGTTTTGGCTAATATTCTTATAACGCAAACAAGAGGAACTCTGGCTCTCCATATAGCGTGTCCCGTGTGTTTTGATTAGCGAAAACCCATGGGACTACTAGTCTCGTGGGTTTTTTGGGTCTAATTACTGGCCAGTAATTGGCCACTAAACATACGGGGCTAGTAGTCTCGTATATTTTCAAATGGCTCCCCAGCAAAACCGACCTCTTTTTGGCCTGGCCAAAAAGAGATCGGTTTTGCTAAATAATTAGCAAAACGGTCTGTTTTGCTAATTATTTAGCAAAAACTGGCTATTAAAAAAATCCTAAAGTTTATATCTATCACACAGATAATGTCTTATTTTGGCAACGGAAAACTTCATTAGGAGACTCCTTCAAAGAGGCTCAACCATTTTCAAGAAAATCTCTAGGAATAGAGGGATTCAACCCTTTTTTTAAGATATACCTAGGACTTGCAGCCTATCTCAAATCCATCTAAACATGAGACTATTGAGCAAGAAGCAAATCCATTCAACCACCCTAGTGATAGATGATGGGCAAAAACTTTAAGGTGGCCATCTAAGATCCTAAGATGGTGATAAGTGATACCATCTCACTATAATATGTTACTTTAAAAGAATCTTAAATATACTTTAAAAAAAAGGTAATCCTAAATTGGGAGTGATAATAGAGGTAGGCTAGCTAGTTGTCCCTTTACATGAGAGCCTTGAAATATAGTTTTGTTATCTTATATTTTTAATGATATTGATTACTTGTAGGATTGTCCCTAATCTGAAGGCGGCTTGGTTGATGAGAACCACACCATACAAGGACACAAAGTAGACATGCTAGAAGGTCCAAGGGCACTTGGAGTAGAGAAAAAATGTTCCCCAAGTAGTTATATTCGTGTGAAAGTGAAAATTGAAAGAACAGTTGAAGTGATACATTTTTAAGCAATTTAGGTGCTTTCTTTATTAAAAGTATATATAAAAATGAAATGTAAAAAAATATCACGTACGCTTTAATGCATCACTAATAATCCTTCAAAAATGCCAAAGACATTATAGTTTAAAAGTGAAGACCACCCTAAGTAATCACTCTTTTATATATAAAGAGAAATTAGTGGAATTCCTAAAAGCACAGAAAATTGATATATGTCACATTATAATGTCATTCAAAGTTGACATGTGTCATATCATAATTACCCACATGTCTCTTTATCCTATTAGAAGATGATATGTGGACACCTAATATTATGTTCACCTAATAATTCTCATCAAATTAAATCTATCCACAGTTAGAAATTTCTAATAATCAAATATTTTATAATCCTTATTAGATTAGAACTATCCATAATTTAAAAATCCAATAATTATATATTTAAATATGGAAATGGAAGAAAAAAAACTCATGTAAAAAGCCTCTCTACATAAAA
>JBAKGM010000200.1:18643021-18682259 GCA_037177215.1 Asparagus racemosus
GCGGGGGGCGGGGGGGTAAGATGAGATTGGTATGAAGGGATAATATAAGTAGTTCAGGGGGCAAGCGGGGGTTGATGCCTATTTATAATAACAACCTCAAATAAGACACATTAGAGGAAGAGATATGAGATTTGCAAATTAGGCAACAGTAATGGATGAAGTGTGGTCCTTGACGTCATTCATCACGTAGACTGCAGGTAGGTTGAGATCGCATATATTTCCGCTAGTTATTACTTATGAGAGGGTAGAAAACATAAAAAAGTTTGCTTAAAACTGACATGTCCAGTTCTAAGCTTTCAAACAAACAAAATAACCTTGTTAGTACTCAGTAGGGTCCACCGAATTGAGTGGGTGGATTCTAAGTGAGTTCAAACGGGTTCTTTAGCAAACCGGTTCCTAATCTTAAAGGGTTAGGGTTTTGTTCTCTACTCTATGTATGTACTTATGTAGATATTAAAATAGAGAAAGGCACAGAGAGAAAACACATACTATTGTCATCTCCTTCCTCTTCATCAATCCTATAATTTATGTGTTAGTAGCAAGGTGATATACGGGGGCTTCTCGTCGTATTGGTGTGGTCACCCTCCAGTCGTTGTTCAAAAATCAAGAGTAGATGCATTGTGATCCTTCCAAAAGATCCAGAAAAGATAATCTCTAAAGAAGAGTTATATTCATATATTGTTTATATTGGTATCAGAGCGAGATTAGAGTTGCTTGCAATTTTCATCCTCTTGCTTTAGGGTTAGATATATTTTTATTACATCTTATGTTAGTTTGCATTAGATCTGAAGCTTCTTGATCGTGATGTTGGTCTCTGGAACAGAAAGTTAGGAGTTTTATAAATAAAATTTATTTTTATTAAAAAAATTGATTTTTAGTGTAAAAATCTAATTTTTAACATCTGGGATGTTAGATTGTTATGTCAATAATTAATCTAAGTGTTAATCCTCCTCTTGGAATCGACGCGTGTCCTGTATTAGCATTAATCTTCAAAGCAGCTCACCCCAGCCAGGGGCAACTTGGGTAGCACAGGCACTTGTCCTTTTCCGAGTAGGGCCGAGTAGATACAAGCTCTCACTCGACCTCATCGATCAAGTTGACTCCCCTCATTTACTCAGAGCTGGGTCGACAACTTGCGAGGCCGATAAAAAGGCGGTACTTGTCGTCCCACTTATAGAGCCAGATCAAGAGGCGGTTGTAGACGTTGAAAATTACCTATAAGACCCCGAACCCGACTTGTGACAGGGAGTTGGCGGTGGCGAGCTATCCAACGATGCAACTGCGAACCATTGACGATTAGCAAACTATTGATGCCCTACGCAGAGTTTTCCGCGGTCCCGCTAGCCGGTTAGCAGCCGGGGGGGGTCAAGGAGGTAGCGGCCCCCTTGCGGGTCCGGGGCAGCGCCCAGAAAAAGTTTTTTCCTAGACTTACGGTGGGCCATTGACAATGTAGTCGGCGAGGCATGCAAGTCAATGAAGCGACGAATTATAGAATAAATCCAACAACGAAACTTCAGACTCGAGTATCGATGGAACTGGACCAACTGGACTCGAGTATCAACGGAATCGAACCAACCGGACCCAGACTTAGAAATCGGCGAAACAAACAATTGGGTTTGGAAAAACACCGAAACAAAGCCATCAAGTGTCTCGGCTGACTGAGACACCAAATGGGGTCTCAGCCAAGGCCAAGCCGAGCCACCAATTAGTGGCTTGGCCAGGACAGATCTGGGCACATATCTGACCCGTTATCTGCATCCAGAGCCTATAAATATGAGGAGGGGTGCTCATTTGCACAGATCTAGATTTTTAGAGAGAAGCCGAACCTCTGCCGGATTCAACAGCGATCGAAGCTCAACTTCGGTGTTCAGATCTAAGATTCCGGCGAGCCGACTAGCATCAAGCGAGGAAGTTTGAGGAGCTCGAGATCAGATCTACAGATCTACCCTCCGGATTAAGCTTCGTCTTAATCCCAAGGTTTGTGTTTGACTTCACTTGGTCGATTTCATTCACTCTGGCAATTATCTCCTTTGTGAGATAATTCCCGTTGCTGATTATTTCCTTCGTGAAATAATCCTCATAATCTAGAGATCTCGCATTCAGATCATGATCACGCAGCAGTCCACGGACAGAACAGAGTCCCTGGCACCGGCAAAGACGCCTACGCAAGCGAGGATCCGATAAACAGGTCCTACATTTGTTCATCAAGAGGAAAAAGTTGTAACCTTTCTTTTTTGATTTTCGTTGTAAGCCTTATAAAAAGGCGAGTTTTTTTTGAATCTCATTGTAAGAGACTGAAGTTTGTAATGAATTCATCAATGGAGATCAAAGCAACTTTTCCCACAAACAAGATGCACCGGGAGAATTCTAGAGAAGGTGTTCATGTTCGATAGGCTGGGCATCGGATTACCCAAACCTAAATCAAGATGCTTCCGCAAAAGAAGATCAGTGTCTCAAGGTAAAGAATTGTCAGCAGTCACCATCAACATGATGAGCAAAGGGACGTCAACTCGTGCCGGTCCCAGACCATCTGACTGGATGACTTGGTTACGATTTGGAACTATCAGATGATCCAATTACGACAAGGTGTAGAGGGGATTACCTTCAAACGATGAATTGTCGAACGCTGGCTCCACGGTCGCTTCTGACAACACAGTTTCTAGCTAGGGACAACCCCGAGCGGTGCTCATGATCAGCGCAGAACGGGTGGCCAAAATGCTTGAAGAGGGCTTGAACAAACAAAAGGAGAACTTCAAGTTCAAAATGGACATGGCCATGCAGCAGATGAGAGAGATGCATGACCAATAAATCTAAGCTCTGACAAATCGTCAGTGTGAATCTAGTCGTCGCAACAACACCAATCAAGTGGATAGCGACTCAGACAGGGATGAAAATCACAACGAGGATAACCAAAACTCAGGAGGTGGTCGTGAGAACGCCAGTGGTGACGCCGTTGAAGCTGGTGAAAATGAAAAGATAAAAGATCTTAAGAGCAAAATCAATACTTTGATTTCCGCTCAACAGGTAAAGAAAACTAGAATACCGTGCTCATACCAAAGAGAGTGGGAGTCGATCTCATATCCGTCGAAGTTCAATTTGATTAACTTCACACTGTTCGACGGAAAGGGGTCTCCCACTCAGCATATGTTCTACTTCAAATCCCACTTGGGGGTTATATCCGAAAATGAGCCCTAGATGGTTTGGTCATTCGTAGGTACTCTACGAGGAGCTGCCTTCAATTGGTACCTCTGTCTCAAGCCGGATAGCGTTAACAGCTAGGACGACATGGAGGCTATGTTCCTTGCTAATTTTTTTCAATGACGATACCAAGATATCTATCGGGACGTTATTGGATGAAAAGTAGAAGGATGGAGAGATAATTGACACCATCGTCAAGAGGTTCTGAAACAAAGCAATGAATTGCCGGGACCTGATAACTGAGTAGTTCATCCTCCAAACTTGCCACAACAACCCTTCGTTGGATGTGCTCGAAGCAATGGGAACAGTACCGTCCAATACATGGAAGGATTTGAAGGTACGCAGTGAGCAAGCTGAACGATTCCTTAAAAGGAAGAAGGCAGAAAGAGGCCAGCAGGTGACGAATGCTGCAAAATAGAACTTCGTCCCTCACGGTAAAGCGAAGGCACAAGCGTATGCAGTGAACGCTAACCCAACCTTCCAATAGCGACCACAGCAATAGCCGCAACAACGAGCACAACAACAGTCGCAATCTCAGTGGTAGCAATGGCTGCAAAAGCAGAAGACTTCAGAACCGAGATTCCTAAAGACCTATTCCTTCAACGAGGATGAGATTCCTGGTCTTTTCAAATATCTCATAGTAAAATAACAAGATCAAGCTACCTCCGATCTAAAATCAAAAGGAAGTAGAGCGGACCAACGATCCGAAGTACTACGCCTTCCACAGGGCGGTTCACCACCCCACTAAGTCGTGCAGTGGTCTTAAGGATAAAATTCAAGCCTTGATCGTTGTGGGAGTCACCACGCCAAAGCCATCCAAAGAAAAGAAAGTTGGGGCGAACGTGATATCCATTAGCTTTGGATCGGTACCTTTAACTTAGTTCGAACCAAAGCCTCTGGTGATAGTGGGGATGAAGACAGTAAATGATGATCCTCACGGGCAACGTGAAAAGAGGCTCGTGCCACATACCACCACAAATAGCAAGATTCTTTGGGTTCACCCTAACCTGCTCTAAGACGATTAGTGGACGACCTCTTCGTCCAAGAAAAGTCAAAGGGCAAGGGAAAGCTATGTCATGCTACTTCAGCAATCCTAGAAAGGGACGATGAAGAAATTCTAACATGTGAGCTTTTCGAAGAAGAACAAGAAGTCTTCGTCGCCAGGAGCGGACACGAGTACAAGTACAAATATCCCGAAACTCCTGATCTAAATGCTAAAACACTGACGGAGCTAAGAGTGACGATAACTCCCCCTTACGCGTACGGAAAAAGCATAGCAGTAGGCGACCACCAAGGAGGACGTGGCAAAGTCGAAGGATAAGCAACCTCAACAGCAGGAGGTCCAAGTCCTGAAGCAGTCTCGATTCAATCATCCGATTGGAAGAGACAAACCAGGAAGTTCGAGCACTCCATACCGCTTCAATGTTATGGCCCAATTGGCTAACATCCCGGCGAGGATAACTCTCTATGAGCTGTTACGCCTATCCAAAGAGACCCGAGAAGCCTTACAAGAGGCCTTGGCTGACTCTGAAGTGTTTCTCACTCAGATCAGGCCAGCTCCTGAAGAGCCGGAATCGTCAGCAGCCAATCAATGCAATCTCATGGCCAAACGCCTCCCCTGCATTACCTTTACCAATGAGGACATGCAGATGAAGAATTCAAAACATGTCAGGCCACTCTATTTCACTAGGTATATTAGCTCCAGTGAAGTCAACTAGATCCAAGTCGATCTAGGTTCCGCTGTGAGCATCATGCCCTTGCGCCTCATGCATAGCCTCAGGATTCCTGCCAGTAAGCTGGCATCAACAGGCACCATGATCTACGGATTTAACACCAGCAGGTCTAAACCACTTGGTAAAATCTAGATAAAGTGCCAAATGGGTGATTTGAAGTCTGAGGTCACATGCTATTTGATTGATGCCGAGACTTCCTATAACTTATTATTGGGTCAGTCGTGGATCCATAATAATGTTATAGTCCCTTCCACTCTTTATCAGTGTCTAAACTATGTGGACACAAATAATGAAGTCAAGACGGTGGTCGCGGATAAGCAACTGTTTAAGTGGTTGGAGAACTACTTTACTGACTCCCTCCTTTACGGTAACGAGTCCGATACTGAATCATCATCCCAAGACACAGACAGCGGCAAGGAAGCTGATACCGAAACTGGGCTTGATTATGATGGTGGTTTTGTCATAAATGACATTGCACCCTTCATAGTCAATCTTGACGATGAAGAATCGTCGAATGAAAGTTATAATTGGTAACTTACCGACAATGAAATAAATGATAAGTTAAGAGTACTCGCTGTCTCTTACTGATGTGATGACAGGATTGTACGATGATCCTGAGCTGCACATGCCAATCCGGTCATCTTGTGTAACACAGAAGCATCTCCAGGAGTCCTTCAGAATGACACTTGTCATCCCGGGTAGAACAAATGACGAAAAAGACTTGGTCTATGGTAAAGGAGATGCAATTCTAGCACCAAACCACTTTTCGAGAGAGGCTGTTAATGATGATAAGCCTAGTCCTCATCTATTCAGATACAGTCCGGAAGCATAGAACCTCATGAAAAAATAGAGGTACAACTTTGCGCAGGGATAGGGTCTTTGTTTCGGACGAGATCCTCAAGTTCCCTCCAAAGCTGCACATGTCCCAAGAGGGAAGCTTGATAATTACTATGCATTCAGGAGAGGGTTGGGATATATCCTCCTCAGAAGACGAATGCTCTTGGTTGATTGATAACTAATTACCCGACGCGGGAGATGGACATTCATCTAACTCCTCTACCTGGATTTCTGACGTCAGCCTTGGTGAGGTCTTCAAGGGTCTGATGTCCAATATGATTATGGCTGGCCCCACTATGATGGAGGACGATGAGGAGATGCCAACATGGGAAGACCCGTGGATTCATCAACTCAATATGCAGTATGGAGACCGATTCGAGCAAAGAGAACCCCCCACCGAGGATGAAGTGGTCCAGGTCAATATGGGTAACGAAACACACCCTAAGCCCATATTCATTAGCAACAATCTTCCTCTAGACGAAAAAGAAGAGTTGATTACTCTCGTTAGGGAGTATATCGATGTTTTCGCTTGGAGCTAAGAGGACATGCCAGGACTCGACCCCAATGTGGTGACACGTCGTCTCAACATCAAAGTGGATGTCAAACCCGTCAAGCAGCAGCAAAGACGGTTTCGTCTGTAGATTATGGAGGCAGTTGTTGTGGAATTAAAGAAGCTTATAGAGTCAGGATTCATCAAGGATATTCAGCACCCAGAGTGGGTGGCAAATGTTGTCCCAGTCTTGAAGAAGAATGGGACGATCAGAATCTGCGTCGATTACAGAGACCTGAATGCTGCATGCCCAAAAGACGACTTTCCTCTTCCAATCACTGATGATATCATTGAGAATGCGTGTGGGTTCGAGAGAATGTCATTCATGGATGGTTTCTCAGATTATAATCAAATCAAGATGCACCCAGATGACGCAAAACACACAGCGTTCAGAACTCCCCTCGGCATCTTCTGCTACACAGTCATACCGTTCGGTCTGAAGAACGCAGGCGACACGTACCAGTGGGCGATGACTAAGATTTTCGAAGAGCATCTTCGAAAACGGTTGAGTGCTACGTCGATGAATTAGTCGAGAAGAACCGCAACAAAGGTGACCACATCAAAGACCTGAGGACAATGTTCGATCTCATGCGGAGTCACCAGTTAAAGATGAACCCCACCAAATCCTTTCTTGGGAGGTAAATTCCTTAGATTCGTCGTCACCACTAAGGGTATTCATATTGACCCAGATAAAGTGAAGGCGATACATGAATTACAACCTCTGAGAAATCTAAGAGAACTCAGAGGGTTACAGGGGCGACTAGCTTACATCCGACGGTTCATCTCAAATCTATCCGGGAAATGCCAGCCGTTCTCCAAGTTGAACAAGAAAGGTGTGTCATTCATCTGGGATGACGCCTGTCAAAAGGCATTCGAGGACATCAAAGCATATCTAGCGAATCCTCCCGTTCTCGTCGCACCGAAGTCAAGTAAACCATTCTTGACTTACATCAAAGCGATGAACCACTCGTTAAGCGCTTTACTCGTGCAAGACGATGACAACGGTCACGAGCAAGCGGTATATTACCTGAGCTAGACTTTGGTGGGTGCTGAATCCCACTATCCGATGATTGAGAAGGAGTGTCTCGCATTGGTCTTCGCAATCCAAAAGATGCGACACTACTTAGTCGAACAAACGATTTATGTTATTTCCAACATAAATCTAGTCTGGGTATTCATGACGCAACCAGCCTCCATGAGTTGGCATTTGGCAAAATGGGTCTTGCTCTTGTCTCAATATGACTTTCACTTCAAACAATAGAAGTCGGTCAAAGAACAAGCAATTGGTGATCTTTTGGCAGCAAACCCAGTGACGAACGCAGCCGAATTACATGACGACTTGTCAGATGAAACCCACAAAGTCAACACTACGTCGCACTAGCAAATATGGTGACTATACTTTGATGGAGCTTCTCAAGCAACCAATGTGGTGAGCGCCCCCGGATGTTCTAAGATCTCTTCCAGAGTCGGAGTTGTCTTAGTTTTCCCGGGGAAGCATGTAATACCTCGAGCCTACTCGCTAACTGAGCCGTGCTCCAATAATGTGGCTGAATACAATGTGTTACTTACTGGGCTCAGTCTCGCCAAAGAACTGGGGGTCGAATATCTCGAAGCATTCGGTGATACCCAACTCGTAGTCAGACAGATTCGTGGGGAATATGGAGTTAGGAATCCAGACCTGATCCTGTACCACCAGGCAGTGGTAGAGATGGCAAACCCATTTGAAGGATTTTTGATCGAGTATACCCTGCGCCTCCAGAATGCTCACGCGGACGCATTGGCAGCGTTAGCTGTATCGTTAGCGCAACTTCTCGAGACTGAGCAGTTAGTCACTGTCCGGACTCACCAGCTATTCAACCCGATGTATAACGAAGATAGTGAAGAGGAGGACATCAAAGAGGTGCATTCGACCCAAGTTGAGCTGGAGCTATGGGATTAGCATTTCCCTATAATCGGATATGTCCTATATGGTATTTTACGAGAGGATGCGAAAGAGAGAGAATCAATCTGATGAAGGGCACCGAGATTCTTTTATGATGTAGAGACCCGGATGTTATATCGTCACGGGTACGACGGCTTGCTGCTCCGGTGTCTTTCGAATAAAGAGGTAGAAGAAGTCCTTAGGGAGGCTCACGCAGGAGGGTGTAGTGCACACCAACCCCGTCTTAAACTCTATGACCGTATTAGAAGAATGCGATATTTCTCACCAACAATGATTAGAGACGCAATTGAGTATGCTCAAAAGTGCCACGCATGTCAGATACACACAAACTACATGCATTAACCTCCGGAGCATTTGCATCCTTCGGCTACATCTTGGCCTTTCGAAACATGGGGTATGGACATTGTAGGTCCTATTTTTCCTCTATCCGTTAAAGGTGATCAATTCATTCTCACGATCACCGATTATTTCTCCAAGTGGGCTAAAGCGATTCTGCTTAGAGAAGTGAAGACGAACAATGTCATCAGATTCATCAAGCACCACGTCATCCATAGTCACGGTGCACCAAGACGGATCATACATGACAACGGTCCCCAATTCATCAGCAATGCCTTCATCAGGTTTTGGCAAAAATTTAAAATTCAAGACGTTTCATTAACAGCTTACAACCCCGCTGCAAACGGATTAGCTGAGACATTCAACAAGACGATCATCAAGCTATTGTCAATGCTTGTGAAAACCAACAAGTGAGATTGGGACGATAAACTCGGAGAAGCACTCTGGCGTATCGCACCACCATACGCAAGCCAACCGGAGCTACCCCTTATTCTCTGGTGTATAGATGTGAAGCAGTTCTTCCACTGGAAATCTAAATCACATCACTTCGCATTGCCCTTGCGACTGAGATGACGACAGAGGAACAACATCAGAAATGCCTCGAAGAACTCGAGATATTAGATGAAAAGCGCCTGAAAGCTTAACAACACATAGAGTTTTACCAAGCCAGGATGTCGAAGGCTTTCAACAAGAAAGTCCTACAGAGAACCTTTAAGGAAGGAGAGCTGGTCCTCACTGCTCGACGACCAATAATCCTCAATTCCAAGAAAAAGGATAAGTTTGAACCCAAATGGGAAGGACCGTTTGTGATAGACACAGTCTATTCAAACAGTGCGTATCACCCAATCATTCAGGATGGTGACAGGCAATTAATGCCAATAAATGGGAAGTTCTTGAAGAAGTACTATCCTTAGTGCATTCAGGATAACCTATTTGACAGTAAGTTCATCGTAGGATGTTTCACTCAGCGCCCATTGAGGATAACCCTAAACCGATCTTTCACCACAAAAATCCCCCACTAATCAAACTCATTGATAGTGGGTTTACAGAAAAAATCTTTCTGGTCCAATCTACTAACAAAATCTCCTCTTGATTTATTCCACAAACTAGGGGTCCATTTTCAATTCGGAGTTCCTCTTTGATAAACAAATGAATTCCTGAATTACCCCTCTTCTAGGCCATGCCGACTAAAGGTATGGGCCAGAATTTGAATTTCCCAATCAGGTCG
This sequence comes from Asparagus racemosus, assembly GCA_037177215.1. Classification (NCBI taxonomy): domain Eukaryota; kingdom Viridiplantae; phylum Streptophyta; class Magnoliopsida; order Asparagales; family Asparagaceae; genus Asparagus; species Asparagus racemosus. The sequence goes on from JBAKGM010000200.1 coordinate 18,652,846, forward strand.
TGTTGGCTGAAGGTCACCTGAATCTTTCCGATTCTCAGAGTGAGGACCCCACTCTTAATTTCACCCCTCTTCCAGGTCGCGCCAACTGAAGGTATGTGCCAGGATTCTCGGATCAGGTTATGCCGACTGAAGGTTGCCTGAATCTTTCCGATTCTCAGAGTGGGAACCCCACACTTAGTTTCACCCCTTTTCTAGGTCACGCCGACTGAAGGTATGCGCCGGAATTAGAATTTTCAGTTCAGGTTATGCCGACTGAAGGTCACCTGAATCTTTTCTATTCTCGGATTGAAGATCCCACTCTTAGTTTCACCTCTCAAGATTCTCGAAGTGGAGATCCCGCTTTTAGTTTCTTTCGCACTAGAAACAAGATATAAAATCCTTCCTTTCCAGCATCGAGTAAACAGAATATAAAATTCTTCCTTTCCCACATTAATCTTGTCTTCATAATAGAAATTTTTCAATCTAAGATTCATCTTGGATAATTTTATCCCAAAGCTTAAGTTGGGATAAGTCAACGCCTCATACGCGTTGCACTGTTTAGTCTTTTTTCCGATTAAAGAAGACACTAGAATTCAAGTCTGGGAAATTTTATCCCAAAGTCTAAGTAGGGATAAGCCATCGCCTCACACGCGTTGCTAATTTAGTCTTTTTTCTAATTGAAGAAGACACCAGAGTTTAAGTCTGGGGAATTTTATCCCGAAGCCTAAGAAGGGATAAGTCAACGCCTAATACGCGTTACCGGTTTAGTCTTTTTTCCGATTGAAAAAGACCCCAGAGGTCAATTCTGGAGAATTTTATCCCGAATCCTAAGAAGGGATAAGTCTAAGCGTAACATGCGTTGCCAGTTTGTCTCTTACCCGTGAAAAAAAAACGAAGTCTACGTATTCAACATCATAGCATGAAGCCTAAAGGAGTCTCATTCTTTTAGCATAACGTTACGTGCGGAACGGGTTTAGATAATCCGCACGCTAGCTTGATTCAAATGGTAATCGGTAATGGCATCTCAAATCTATTAATGGCTGGGGGTTGGCCAATAACCCTAAAGTCGACACCTAACACGCGTCGCTAGTTAGTCTTTTACCTGTAAAAGAAGACAAAGCCTATGTATTCAACATCATAGCATTAAGTCTAAGAGAGTTTTATTCTTTTAGCGCAACGCTACATGCGGAACATATTTAAACAATCCCCGTGCTAGCCCGATCCAAACGGTAGTCGGTAAAGGCTCATCAAATCCGTTGATGGCTGAGAGTTTGCCAAAAATCTTATGAGTGTTATGATTAATTATTTCGATCGAAATAAAAGAATCATAATAAATGATACAAAGAGGAAAATTTATTCAGTTGGTAAGCTTGTTAGAACTCCTCCTGCAGCTTGGCCCTGAGAGAGTCCTCATTGGCATTCAGAGTCTTCGCAGCCTCTTCCTCCACTTAGGCAAGTTTTTATTTTGAGAGCTTCAATTTCTCAGACATTGCAGTTTGAGCTTCTTCTGCGTTGACCCTTGTCGGCTTCAGGACACTGAATTGGCCTGAACTGACGAAGGGAAAGCCCGTTGTCGAGAAGCCTGTCAATCACCATGTTTAGGAGAGAGAAGAACGAGCGAACTTCCAGGCAGATAATGATCCGAGCTGGGTCGTGGCCTAATATCAATGTCCTCGCCAGATCATGGAGTCGAGATGTCAGCCCTATAAAATAAATAAAGGGATGAACATTTCAGAATCTGCAACTCAAAAGTCAGCATAGACATCCTTAGCAGAATAACTCATACCTGCTTCCATCAGCGCAGCTTCATGGCTCGGAGGGGCTATAGGAGGAGTAACCGCCGTTGACGTACCAACTGCTTCAGATGGTCTCACGGCATGGTTAGGAGGAACATCCGAACTAAAAAACGAGCCTCGATAGGAGCCCCTGCCAGCAATAAAAAGTTTATCAAATTGAAGCCCTGCAATTTACAAGGAAAGGAAGGACGCCCGGACAATTATTCAGCGGGGATATCACCCATTAAAGGTCAATTTTCATCCAGTTCAATTTATTCAAGCCTCAAAAATACTCTAACAATGTACACGAGTCTAAACTGTTATACCTATGGAAGGTTGGGGCCTATCATATCCAAAGCATTCCAGCCTCTTCTATAAAAGAATGAGACTGAAATACTTTAGAGGGGGTATCTGTAGGCATTAAAAATTGCCTATAAGACCCCGAATCCGATTCGTGACAAGGAGCTGGCGTATGGCGAGCCATCCGACAATTCAACGACGATCCAACGGCAAACAGTTGATGACGCTAACACATGAAGTGAGTCGACAAAATGCATAAAGTAAGTCGACAAGACTTGAACACAATGACGAAACCACGACTCTAGGAAAATCAAAGCCTAGACGCCGGGAGAATCAAAGCCACGGCCCCGCAGGAAGCGAAGCCTAAGCGCCGGGGAAATCGAAGCCACGACGCCAGCCAAACTTGAACGTCGATGGAACTAAACCAATTAGACTTTGAAATCGATGAAACAAACAGTTAGACTCGGGAATAGACGCCACCGGTTGAATCGAGCTCAGAAAAATGCCGAAACAAAGCCATCAAGTGTCTCGGCCAAGGCCGAGCCACCAGATGGTGGCTCGGCACATATCTGGCCCAGATCTGACCCGTACCCACTTCTGAAGCTGATAAATATAAGGAGGGGTGCTCATTTGCAGAGATCTATTTTTTTGGAGAGAAGCCAAACCTCTGCCGGATTCAACAGCGACTGAAGCTCAACTCTGGCGTTCAGATCTACGATTCCGACGAGCCAACCAGCATCAAGCGAGGAAGTTAAAGGAGTCCGAGATCAGATCTACAGATCTACCCTCTGGATTAAGCTTCGTCTTAATCCCAGAGTTTGTGCTTGACTTCGCTTGGTCGATTTCAACCACTCCGGCAATTATCTCCTTCGTGAGTTAATTCTCGTCAGCGATTATTTCCTTCGTGAAATAATCCCCGTAGATCTGTAGATCTTGTATTGAGATCACGATCATGCGGCGGTCCACGGATAGAACAAAGTCCCCGACACAGGCAAAGACACCCATACAAGCGAGGATCCGATAAATGGGTCCCGCGTTTGTTCATGAAGAGGAAAAAGTTGTAATTTTCTTTTTTGATTTTCGTTGTAAGCCTTATAAAAAGGCGATCTTTTTTCTAAATCTCATTGTAAGCGACTGAAGTTTGTAACGGATTCATCAATAGAAATCAAAGCAACTTTCCCTGCGAACACCTGTGGCACTAGGTAATATACCTCTATAGCGGTCTTTAAGAAATATTTCATCTAAAAATAACAGAGGCCTACATCCAGCAATGAACCCTTCAATACAAGCATTATAACTTATGAACAAATACCTAAACTTGCTGTCATGATCATCAATGGAAATATGGCTTCCTAGATTAGTGGCTAGAACCACGGCTTCATACCTGCATAAATATAACAACTAATCATTAATATTACCCTCTAAATTGTAACATTAACAACTAAATCGTAACCTTAACAGCTAAGATGTATACTTAACAACTAAATTATAAAGTATGTTGTATACTTAACAACTAGTGCGAAAACATAACAATTAAACTGTAACATTAACAACGAACATGTACACGTAACAACTAAGCGGTAAGTTTAACAATTGCGACGTAACCTTAACAATAAATCTGTATACTTCACAATTAAGTAGTAAACTTAACAACTAACTCATAAGGTTAACAACTAACTCATAACCTTAATAGCTAATTGCTTCTAGCAATCATCTACAAAGGTTAATAACCAACTCATAACTATCTACTAAGTTTAACAACCAACTCATAAGGTTAACAACAAACTCATAATCTTAACAACCAACTCCTAACCTTAACAACTAATAGTTAAGGTTAACACAAGCATGATGATAAGGTATAAGTAATTATTTATTCAGATAAGATTTACCATCTTAGTGAATCGTAAGCCTCATCATCATCACCGAACAGGTCCTGTTGTGCTCTCTCTTTGCTTTTCCACGCTTTGCTGTAATTAATCTTGATGCTAAACTATGAGAGAAAGTCGTTCTTAATATCAATTGGCTAAAGATCTTGCCTAACCTTCATAATAGATTATATTTGACTTGCAATAAACTTGCATGATGCCCTTAATTTACCAACATTAGCTCCATGTTGACCACAAGTGTGAGTAGCGTGAAATTTCTTTATAGACATAATTAAGCAATTTCTGAGTGGGGATGCAAACAACATCCAAGGGCATTCCTGTGTGTCCTTGTATCGGCAATGCACTCTTGTTTTAGTTCATTATGGTAAAAATCATTCTCAAACCTTTTTGCAATTGAATTGTATTGAAGTGCTAACCTAACTTCAGCAGCACTATCAAATTTCTATCCCTCTTCACATATAGTTGTGTGCCACTCAGCTGAGATGTTGGTTTGGTTGTTACCCATGTCTTCTATCTTCATGATAGAGTCGCCGGTGGGATTGTCTTTAGGAATATGCTCATCACTACATGGTTGGCTGAGCGTAGCAGCTGTGCATCGGGAATTTTCTGTCAGGATTGACCTGTAAAAGTGAGAAAATACTTGAATACGTAACAATTAACTATAAATATTAGCAACTTACTACTAAGTTAGACAACCAACTCATAAGGTTAACAATCAACTCATAACCTTAATAACTAATTGCTAATAGCAATCAGCTATAAAGGTTAATAACCAACTCATAAGGTTAACAACCAACTCATAACCTTACCAATCAACTCATAAGCTTAACAACTAATTACTTTTAGCAATCATCTACAAAGGTTAACAACCAACTCATGAGATTAATAACTAACTTATAACTATATACTAAGGTTAACAACCAACTCATAACCTTAACAACCAACTCATAAAGAAAATAAAATGTTTAAAATGCTTACATATTTTCTAGAGAAGTTTGGGTGTTTTGAGAAGTTGAGGAATCTACAGCTGAGGTAGCATATAAGTTTATGCCTATAAATCCATTATGAAGACAATACTCGAACATCAAACTCAGGTCGTCATCATTTTCAATTGCAAAACTAAACTTTTTTTCCCTTTCCGATATTAATTTCAGTGAAAGAAATTGCAATGGGAGTTTAAGCCTTTGGGACACTTGATGCTTCAAGCTAATGATTTTTGTAAAATAATTGATAACAACAAAAATACCCTCACCCTCTATGTTGCTTTTTGTGTTTGTAACCATGCAAAGGAGGGATCTTTTCGTCATTATGAAGAAAAGCAGTTGAAGAAGCAAAAGAGCATTTAAGGAGGAGCATTAAATGGCTAGGAGAGAGTAGTTGTAGAAGCAAAGAGGATTTATTGGGGGGCAGAGAGAGAGAGAGAAAGGTAGAAGATGGTTAGAATTTGGAGGGAAGTAGGGTTTTTTTCCCTCCAAATTCCTTTCTAATCATCATTAATGCCTACAGTGACACCTCTCCGATGACCGGATCCCGTCCGCACAGCCGGTAGCTAGAGAGAGAGAGGGTATTTTGGTCTTTACATGTTTGAAAGTACACATGAGGGGTTCAATTTCAACTAGAGGGGGCTAGTAGATTACTGGTTTTGATTTTGGGGGTTTTGGAATCTTTGAAAAAGTCTTAGGGCAGGAATATTTCTTGTTATTTTGGCGGCTAAAAGCAATTTTCCCTTCTTTTTAATGATGAAGGCCCTTGAATCTTTAATTCCTGAATTCATTCCTACTCTGAAGTTGTGATAAGGTTTGAGGATTGTGGTTTTATATTTTAACATACCCCTAACCATTATATCAAAACTGTTTGAAGTTTTGATAAAACTTGAGCATTGTAGTTTTACATTCTAAAAGTGAGGGAGTTGAGATAGCAAGAGAGACATGAGTACAAGTATGAGAGAGCCAAGGATAACAAAAAGGCAGATGAAGAGCCCTTTTTCTCATGAATTTTGACTTCTTGATCTTATTGATGTTGAGAGAAAGAACTCTTCCGACAATTCACACTATTATTATTTAAAGGTGCTATCGGGAGAATACACTTTAGATTACCAAAGGACTAGGAAATTGACTCAATAGAAAGCAAGTTGTGCATTTAGAGTTTAATATGATTAATTAAACTGGCACATTATAATATCTTTAGGTCATGTCAAGGAGTCAAAGATGCTTTGCATATTAAATGTAGCTACTATTTTATGAGATCCGGATGAGGAGTCAATCTCCTCTTCCAAAACCCAATTGATCCGAGTCTAAACTCCAGATGATACTAAAATGACTTTGTCTTGGCAATTCTTTCTGTGCTGTACGCACCGCGGATGGCCCAAATGTTTGGGAGGTCCCAATATAGCTCTCACGGTATAGGGTTCGATCCTAGCTAGATTAGCAATGAAATTCTGTGTTGTAGTTGTTTTCTATTGATGATTGAAGTTGTCATGTTTCCTATTACAGGTATAAACAAATACCAACCCTGCATAAAAGCTTGAATCTAGGAGCCAAGCACATCAGTTTCAACTCTTATCGAACAATGTCATTAATTTAGCTTCGGGAACAGATGATGAGATTTCTAAATAGCGTACCACTGCATATTCAATTTGATGATTGTGAAAAACAAGATTTACCAATTCAACATGTAGGAATGCTGTAAAAGGTTAACGTAACTGATATATTTCTCATACTGCATAAAAAATTTAAAAACAAGAACCCACCCTACCTGATAAGATTAGAATTACGTTACTGGAAATATCATTGTACATCTTGTAAAATCAGGCACAAGGGTACGGTCACATAAGAGCACCTTGGTTGCTTTAATATTTCTGCAGCAGAACCTTGATAGAACTGAATCAGTAAGAATAAGACATCGGCCCTGCCCACCTACGGTTTTAGACGAACTGGAGAGCATTTATTATTCAGCGAAAAACCAGTATAGTATATAAGTCAATGGAGCTACTGTCAGCCTGTTGGTTATATTTCGACAAGCTCAACAACTAACAGCCCAAGGACATTAGAGCACACAAAATGTTTAAAATGAAAAAGAAAAGGAAGAAAAGGAGAGATTTCGTATAAATTTCTGAAACTGCAACAACTGCACTAGAAACTGAAACTATACAGATACATGTACGTGTATGAACCTGCCATTGATGCACATACATACACGTACACACACATACATATAATCTGAAAAGGTAACAATTGGAAGATAAAATAGAAATGTTTCAGCGTACATATGAGTACCAAGATGGACTCCTTCCACAAAGGATTGGGATACAGAGACTCTCTTTTTAAGTCCAAATTGCATGATGAAGCAATCCGATTGAAAATCTCTACCTAAAACTGCCCTGCCACAATAAGAAATCAAGTTGTCGTCAATCTATCTTCACATCCCTGCTTCCTTTTCCCCCATGAGTCATGAATACAATCATTCGAACAACATACACATAATATTTATGAATGATCCCGGAGATCAAGACCAAAACTCTAAATGAAACCTTTCACAAAGCTAAATCAAAGCTCCTAACCAAGTTAGAACTTACTGCCAAATGCCCATAAAGCTAAAATCTACAAAAGTATCCAAGGGAATCCACTCAACAGTATAAACAAGGTGAACCTAAAAACAGAGAATGGGACGCTTCCTTCAAAAGGCTTTCCTGGGGACTTTTTGCTTTAGTTGCCAGGTCAAGGAAAATCATTTTTCCGACATTTGATTAGTCATATTTCTGTGTTGTTGCTTGTAGCCCCTCAAAGCAGGCCAACAAAGGGAGCAACTACAGATGAATCACTTGTTTTTATGATAAACGCCTCTTTGTGTTCTGAACCAACGGGAAGTCTACAAGAACAATAAAAGACGAGCTCTCAGCTTCTCTAAGATACTGAACGGTACCATTCATTATCTTAACAAGCTTCTGGCTAATGTATAAACCAAGGCCTTCTCTTGAGATGCTCTGGCCGCGATGGAACATCTCCTGCACCAGAGCCTCTGGAATACCTGGTGCTGGATGAATGATCCTAAAAAACACAAAATTTTTATTCATAAGCAACATTGAACTTATTGCTAACAAAAAATATTGCTAACGAAAAATGAGTCATTCGAATATAACAGAATATTGAGATGTAATTCTTTTTCCCTTTATTTTTACATTTTTTTTTCTTTATTGAAAACCAGGGATATTATTAATTTAACACAGATGATATCCCTTAAACTGAACTGAATGGAGGACAAGAAGTCATGCAGCCAATAAAATACTTGGAATAAAGGCTATGTTCAATTTGCACCAGTTATACAGGGTAATAAACTATATTTGCAAATGACAATAAGCTTACATAGCTCTTCGAGTAAATTGATAATCAGTACTGCTCGGATAAATCGGGCCCAATCTTGAGTTAATTGGCCTTAAATAGAGGCAAGAAAACAAATTAACCCAAAAGATTAAGCTATTAGGTATTGGACCCAACTCCTACGTAAACTCATCACTCTTTAAACTCTTTCAATGTGAGACTATAATTTTTCCTTAACTTTTCCAATGTTGAAGTATACTCATACATGAATTGGGGTGAACACTGATTGGCCCACACCAAAGTAACCGACCAAACAGCCCACATTTAGACAGTGCGGTTCAGCGTTGAAAAAAATTCGGGTTGGTCAGGGTTGAACAAATTTCAACCCCAAAACGCCGAAACCGACCGTTATCCAGAGTTGCAATATTCGTACAGATATCCAATGGCACCTAAAAACCAATTCCATTTCAACATGTGCATTTTCCTTGCAAAAATGATTGCAAATAGGGGTGCATTCGGTCTAGATACGGTTCAAATACGACACTTACCATATCCATATCCACTTACCCATCACGGATACTGATACGAATATACCTTTGGTAAGGAAAATTCATATTAATATCCGCTAAAATTGGATACGGATACGGATATACATGCGGATATCTAAATAGATATGAATGCAGATACAAAATGGATATGAGAAAACTAGATACTATTAGAATGAATGTAGTTTATGTGATACAAAAGAGTTCATTAATATGTTCGTTATATCTGAAAAGCTAAGATTAGACATTAAAATTAACCTCAAATCCAACGGATTAAAACTATTGTGACAGTATGACCAATATGTATTTAGATATTTCAGATACGGATCCGGATATCTCACTACAAAACCATATCCGTAACTATATCCTATAGGTTATAGATTTGACTAACCATATTTGTATCCTAATGGACACGGTTACAGATATTTCTTCAGATAAGGATACGGTTTAGCACCTCTAATTGCAAATCTCCTATCCTATTCAGTTGAAGAAAATCCCTCCCTCCCTCCCTCCCCACATTCTGAATATTGTTATCTCTTTTTGCCAAAGCAGCCCCATTTGAGAAGCAATCTTTTATGAACTCAATCAATTTATTAAGTTGCAAACCTATGCATGCTAAGTGGTACTAAATGATAAATATGAGCTTTAAAATGTTCATAGCAAATGATATATTGTAGATTGTACTCTGTTTGCTCATCAAAAGTTATATCAAAACAAACAAAATAAAAAATTTTCAATGAATTAACGAGAGCCCAACTATCCCAAACTCCGACCGACCCGATTCGGTTCAATTCGGTTCCAAGCCACTAGCGGTACGGTTTCAGGTTGGCCAAATTTGGCCAAAACCGTGCTGACCGACTGAATGCTGACCCCTACACATGAATCTCCCAACAGGTAACACTTCAGACCATCACATACATACGTATAAAGTTAATGAATCTGAAACTTGGGAGCAACGGAACCTAACACAATGAGAAATGTTTATGACTAATAGTTTAGAATATGAAAATACCTTAACTCGAGGTGAACAATATGCACTCCAGTCCCTATTCGTTGCTTTCTTGAGATGCCACGGAGAATTACAGATCCATCAGCAGGTGGTGAGAACTGAAGTGCAGTCACTAAAAAGTCTGCCAGAACTTGCTGAAGCCTCAAATTGTCACCATACAAGTTCAATGAAGATACTTCAGCAGTTGAATCATGAACAAGCAACACGTCTCGTTCCTTGCTTAGGGCCATCCCTTGAGATATGGCTGCCTCCAAAACTTCCCCAAGGCTAAATTCTACAGTATTCAGATCCAAGTAGCTGTTCAGAAGTTCAAAATCTAAGTGAGGTTTAAATTGGTATACTAGATTTATATAAGATAATATGGTCAAGAAATGCCATTCAAGCAATATTGAACCGATTCATCATGTTTTTAGTCTGCACAAACTAATATCAGACATTTGATTAGGAAGAATCAAATCAAGGGGATACTGCAAATAGCTGATTGGCCAAATGGTAAGTGGTAAGTATATTTTATTGTTGAGATTAGGGAGGGGGGGGGTGGGTTTGCGCCCCAAACCCCCCCCCCCCCCCCCCAAAAAAAAAAAAAAAAAAAGATATACACTCATGCAAGAGTGGAAACAGTAACACATCTTATCATAAATAGCATGCCCAATTGGTAACTAAAGTATGCAACTTAGTATCTTGCACCACCAGTTCTTAGGGAGCACGACTAAGTTAGCATACTAACTTCAAGGTATATCGCATAGATTACAGAATAACAACTTCAACCTCAGACTAGTTACTTATTGGATAATAATTAGAAGCATTCACAGTCCCAAACTCCTACCATATACAAGCATGGATTAGCGAATGGCATAAATGGAGATGTCATTTGCTTTCTGTGGACAAAGTCTCAAATTATGAAATCTGACTAGGAGATCAATACTGAATGAATGGGAGTGAATGAATGGGATAAACATATGCATTGAGTCAATGGAAGGAGCCAGATCAGCAAAACAGTAAGCTGACGTAGGCCAATTTAGGGCTTGCACTCTTGTGCATGTGCACGTGCACATATGTGTGCATGTGTCAAAAAGAATCTTATTTGTGCCGCATAAAAAAGAAAGCATTTGATGATTGGTTAAAGAGTCCCAAACCTCTTTATTTCTCATTCTATTCATGTAACTGTATGCATTGCTCTAAATGTCAGATGTCAGGGACAATGTCCGATCAAAACTTTCCATATTGGATGGAGGAAACTGGGGATTTATCGGAGATTCTTAATAGCTATCAGGTGTGAAAACTATCAGAAAAATTGGGTTTTAACCCAGAAGGTTTTTGCAACTGCTATCTCAAATCACCATGGTTTACTGGTTTCTACTGTGCTTAAACATAGATCTCTCTATTAGAGGAAGCACAATGTTCATCAACTGATCTCAGTCAGATGACTACTAGAAATCCTGGCAGCCCATGCCACCATCACCTTCATCTCTTTGGTAGCTGACAAGACCGGCTGGTTGAGTTCATATCTGTAACAATGAATGAGGGCTTAGAGTTCACGTTTGAATTGATAGGGATATATACAACCTATCAAATGCTTCTTTTAATCAAGGATATGATGGGTATTTAGATGTTCGACATTGATGGACTAATTGATAAATTGCTACTGGCAGAGATTATAGCAGTGAAAGAGATGCACATATTGGAACTATTGCAATATGGTGTTTTAAGTCACACTAAGCAAGTTTTTATGTTGATATGTTTTAGCAGGTTTTTGGTTGTTCCTCAACAGGGTATGATGGATCATTTTGATCTTCATCTAAACTTCTTCCAGATATTATTATAAACCATTATTAGAAAGGTTGAGCTTGATCATAAACAGTTTGTAGTTTGTACTCCTCTATTTAAATAATATTTTCTTCCTCTGGTACGTATGTTAAGATTTTTTTTTTAATAAACACACACAGACATATATGCAATTGAATATATAAGAGTACAACTGTACAAGTATATTAGACTATTATGACCTCTAAAAAACACTCTTTTTAAGCCATAAATGCAATTGCACATACAAAACTGAGTACAAGGATATGAGACTATTATGACTTCTAATGGAACACTATCTGTACAAACATAATGCAATTGCATATATGAAAATGAGTACAAGGATATTAGACCATTATGACCTCTAATAAAACACTTTTTTCAGGCCATAAAATTTCCAACGAAATAGTCAATGAACAGGTTAAGATTTCTACTAAATATAATTTATCCTGCAGGGTTAGGAGAACATAGCAGTTTACATTTTCTAGTGAGAAGGGGGGAGAGAGAGAGAGAGTGTGTGTGTGTGTGTGCGCGCGCACGCCAAAGGATCGAGGATAAATTCACACATGAATCAAATCATAATCTCATAGTCTTTCCATCTTTCAAACTCTATGTACACCTGCTATCACAACCTTATAGCCTTTCTTAGAAAAGCAGCAATAATTTCTTTTTTGAAATAAGTCTGGACTTTTTATCCATCAACATTCTTTTAAAGGGCACGGCGATTTATTTTGACAATTTCCTCCCTTGGAGATAACTTTACTCACTAATAGGTTATGGAAGAAGTATATAAAAATACACGACTTCTCAAATAAAAAATATTAATAATATCTGGAAAGTTTTAACTTTATTAAAAATACAAAGAACATCATAATCACTAATGAAGTCAAGAAATTTTGTTGCACTTAAACTTGTGTTTGTTTCACACTCGCAATATAAATTATGTCATAAATGAGCAAAAACAAAGGGCACAAGAGATAGGCACAAGATAAGACGGCAGGTAAATAGAACCAAGAAAACATACAATTGCAAAGAAAATCTAGAAGTGTATCAATGAACATCCCATTACAGAATGGATCAATCTAGTAGAACAAATCAAACTGATCGTCATCTTATTCTAGGTTTTTACAAGTAACGCATGTTGTATAAACGAGGTCATCAATAAGGGACAACGTAGAATAGATTTCCACATGGAAACATTGAAGATTTCATGGTCTAACCGGACCCAGTGTTTCTTCATCATACTTGATACAACAATTCTTGGGCACCCCTCAAACATGTGGTGGGAGCTTAAATACTTAATCTTCTTCTTGTTGACATATTACACTTGCTTTACTCATCTGATGCTTATTTTGAATATCTTAATGCAGAAATAACTACAATAATATGCTTTGTAGATTTTTACGGATTTTTTTAATTGTTGTACCTCCACCAGATTGATCCTCCTTCCCTATAATTGCGCCATAGTCCACACACAATTGCCCTTATGCTATGTCTTACTATATCAAATTGTACTGGCTTATCAATATTTGTACATGTTTACTTGTATAATGTCATAAATTACTTTCATTCCAATATGACATATATAGTGATAAAATTTTGAACCCCCCACCCTAAAGAATGCATGATAAAATATGTCTTATGGCATAAAATATAAAAAATTCCATACCACTGCTCAATGCTCTCTATGTCCAAGTCATCCAGGATCTTTGTCAACTGTTCCCGACATTGGATGCTAGTCTGAAGAAGTCGCTTTTGTTCCTGAGTTAATTCAGAAGCAAGCATCAAATTTTGAGTAAAAACAATTCCATGAAGTGGATTTTTGATTTCTTGGCGTAAGTGCGCCACTTCCTTAAAACTATTAAGGGCAGCCTGTTCAGCCCTTCTCTGCACCTGCAAGGCTTGTTGAAGCTCTGGGCTTGCCACATGCAAAAAGCACAACACCCCAGTAATCCTACCCTCAGAATCAGTCCTCTTGTTTGCTGAAAGTAAAGCTTCGACCAACTTACCATTTTGATCAAAGAACCCGAAAAGCAGTTTATCTACATCTTGACCTGCAATCACACCATTTAATAAGATCCTTAGCTTGGTTAAGGTGTCATGATCTTTGACTGGACACCCAAAACCATTCAGATCAAACACCTCCCCAACCAACATTTTACCGACTGCATCCTCCCTTTTCAAACCACATAACTTTTGCATAGCACTATTCCACTCAACACAGCAACCATGCTCATTAACCATAAATATAGGAGGGACTAGTGCGCTTGGATTCTTTACAACGGCATTGTAATCACCTTGAATACGAGTGTATTTATCCATTATCATTTTCTGACCTGTCACATCTTGTCCAACAAAGCAAACCCCGGCTGTGTTGTCCTTCATATCACAACTGCAGCAAGAGTTAACGATCAATACAATAGGCCCATCGCATTCTCGATGACCGAATGTTTTGAGTTTGATTTCAATATTTTGCTCATCGTTTCCTGTTATCAAGATACAAGAAATGCATATCATCAGAATTAGCATGTAGCAACTTTAAACAACTTCAATATTTGAACCATAGATCCAGCGCTAGTGAGATGGTAGCACACAGCAATGGACATCAACAATACAAAATCCGAATACCAGGTCGACACACAGCACTGAACTACATTTGATACAATGAAGATAATAAAAATAGGCAAAATTGAATACACTGGATTTTGTAGAATTGAAGTAGAATGGAGCTATTACCTTGCAAAGCTAAGCTAAGAACACTTTTGGCCACATCAATCGAGTCATCATGTACAAGACTAGTCAGTGGCATACCAATAGCATCCTCCACAGACAAACCTGTTAGCTCTGCTGCTTTACTATTCCATCCATTCATATTCCCCAAGGAATCAACAGCAAAAATGGGCACCGCTGCAGTTTCAATAAGACGAACCATTTCATTAGTAACTGCACGCAGTTCGTCCATTCCTTGAATCCTCTTCACATCATCAAGCGTTGAATTCACTAAGGTCTTGGATTCGCCCACAACAATCTCATTCTGAAGAGATCCACGTAGTATGAGCTGCAATGAATGAACTGAATCCATTTCTATGTCTTCCCAAGGAAGACTTCGCCACTTTACAACCTCCAAGAAAGCCTTGAAAGAAGATCGAGGTTGCAATTTCCGGCCTTCATCATCTCTATTGGCAGGTTCATGTTTTGCCCCACCCCATTTAATCTCCTTTGCTGTGTGAGATCGAAACCAAAAGATGAAGTCCTTGTCGGTAATTTTGATTGCAGCCATCCCACAAACTGCATCTCCAAGGGCCAAAGCACCGGGATAACCAGCTTCCATTAAGCTATCGGTGCTTAAACCTGTACTGCCATCGTGACACTCTAGAAGCCAGGCAGAAATATCTCTAATCTGACGCTCTGTGGGCGTTGTTCCTAAAAGCCAAATTTGGTTCTTGTAGTAAAGAGCAGCACCATCACACTTAACAATATCCATAACATTAGGGGACTGTGTAAAGATGCCAATAGGCGCATCTCTAAGAAGCATGTCACAGAGAACAGTCTGGGTTCGAAGGATATGCTTCTCCCTTGCTTGAGCAGCTAACTCTACCTCTTTGTTAAGCTGAATCCCGAAGACCTGAAGCAAGAATTCACAGGCATATCTAAGTGGAAAGGGGACAAACCTAGGATTTGTGTGATGGCAAACCACCAATCCCCACAGCTTTCTGCCCTTTTGATCACTGCCTGATTCATCATCGTCCTCATTAATGGTAACCGACATCACGAGCGAGGCAACAGAACCCATGTTGGACATGTACTGAGCATGACATCCATGAGGTGCTCTCAGAGTCGATCCACAGAGACTCAGAGGCTGAGCCAACTTCTTATCTTGGATGATTTTAACTGGGTGGGCAGAGCAGTCGCATATCATTCTCACCTTGCTCTTCATGAAAAGAAACCTCGAAGCCTGCGGGATATCCGTAGCAGGGTAATGAAGGCCGATATAAGGCTCCAAATCCGACCTCCTGCACTCAGCTATAACTTCTCCATGCTCATCTTCATGAAACTTATAAGCCATTACACGATCATAACAGGTAAGATCGCTAACTTCCCGAACCAAAACATCACACAAAAGAGAGATATTCCCACTAGGCAAAGACTGCAACCTTGAAATCGCCTTAGCAGCAAGCTTATAGGATTTCAATGCTCCGGCAGCGGTGACAGGCACATCAGCAGGGTTAACAGGCTCCAAGTCAATAACCAACCCAACATCAACCCGGTGAATGATCGCATAAAAGGGTTTGCCGGAGCTCCTGCAATGCACAAGGATGGGGTTCAGAAGATTGACGTCTCCGAAGGTGGCAGCTTTCTGCAAGGCCATAGCGCTGGGCGACCGGAAGAGGGTGCGGACGTCCGTACCGATCGAGAGGGCATCACGCTGATCGATGCTGGGAACGGCGTGAGGGGCGAGATCAAGCATCTCGGCCGCGTTCTCGCTGAAGGCGATGATGGTGAAAGTCTGGTCCTCGATGGCTAGCAAGCATCCAAAGGGCTGAATGTATTGGCCCCTCTGCATTTGTTGGAGGTAGGCAGAGACGGAGGAGGACTCGGCTCCTCCCCCTCCTCCTCCTCCTCCTCCTCCAAGAGAGGTGGAGTAATTGGAAGGCTGAGAAGATTCCTCGTCAAACCTGGCATGGAGCTTTGCATCCAAAGAGGCCTGTGCAACCACTCTCGCGCTGTGCCTAGACCGAGCCGAGCTGCTTCGGGAGCCCGTGGCTCTGTTGGACATCGACGACATCTTTTCTTCTTTTTCAAAAATTTCTCAACAATATCTCATGCCCATGCTTCCACAAAAGATTTGCAGTGAAGAATATCGTCTCTAGATATGGAATTGAAATGGAAGTCCCTTTCAATCAATGGCGTGTGTACTTGATTTATGAGAAAAACATCAACATTCTGCAGCTAATTGGCCGGATTGAAGGAAAAACCCCACAGTGGGTATTGGGGAAAAGTAGGGAGAAGGAGACCTCAAGACGCGAAGGGGTCTGGGGTGGGCCCCATGAACTGGATTCTAACATTATCCTTGAAAAAGAGACTGGACACAGCTAGAAGCATCTAGACATGAATGAAAAGCCCTTGAAATGGGGAAAAAAATAGAACCCAACAAAACCTAACAACCCATTAATTATCCAACCGAAAGATTAACAAAGAAAGCGGCTTTCTTTGGTGTCCAAATAAACACTGGGGGCAAAGAGGAACCTTAATAAGAAAGAGGCGGTGGAGGACAGGGACACGTGAATCCCCATCCTGTTAGGTTACCTGACCACCCACTTGCGAACCAAATAAAGGACACAAACAGTAATAATATCCCTCAAGAAACACAAAAGAATTGGAGAAAGTATTAGTAATCCATTTTAGATTGCAAAACGAAAAATTGAGATTGGTGGGGGGGACTGTAGATTCTCAAGGCCATGTTTATTTTTTTCCCACAGATTCGGGGTAGTATAATCACCGGACTATAGTCCTAGGTTCATGTTATTACGAGGCTATCAGATTAATGTTTGTTTTTATACGGAGTAGCACTTGGAATGACTTAAAATAGTCTAGACTATTGTTTTCGTCTATAGGGAGAATTATGAATGTTGGAGCTAATATTATAACCAGAATGATATTTTTAAGGGAAAATTGTGTCAATGCCCCCAATATGAAGAACCTCATGTGACCAACCCCTTCCATCTTTTCCCATTATGGATCAAACTGAAAAAAAGCCAGTTAACGTTTTCGGGCCCCTCCACATCAGCCGTATAACTGAAACATACAGTATTTCCAAATAAACCCTAAAACGTCCTTCTCCTTCCCCAGACGCAACGCCCTCATCAATTCAAAACATGCGTGAATGTCAGATCTCATTAATGGCGGTCTCATGGAGAAATTAGAGGGAAATTTCCTTCCATTTTTCTCTATCATGAGCAATAACTATTTATGTAATTACTTAGGGTTTTTGCTCTTCAACTATCAACTATCAATACTCCTATTCTCTTAAAATTCTCTCCATTACGCCTACATTCCCTTCATTAATGGCTGAGAAGGCTATCATCTGCATGGTCTCCTCATGTGATAAACTAATTTTCTTAAAAATTAACTCTTCAACCACCATGATGGAACTGAAATTTAATATGTCAGAGAGGTTAAAACTTCCATACGATTCTTTATCGTTGGCATACAAATGTGAAGCAAATGGCAACGTCAGTTTTGTGATTGAGAATGAATATGATTTGTCATCTATGATGGAACATAGCCTCAAAATTGGGTGTAAAGAGATTCACATGAAAACTTTTCTAAAAATAGAGGATTCGACTTTCCATAACAACCAGCAAGTTCCACAAGACCTGTAAGTTATCGGATTTTTTTCAAAAGAAATTTGGAATAATAAGTGTGATTTCTATTTGATAATTTTTTATATTAAGTTCAATATTTATGATGTTAAGTCTAATGAGTTGGAAGTTAAGTCTAAGGGCTTGTATGTTAAGTCATTTGGGTTAAATAATATGTCTAAAGTAGAACGTTAAGTGTAATAGATTATATGTTAAGTCTAATTTCTTGTATGTTAACTGCAAGTCGTTACATGTTAAGTCTAAAACGTTGTATGTTAAGTCTAATTTGTAGTATGTTAACTGCAAGTCATCACATGTTAAGCCTACAGCACTGTATGTTATGTCTAAATTGTGTGATGTTAAGTCTAATCGGTTGAATGTTAAGCCTAATTTGAAGATATTTTAGTCTATTTAAAAGAATGTTAATTGTAATGAATATAATATTAAGTCTAATAAGTTGAATGTTAAGTTTACTGGAAAGACTGTCAAGTCTAATCTGTTTAGTGTTAAGTCTCGTTTGTTAACTCGACTTGGTTCGATGTTAAGTCTTATTTAGTTTGTGTTATTTGTTGTTGATTTTGTGTTCTGATTATTTTCTAAACATTTACAGCGTTGACCCCACTTTGAACTCAAAAAGTGAAGATTGCGGTTCGCCGTCGTCAACATGTGTTTTAGATAGGATTCCCAATGATAACCATTCTGGGGACAATGTTATGATGATTGATGACATGATTAGCAATTTAGAGAGAATTCCTGCTTGGTGGCACATTGCTTTAATTGAAGAGGGATAACTATTTGACAGTGAAAAAGAATTAAGATTAGCTTTGCTCTACTATTATATAGCCAAAAAGTTTGAGTATGAATTTGAAAAGAATGAACCAAAGTGTATTCGAGTTTATTGTCATTTTAAGGCAACCAAAAGTTGCTCGTGGATGTTATTTGCCTCTCCACCTAGAAATAAAGCTAAACTTGCTATAAAAAAGTTCGTAAACAATCACACTTGTGGGCAGCATGGTAACAATGCCTGTCATTCAAGGGCCTCCCTAAAATTTATTGCGACCCAATTACAACCCATGTTGAAGGTCTGGCCAGACATATGCTCTATTGATGTGCAAAAAGAGTTTCTAAGTCAGTATCGGCTAAGGATCGACTATAGTAAGATATGGTGGGGTAAAGAAAGAGCACACGAACAATTATATGGTGATGCTTATGAGGCCTCTGACCAATTACGATGGTAAAAGATAATATCAGCCCTATTGATGTAAAAAAAGCGTTTAATTTTTTAAGTTTTAATAGTTAAGTATTTTCTTTGAATTCTTTTAAGTTTTAATAGTTGAGTATTGATGTGCAAAAAGGGTTTAATTATGAGTTATTTTAAGTAATTTCACGTAAGGAGTATAAGTAATTACATGCTAAGTCAAATTATTTCATGTTAAATGCAAAACATTTGATGTTAAGTCTAAACTATTTCCTGTTAAGTTAAAGTTCTTTCTTGTTAATTGTGATTTAAAAACTGTTTAGTCTAATTTGGTTCTTTAGCATTTCTTTTTTCAAATTGTAGGTATGTAGACAAGGTTAAGGAGACAAAGCTAGGTAGTTACATTCATGTTGAACAAATTGAGGTAAGGTTTACAAGACTATTCATTTTCTATGCCCTAGCATAAATGGTTTTTTGCGTGGATGTCGACCACTTATATTTTTGGATGGGACCTTTCTGAAAGATCGATTCAAAGGTATATTCCTCAGCGCCGTAGCATACGATGAAAATCAAGAGATATTTTCATTAGCCTATTGCATATATGATCAGGAAAATAACATTAACTAGAAGTGGTTCTTACAAGATTTATCGTCAGTACTCTATGAGAGGCTATTTTTAGATTTATTTTTTATGTTAAGTTTAATATTTATGATGTTAAGTCTAATGACTTGGAAGTTAAGTCTAAGGGCTTGTATGTTAAGTTTATTGGGTAGAATAATAAGTCTAAATGTAGAATGTTAATTGTAATAAATTATATGTTAAGTCTAATTTCTTGTATGTTAACTGCAAGTCGTTACATATTAAGTCTAAAGCATTGTATGTTAAGTCTAATTTATTGTACGTTAACTGCAAGTTGTTACACGTTAAGTCTAAAGCGTTGCATGTTACGTCTAATTTGTGTGATGTTAATTCTAATTGGTTGAATGTGAAGTCTATAGAGTTGAATATTAAGTCTAATCGGTCGAATGTTAAGTTTAATATTTATAATGTTAAGTCTAATGAGTTGGAAGTTAAGTATAAGGGCTTGTATGTTAAGTCTATTGGGTTGAATAATAAGTCTAAAAGTAGAATATTAAGTGTAATGAATTATATGTTAAGTCCAATTTCTTGTGTGTTAACTACAAGTTGTTACAGGTTTGTGGTCTATATTTTATGAAAGGCCAGATCCATACAATCCTCCACATCAGCTATTTATAACATCAGATGCGGATAAGGGAAATAGAGAAGCTGTTAGAGAATTTTTTTAGATGCTTTACACTTCAGATGTGTTCTACATCTCATGGACAATTTCAGGTTAAAATTGAAGGATTTGGGACTAAAGGTGAAGGATACTCAGATTTTGGGTAATCTATTGCAATCAGCTTATTACAATTATACGAGAGGGCATATAATATTGTCATCAACTACGCTCCAAAGAACTAGGCAAACTCTTTCCATCCTAGAATTAGGTAAAGTATAAGTAATCTCATGTAAAGGGCAAGTAATTTTCTTATTAATCATAGGTCATTTATTGTGAAGTATAATAGAATTAATGTTGAAGTATAAGTAACTTAATGTAAAATTATAAGTTAATCATAGGTCATTTACTATGAAGTATAATAGAATTAATGTTGAAGTATAAGTAACTTAATGTAAAATTATAAGTTATTGCTAGCAAATTCATGTTGAAGTATAAGAATTTTCATGTTAAGTATAATTAACATCATCTTAAGTGTAAATCGTTTACTGGGAAGATCAATTCATATCATCATAAGTCCAATTCACTTACTGTTATGATTAAGCCATTTCCTATTAAGTACAGACCGTTCTTGTTAACTCTATATAACTTCCTATTAATTGTAAATATTCAACTATTAATTCTACTTCACTTCCTGTTGATTGTAATGAATTCTTTGTTATGTTTCATATATGGACATGTTACCTCTAATGTTGTTGAGTCCTTCAACAAGTAGATACATGAGGCTAGATTGCTACGAATACATCCTGTTTAGTCTAATCTGTCAAATGTTAATTCTAATTAGAGGAATGTCAAGTCTAATCCATTGAATGCTAATTCTAATTAGAGAAATGTCAAGTCCAATAAGTTGAATGTTAAGTCAGATCGAAAGATTGTCAAGTCTAATCTGTTCAATGTTAAGTCTCGTTTGTTAAGATGTAAAGTCTTGTTTAGTTTTTATTATTTGTTGTTGGCGTTTGGCTAGATGACACTTAAATACCATAAAATTTCCTCATTGTGGCACTTAAATACCACAAGTTGTAAAAGGTAGCACAAAAATACCCCAAGTTTCAGAATTTTGGCACGTTACTACCATCCGTTAGTCAAACGTGGGAATGTTCTAAAGAATATTCCATGTGACTCTCGGTTCTCTCACATGATATATTGAGAGAGAAGAAGACGAATCTGAAGGAGAGAGAGAAAAAATTAGATGCTAATGAAAGCATGATTAGAGATCGAGAAAGAGAAATTTTGAGATTAGCGGCTCATTTGAGAAAGATAGAATAAGATGTGAAGGGGAAACAATTTGGCAGTGGCATAATTCAGAAGCTTGTGTTTAGGATATTTGTTGCAATTTTTTTTTCTTTTTTTGCACTCAAATATTGGAGAAAGTTAATGCTAATTGTTGTTTTAATGCAATTCGTGTTGAATATAAGTCATTTCAAGTTAAGTTAATGCTAAGTTCATACTAGGTATAAATCATTTCATGTTAAGTCTACATAATTTCCTGCTAACTTTAAATAATTTGTCGCTAACTCTAAATCACATCCTGTTAAGTCTTATAAGTTGAATGTTAAGTCTAATAGGAAGACTATCACGTCTAATCCATTCAATGCTAAGTCTCGTTTATTAACTCAAATTTGTTCGATGTTAAGTCTATTTTAGTTTTTATTATTTTTTAGTTATTATTATTTTTTAGTTTTTATTTTTTGTTTTTTATCTTTTGCTCTAATTATTTTCTCAATATTTGCAACGTTGCCCCCCACTTTGAACTCAAAAGGTAACGAGTATGGTCCACCAACGTTAATTTCATGTTAATTTCATGATAGGCATAAGTCATTTCATTTTAAGTCTACATAATTTCCTGCTAATTTTAAGTAATTGCTACTAACTCTAAATCACATCATGTTAAATTTTAGTCATTTTTTTGTTAAACATAGTTCACTCCCTATTAAATATACATACATTTTCAATTATGAACCAATGGCTTAAACCTGTTAAATATAAGTAATTTTTGATTAAATATACATATTTACTTATGAACAAAGTTCATCTTCATCTAGACCTCCGTCTTTCTGCCTTTGTTCATGTCCTTCAATGAGTATACCTGCCGTAAGTCGTGCCCGTACAACTTCATGTAAATTGTTGATAGGAGTAACGCGCAATGTATCGTGACCAAGAAGTATTGCCCATATATAAAGTAGATGAATACACCACAGTCATAGCTGCAATGTGAGAACATAAAATTAGTTATTAGCTATTTCAATTGAGAATGTTATCATGATACTGACCTTCCTATTTGTTGCTCGCATGGGATGGCTTGATATTAGAATTTTCTGTACACATTTTTAGAATCAAATCTAGCCTTCATGTGGTCCATAAAAGTTATGATTTTCTAAATAGGTTCGATGTACGACGTATGCCCTGCCGAACTATAATGCCTGACGACTTCTTCGGTCAATCGAACTTCAGCGAGATGCCAGTAATCGTGCCTGACTATAAGAATCCTAACGCCCGCCGCGATATGTTTTTCGATAAATGACAAATGTAGGATCTCATAGTCAAGCATATCGGCGTAGAGTGAATGCTCTAATCCAAATAACATAGGACTTATAATTAATAAGAAATACTTGTACATAACATGAAAAGAAATAGAATTAACATGAAAAGAAACAGATTTAACAGGGTCTGATTTAAACATCACACGAAATGGCTAACCGTTACCACGAAGTAACTTAGACATAACAAAAAATGGCTTATATTTACTAAAAAATGTAGCAAACTTAACAAGAAATTACTTAACTTAAACTTCATATGATTTAGAATTAACATAAACAATCTTAAAATTAACAGTAAAATAATTAGACTTAACATAGTCTAACTTAATCTTCACAATAAAGATATTACATCTAACAGGAACCAAAATTAACAAAACAGAAATACTTACACAAAAGAACACTGATACGATACTATATTTTTTGTCCAATGCTTCTTTCTGCAATCTTTATGTCAACGCTTCTTCCATCTGTAAAGAACCTGGTAATTAGCATTAAGTATAAATAAGGGTCCTAAAATTATTTAATTTAGAATCTTACATTGTCATCTAGACAACCACCACGAAAAAAGTACAGAAGCTCTTCTCTATCCATGTTGTTGTTATCTGTCTTGATAACAACATACCTCCTGAAAAAATGAGATTTTACAATTATCAGCAAATATGTACATGCACATATATTGAGTTAACATATACTGCAATAAACTTAATATATAAAAAATTTATTGAAACTTACTTATGACATTTTTAATAGCAAAAATGTGATAGCCATTTATTTTCTGTTGGGGTGAGTCTAGAGGATACTGTAGGTGGTATCCAATAGTTGTGGAAAAAAATCCCGTGCTATCAAGAATGCGTGTGCTAAAATTTGAAGGATCTGGAATCCCTGCATTTAAATCCTTCTATAGAGCTTCCTCCTCCTTTGTCATAAAGGTCATCTTCAACACATCCCACTTGACTTCTTGATTGTTGAAGTAATATTTGAAGGCTTCTTCCTCTTCATCCACATGATCAGGGACCTTAATTATATCTTCAGCTATTTTAGTCTTCTTCTTTTCTTCTGTGAATGAGGTCCTAACGTGCTATGATCTCTTCGTAGCTCTTTTGCTTAGTACCCTAGTTCTCTTGCATAGGCGTTTCTTTGTGGCTACCTTCTCTTTAACAGTTTGCACAACATTCGTGATGTCCTCCACAATTTTATCCACCTGCTCAATCACATTCCCATTCACAAATTCCTCTACATTCTCATTCTCGTTTTCCATGACATTCCTATCCTCAATCTCCTTTTTTCCAATTTCTTTCTCAATCTTTTTCTCAACTTTCTCCTCAATGTGCAAATCCTCCACTCCTTTATTATCACCATTTCCAAAATCATTTCCCCCTCTGTCATCATTCTGAACTTCCTCCTCAACATCCTTAGTGGGGACTTCCTCCTCAACTTTCTTATCAATGGGAGCTTCCTCCTGAACTTCCTCCTCAACAGAAACTTCCTCCTCAACTTCTTTCTCAGTAGGAACTTCCTCCTCTCCTTTATTAGAATCTTGTACAAAGTTTGCTGCTAAATAATGTTCTTCAATCATAAATGCTTTACAATACATACTCTTCCTACGTTTTGTGGCATTCAATAATCATCTACAAAATTTAGCAGAATTTCTCTAGAAGATAACCTGCTTCTCAATGGGTAGAGCCTCCACTTCATCTTCCTTTTCAAAAGCATCATCAATATGCTTTGAAATGATCTAAGATATTTTAGACATTAATAGAAATAGAATTAGACTTAACAGGAAATGGTTCACAATTAACGTGAAATAATTTAGACTTAAAAGAAACAGAATTAGACTAAATAGGAAATTAGACTTAACATGAAATTAGACTTAATAGAAATTGAATTAGACTTAACAAGAATTGAATTAGACTTGACATCAAAATTTTTATAATTAACAGGAATTAAATTAGACTTAACATGAACCGATTAAACTGAATTAGACTTAACATGAAACTGAATTAGACATTAATAGAAATAGAATTAGACTTAACAGGAAATGACTTACAGTTAACATGAAATAATTTAGATTTAATAGAAACATAATTAGACTTCACAAGAATTAAATTAGACTTAACATGAAATTAGGCTTAATAGAAATAGAATTAGACTTAACAGGAATTAAATTAGACTTAACATCAAAGTTTTATAATTAACAGAAATTAAATTAGACTTAAGATGAAACTGAATTAGACTTAACTAGAAACTGAATTAGACTTAACATGAAATTAACAGGAAATAAAGCTTAAATAAAGTATCAGTAATACTTACATAGCCTATTAAGCCATTCTTCTTAGCTTCCTCATTCTTTCACCTTTTTCTTTGGACTCTTCCCACTAGCAAGACGTTTAGGCTTATGAGGAATAATTTGTTTCCTCAATGCTGGGGGTGGGAATTTGTTCCTTTTGGGACTTGAGATATCATCAGTCCTCACATTAGGCTTCCTCATTGGATAGTTTGAGAGCCAATGACCAACTTCAACAATAGGTTTCTCAACTAAAGTTATTGAAGTTTTTTTTGCCTTTGAAGCAATTGTCCCCTTCCTCAAAGATCCTACTTTCTCACCCTCTAGTACCCAATTAGTCATTGAATTCTTGAATCTGTCCCTAATGGCGTATCTTTTTATGCTAGTCATCTCATAATACCAAAGCTGTAAAAGAAATACAATCACCATTCTAACCATTAGAAATTAACACGATATTCACCATTCCAACAATTAGAAATTGACCATATTCAAAACAACAGTAACATCTTACAATTAACAAGAAATAAGTTACACATAATACTAAACGATTTAGGATTAACAGGAACTTAATTATACCTAACATGAATCTAATTAGACTTAACATGAAAAGACTAAAGCTTCACAGTAAGTAACTAAAGCATCACAGTAAGTAACATACGTTTAATAGGAAATGAATTAGACTTAACATGGAACTTACGGGAATTAGTGGCATGCATCTAGGGATATATGTAACTCCTGGCTTCTTCAAACCCTCCAAAGCAATTTTAATGCCTCTAATAGTTTTTGTATATATGAATTTCCCCCATGCAACTTTGTTCACCCTTTAATTGCTATCCACATACTTAAATAATAGTCTAGGGATATCTTGCATGCTTTTGGGCACCATATCATCGAGCATTGATAAAGTAATTGCAGCAAAACAGAGTCTTGAATATCCTTCTTTTTCTTTGATTCCACAAGACTTTCTAGTAGATCTTCAACGTATCTTCAAATGCTAGTTGGTGCTCTTCTTTTTTGTCCCTTCTCCCCCTCTTTATTTTTGTACAGTTTAGCAAAATATTCCATCCATATTCCGATTTTGGGGTCCCGATTGGTATATATAATTTCTCCATCAATTGGAAAACCAGTATGATTATGAACCCAATCCAAGTCAAAGTTAACAACTCTTTTTTTTCCGATTTTGGCATCAGGGATAGAAAATATTTCATTACCAACATCATAATAACTCAGCACTAGCTCAAGTGTTGGACGATCAAGTGCAGGAGCACCAAAGAGAATGTAATGCTCAAATGTGGATTCATTATATGCATCCCTATGCCACTGACATATCTTAGGGGCCAGATGCTTCACAAATTCACAGTATGCACCAAAACTAGCGGTTGGCCTAATTTTAGCAGGATTCCCAAGCTTTTTCCTTAAAAGAAAGTCAAATGTACACTTAACATGAAACTCAGATTATTTACATGAAATTCAATTTAGTTAACATAACACTCTGTTCAGTAAACATGTATTTGATTAAACATAACATGAACATCAGTTTAGTTAACATGATATCGGTTCACGTAACTCAGTTTAATTTACAAGTTTTGGAATAATCTTAACAATTCAAACTCAGTTTAGTTAGCATGAAAGTTTAGCCAGCATGAAAGGTTAATTCTCATGTATTTTATAAAACTTAATATGAACATCAGTTTAGTTAACATGAAAATCAGTTTAGTTATTATGAAACTCAGTTCAGTTAACATGAAACTCAGTTTAATTAACATGAAACTCATTTTAATTAACATGAAACTCAGGTTAATTCTCATGCATTATTAAACTTAACATGAACCTTAGTTTAGTTAACATGAAAATCAATTTAGTTATTATGAAACTCAGTTCAGTTAACATGAAACTCAGTTTAATTTATCATGAAACTCAGGTTAATTCTCGTGTATTGGATAAAAGTTAACATGAAACTTAGTTTACATATTATGTATTTGATTAAACTCAAGTGAATTTCTTTAATTAAAAAAATCCTAAAACTTACTTCTTTCTATGGTTGGAACCATCCCCTGCTGAACTTCTTTTATTTCCTCTTCCTCGTAATTCTGCCCTTTGCATGACCAAAAGGACCTTTGATGTTTCCTCCGTGCTTCCATTCCCAGATGATTGATGACATTCGCCGTCGATAGAAGAGGCACGACCATCATCACTCAAGGAAGTCGAGTGATCATCAACATCTTCACCACTTCGCTCACGAAATGTGACCGACGACGAAGATTTTGCTTCATTTTCTTGTTTAGACCGTCTTTCATGATCGCCGACAACTTGCCCGTGCCATCCACCGCGATGAACGACTTCGAAATCGTGATCAGATACTTCCTTAAATGACATTTTGACGGCGCAAACCCTAACCCTAAGTTGAATTTGAGATGTGAGAAATGGAATTTAGGTTTTTCGGTTCCTGTTAACAGTAGAAGAGAGAGGGGAGAGAGAGAGAGAGAGAGAGAGAGAGAGAGAGAGAGAATACTTGAAAGGGGATGGGCGCGGTTACAGATTTCGGTCATGTCATAAGGGTTAGTTTGTAATTTTATGTGGGCTTTTTCTCTCACTGCTCATTTGGCAGTCTATTAGGGGCCTTGACACAAATACTGCTAGTATTGGGGGCTGAAATACAAGGCCCAAAATACATAGGGCCTGATCACTTGGGGCTCTTTATATTGGGGCCTTGACACAATATTTCCATATTTTTATCCTCAAATCAACTAATATTAAATTAATACATCTGTTTGATAAAAATATCAAATTAAAAAGATGATGGTCTCGATTCTTTAAAAAAAATCAATTAGTGCCTGAACATGAAAAACAAATCGACCAAGTATAAGACACAAAAATGGTATTGATGTGTAAAAGAGTTATGTAGTTAAGATTCAATTTTCAAGTAGGAAATTCAAAATTTCCCCAAGAATTAAATCAAAAACTAAATAAAGAAAGAAAACCCAAAACTAAACAAGAACACATATCTACTTGCAGTAATGTTGATCAAAGTTTAGCCACAAAGTTCGTCCCTACGCTCACCCCGAAAAATTCTACTCCATGCAGCTTGATAATGAGATGATTAATTTAAGTAGTAGCAAGGGTTTTTACGATGTTTATTACTATTTTTTTATTATCTTTAAGATTGTTAGTTTTCTGTTATGGTCCTGGACATTCGTCAATAATAACCCTCTTGATTAAGGGAGAAAAACCCCTCTTGCAAACGATAGTGAAATGTGCCTTAGGCGCACCGACAAGAGCTCCATCGGGAGGCCCAAGCGTCAACCTTGGCTGCCGCCCCGGTCGGACACTCAATGCGATTCAAGTGAAGAAGCCGTTATACTAGCCGACTCCCCTTTTTTGGCGGACGACACGAAAGGTGGTACTAGTCGGCCCCCCTTTCGTGGACGACACGAAAGGCGGTACTGGTCGGCCCCCCTTTCGTGGACGGCACGAAAGGCAGTACTAGTCTGCCTCCCTTTCGTGGACGGCACGAAAGGCGATATTAGTCGGCCCCCTCCGCGACCAACGCCGACAGCCGCACTAGCCGTCTGCCACCACGGACGACATGCGAGGCGTCGCCAGGTCAATCCCATCTCTTCCTCCTCGTATGACGGCCGCCTCGGGTTCAAGTCACGACAACACGTCGGCGTCGCGTTAATGAGGAAATTAATGTACAGATTCTCTCCACTCACACGATATTTAAGGCACCTCGGACCATTAAAGCGGACCACGCTACAGGTCCCATCTTCATTAACGTCGCCGTAACAGTACAAACTCCCGGTCCACTCCCTGGTTAACACTTGGCAGCACTGTTCGGCGCTGCAGGGCGCAGCAGCCTCCGCACGTCCCCGTCACGTCATAAAATCAGCCCACGTGGATGTAGGGCTAACGCACCATCTTAGTCACCCAAAGTGACGGAAATGTCCTCCGACCTACGTATAAAGGTAGAAATCGAACAGTGAGCAAGGTAAGCAATTTAGTTCGCCAATAATCCTATCTTCCATTTCATAAAAATATTTTTCCTTTTCACATACTGACTTGATCGTCGGAGTGACCAACGGAGATCCCAACTCCGACACTTTCCACAGGTCTCCCTCGGTGT
>JBAKGM010000200.1:18695028-18707088 GCA_037177215.1 Asparagus racemosus
TCTCTCTCTCTCTCTCTCTCTCTCTCTCTCTCTCTCTCTCCCTGGAGCCCCCTAGGGGCCTCAGGTACCCCTTTTTAGGCCAATTAGCACCTTCTCTGCATTTACTGAACTTATTCAGTTCAATGGTTTCCCCACTCAAGTTCTATACTGACTTGATCGTCGAAGGAACCACCGAAGAACCCAACTCCAGTCCTTTAATGTGCCTATTTTGCTGCTCTCTTGTCTTAATAGGGGATTGGCCGTCTAAAAAGATGAGGGGACCCCAGCAGGGTGCGTATCGACCCTAAGCCCCATCGCCAAACTTGTGATTATCTGCTAATCTCGCTGCTGAG
The DNA here is from genome assembly GCA_037177215.1 of Asparagus racemosus. Classification (NCBI taxonomy): domain Eukaryota; kingdom Viridiplantae; phylum Streptophyta; class Magnoliopsida; order Asparagales; family Asparagaceae; genus Asparagus; species Asparagus racemosus. The sequence continues at coordinate 18,695,361 of JBAKGM010000200.1, forward strand.
CCTCAGGAAATGAACAATAGTAATTCTCAAAATCTCATGCACTTTTAGCAAATGTTATTGGACTAGTTTCAACCAATGAAAAACCAATGTAATTTGAGTTTTTAATAAAAAATTGTATGTTACTTAGTTGTGTATTTGTAATAAGATATTTTAATAAATGTACGTTCGAAATTGGGGACATTTGGTAGGGTAGGAAATGAGTGGAAATCAAGTGATAAAAACCTAGTTTATAAAAGCGATTTTTAATTTTTTTATTTTAGAAAAGATTTTTTATATTTGCATCGGTGTATTTTTTAAAAATTTATTTATTGCAATTGCATTAATTGATCCATATTAGGAAACTTTTTTCCAACAAAATTGTAGAAAATGAATTGAAACCCATATTTAAGCTTGTTTTTTCCCCCTCAAGGAAAACAACAACACTTATCGACGCTCTAAATCCTCAAATGGTGTGGCAGAGAAAGGATGTTTCATGCCAAATCAAAATTCAATGTTTCATGCCAAACCAAAATTCAATTCCAATACAAGTTGAATCACATCCAATCAACACGAGTGGGGTTGACCCAAACACACAAATTCAAACAAAACCCATTCCAATTGGTTCCGTTCAATCAACTCATATGATGTCACGTGCACTTTCCTCGGGAACTCATCCACCGTCGCTAACTCCCACTCTCCCACATGAAAACACCGAAGACTAAGAGCTTAATTAGGATAACGACAAAGCTCTCTAAGCCAACCATCTTAGCAAACCAAATTTAATTTGGATTAGTTTTGTTAGAGTTTTTTTGTAAAAGTTTTCTAAAAATCTGGCCTAAGTTTTAAACTACATATATATTATAGTATGTATTTTAATAACAAAAATATGATGTAGCTCAGCGGTCAAAACCTTTTTGAACAAATCAAGGGTCCAGGGTTTAAGGCTTGCCCTCAAACTCTTTTTATCTAATAAATCCTCATAAGTTTGGACTCAGACCCAGACTCGGTTGGACCAGAACCCAGACTCAGTCGGACCCGAACCTGGACTCGGTCAGATCCAGATCCGGACCCTATCAAACCCGAACTTGGGCTCAGTCGGATCCGGACTCAGACTCTGTCAGACTCAAACTTGAACTCAGTGTTGGACTTAGACTTGGACTCAGACTGAGTTGCAGTGGGTGATTTTAGGTTCACTTTAGATGTTTTCTAGTAGAGTCGAACCCAAAGACTCCTTTCTTCTCTTACTTGGGCTTGTTGTCTAATAAAGTCTGACTCAAAGACGCCTTTCGACTCGGACTTGGACTTATTGGAGGATTTGGCTAGAAAACAGCTAAATGATGACTGTTGGGCTTCTGAACTGATCTATTTAATGGGCCCATTAAATAGATCAGTTAATGCAATTAGTAGGCTAAGTGGGTGTAACTGATCTGATCCTCATTAATGAGTTAGCAACTCTTGGGCTAGATCAGAAACCTATATAAAGTCTTCTGAAATGAATGCTCTTTTTTAGAAGTATCCTCTAGAAAACTGTAGTGTTGTTTTTAAGTCTAACTTTGTGCTAGACTCGTGGAGAGTCTGATTGGTGCACACCAGTACATTCAAGTTGCTGTTCCTGAAAGCAATTCGGCCTTGGGATCCTTGCACTAGAGTAGGTTGAATCTTACTTTAAGGTCAACGTTTTAGGATACACAGCAACTCAAACAGTTTTTTTTTGCAACAAGTATGTTAGAAAATTCCAATTTCTTGTCTTGTTCTTCTCTTTTGTTCTAACATTCTTAAAGTAAGATTTGTAGTCTCAAAATGGATCTTGCAAGAACTATGGGAATTGATTGCCTGAAACTTGAGAGTTCTGTTGGAACTGACGTTATTGCTTGGCGACGCAAGGTGATCTTTGGACGACACAACCGATGTTCAATGAGGATGACACAGACCGACGTTCAACGAGGATGGCACAACCGACAAAGCAAACTGGGACTGTAATGAGACATTTTGTGGGAGTTATCTTGTCAATTGTCTTGTTGCCTTGCAGATGTTTACACCCACCAAGCCTCTGTGAAGAAAATCTAGAGTGCTGTGGAGTAGCAGTACAAAGATGAGAAGAAGTTTTCCAAAACACACCTCATTAACAAGTTCCTCAACCTCAAGTTTGAGGATAACAAAGAGGTCTTACCTCAAGTCAAGGAGCTTGAAAAACTTATCATGAAGTTAAAAGATGAGAAGATCGAGCTCTATGACACTTTCATCACTGGCGCCATCGTAAAAAACTCCCTCCTTCATAGATGTCTTTCTCAATAGATATTCATAGAAAGAAAACACAAGTTTTATTAGTAGATTTGAAGAGGTTCATCCAAATTGAGGATGAAATCAGAACTCGCACTACAAACGAGTTGCTCACTAAGCAAAAGGCATCAGCTAACATGGTGGCTACCAAACGCATCCACAACTTCAACAAAAATAAAAAGAAGAATTTTAAGAAGAAGCTCATTGCTTCAAAGAATGTCAATGTGCAAAGGAAGGAGTTCAAGAAGAATGGCCAGCGCTTCAATTGCTAGAAGAAGGGCCACTTTGCAAAAGCATGTAAAGCACCAAAGAATACGGACAACGTCAACCATATTGCTAAAATCAACTATATTGAAGAAGTTCAGAACTATGTGGCAATGCTTTATCTGGCAATGCTTTATCAGATAACGAATTCTCCTAACACTTCTAAATGGTGGTTAGATGCTGACACTACATGTCAAGTTTCCATTGACATGAGCCTTTTAGTGATGAAATATTTCATTGATGATCACTCTCGATATTGTCATGTTTACTTACTAAAACCAAAGATGAAGCCTTTAGTAAGTTTATCAAATTCAAGACTCAAGTAGAGAAACAACTCGGTCACCCAGTAAAGAAGCTTAGAAGTGATAGTGGAGGAGAGTATTGATCCAATAAAGCATAAGCTTATTTCAGAGAACATGGGATAGTTGCTGAGATAATGACTCTCTATTCACCACAATCTTGATACTAACTTAATTATTGAAGCTTGAGGTATAGAATTTTTTGAGGATAAATTTACCAAAGATAACAACTTATCACTAAAAAATATATCAGAGAACACTAAAATAACTCCTACTACGCTAGAAGAACCTACTATTCTGGAGGACTCTTCTCAAGATGCACGAGCTATTGTTCCAGAGGAAGTGTTAGAACATCCTGTCAAGCGAGTAAGAAAGGTAAGGATTTTAGTGATGACTTCTTTATGTACAATATAGAAGATAATCCTTTAATCTTTCATGATACTATGAGATCTAAAGATGCATTATTATAAAAAGAAGTTGTAGAAGATAAGATAAATTCTCTTCTTCAAAATTACACTTGGGAGTTGGTTGATCTTCCAGAAGGAGCAAGGCTGATCAAGAGAAAATATATCTTCAAACAAAAGATTCATACGAGAAGTACAAGTTAAGATTGGTGGCTAAAGGTTCCTCTCAAAAGAAAGGCATTGACTTCTTTAACATCTTTGCACCTGTTTGTTACTTCACAACCATTAGAGTGTTTATCTCTTGAGCTACCATTCAGAAGCTTATTGTGCACCAGATGGATGTAAAGACGACATTCTTAAATAGAGATCTTACTAAAAAAATCTATATGGAGCAACCAGAAGACTATGTTGTTGATGGCATGAATAACAAAGTATGTAAATTGATCAAGTCTCTTTATGGACTGAAGCAAACTCCTAAACTCTGGCATGAGAAGTTCGACAAAATCATTCGTGGAGATGAATTTCAAGTTAGTGAATCTAACAAATTCCTCTACATTAAAAATATTGGAGAGAAGGTAACTATTATCTGTCTATACATAGATGATATGCTTATCATTGATACTGATCTACAGATAGTCACATCTACAAAAAAGTTTCTATCAACTCAATTCTGTATGAAAGATCTTAGAGATGCTGATATACTTCTTGGTATTAAGATCATTCGGTCAAAGAATGGGCCGGATTGGCCTAACTCAGTGACAGTATATTGAAAATATGTTGAACAAATATGGATATTTTGATCTTTCATAAATCTCAATAATATATGACTACAACAAGAACCTTCGAGCCAACTTAGGAAGGCCGGTGAAACAGCTAGAGTATTCAAGGATCATCAAGAATCTTATGTATACTATGAACTGTACAAAACCAGATATAGCTTTCACTTTTGTGATGCTTAGCAGGTTTACAAGCAATCCTGAAAAGTCTTATTGGGATGCTATTGAAAGAATAATGAAATACTTAAAAGGAATTATCATTTTGGGCTTATTCTACTCTGGATATCCTGCAACTCTAGAAGGCTTCTCAGATGCTAGTTAGTGCTCAGAACCATATGAGTGCACATATATAGGAGGATTTATATTTACTATGAGAGGTGCAATAATTTCATGGAAATTTAAGAAGCAGACAATCATTGCACATCATCCATGTAGTCTGAGTTATGCTCTGTCTATAGCAAGAGGTGAGGCCGAGTGTCTCAGAAACCTCATTAGAGACCTTCCATTGAAAGAAGTGCAAGGAACAGTTATTACTATCTATTGTGATAATCTAGCAATCAAGCAATTCGTCTAAAGCATGGTTACCTCAATGAGTTAATCAATCACTGAGTCATGTCAGTGATCAACGTTCATTCTCCAGAGGATATTGTCGATCCTATAATAAAAAGTCTAAAGAAAGATCTAGTGAAGAAAATATCTGCTAAATGTGTCTTAAGGTTATGTAAGTTTCATTTTCATTTTCCGTGTAATTGAGTTCTTAGTTCAAAGCATAGGTACTAATAATGAGATATTAGTTCAAAAATAACAATGAAACATGTGTTTATCCTACTATGTGGAGGTTGGTTTTAAAACCCTTAATGAGTCCAAGACATTTCAGATGTGAGTTGTAAGTAGGAACAAAGCTAAAGGACTCACCTATATTAGGATGGAAGTTTGGCCGTTTCTATGAAGTCTTAAGGAAATATTTCAAAATCGCAATTAAAACTGGGAAAGAGCTTATGACCATAAATGTGCTAATCTTTAGGCAAATATAAGTGGTTCAAGGTACCCCTATTTTACCTATACGTGATCATTAAATTGTATTTAGGTGCTAGCTTAAGACCTAGTTCACCATGCATTCAACTACCTTTTAGTCGTTCTAAAAGAGGATTCAAGTCTATACGACATCTTCTTTAAGCACAATGGTTAAACTAATTATAGTTTAAAACTTGTGGGGGATTGTTAGAGTTTTTCTATAAGTTTTCCAAAAGCCTGGGCTAAGTTTCAAACTACATATATATTATAGTATGTATTTTAATAACAAAAATACAACGTAGCCCAGTGGTCAAAACCTTTTTGAACAAATCAAAGGCCTCGAGTTCAAGGCTTGCCCTCAACTCTTTTTACCTAATAAATCCCCATAAGTTTAGACTTGGACTCAGTCGGATCTGGCCTAGAATTAGTCAGATTCGGACCCGATCGGACCTAGACTCAGACTCAGTCAGACCTAGACTCAAACTCTGTTAGACTCAGACTTGAACTTGGACTCTAATTCGGACTCAGATTGAGTTGCAAATGGTGATTTTAGGCTCACTTAGGATATTTTCTAGTGGAGTCCAACTCAATGAGACATTTCCACTTGGACTTAGACTTGTTTTTTGATGGATGTAGGCGTTGAAAATTGCCTATAAGTGCCTGAACGTGACTCATGACAATGGATTAGCAATCGACGACCCATCCGGCGATACGACCAAGAACCACTGACGACGTAATCGCTTCGCAAGACGTGCAAAGCGATTCGACGAACGTATGAAGTGGATCGGCGAGTCGTGCAAGTCAGTGAAGCGACGAATTGCAGAATAAATTCAATAGCAAAACTTCAGATTAGCAAGTTTTGATGAGACGGAGTCAACCAAACCCGAACGTCGACAGAAGGGAACCGATCGATGTTACAATCAACCGAAATCAAACGTCGATGGAATTGAGCCGATCGAAATCCAGAATCAATGAGACAATCAACTAGATTTAGACACGACACGACTGTAAGAAAATGAGATTAGAAAAACGCAGCAACCATAATAGTGCCTTGGCCACTTGGTCGAGATACCATTTGGTGCCTCGGCTAAGGCCGAGACACCAGGGTGTCCTAGCTGCATAAACCCCCCTCTCTCTTGCCTATAAATAGAGAGGGGGCCTCAGTTGTTCCAGGGTAGAGACTTTTCATAGATCTGAGCTTTTCCATAGGCGAAAATTCAGATCTAGATCTTGTACGCACAAAGAACTCGTCCCGACTCAGGTCTATGCAACGAGGAGAGGAATTGAAGTGGATCCAGGTCAGATCTACAAGATCGACCCTCTAGATTAAGCTTTGTCTTAATCTCAGGGTTTGTGTGTGATTTCGCTTGGTAGATTTCACCCACTCCGGCAATCATCTCCTTCGTGAGCTGATTCCCGTTGGCAGTTATTTCCTTCGTGAAATAATCCCCGTAGATCTGTAGATCTCGCATTCAGATCTGATCACGCGGTCCATAGATGGAATAGAGTCCCCGGCATAGGCTAAGATCCCACGCAAGCGAGGATCCGACGAATGGATCCCACGTTTGTTCAACCAGGGCAACAAAGTTGTAATCTTTGTTTTTGATTTTTTCATTGTAAGCCTTATGAAAAGGTGATCTTTTTCTGAATCTCGTTGTAAAAGAAAAGAAGCTGTAACGAATTCATTTGTAATGGAAACAGGAACAACTTTTCCCCCGAACAAGCTGGCGACCACAATGGGAGCCAGCGGTTTCAGATCTGAGATCGTCGTGTTGTAACTGTGGATCCAAATCCTGATCGAGGAAGAGGTCGAATACGGGTTTGACCAGCAGAAGTTCGAGAAGTATCTCTCCTCCTCATCTAGATGTGCCTCTCCCCACAAGTCCAGAAGGATCTCCGCTGCAAGGAAGATCCGTTGGGCCTCAGATACTGAGTCCTATGAAGAAGATTCTAGCCTCGCTGCCGTCAAAATTGCTGGTAGCAGCAAATCCCCCTCGGCGCCCGCAGCCTCCGCGTCAGAGATGACCGCTGATGGCGTGCTTGCGCTCTCAAAGAGATCCCGACAGCGACGGCGCTAAAGTATGGCGCGCCGATTCGCCAAGACGGTACAATCAACAGATAGGATCTACTACAAGGCAGATCTAAGGTCCAGATTAAAGCAAAGTCTTTAGCCTTAGGTGACCGATGGCCCCTCCAAGCCGTTGACAAACGAATGGGTCCAAGTCAGGTGGCACCGTTCAACATTGGAGGAGCGCATCTGAAAGTGCCGCACACTCCTTGCGCATACACGGGCTTTGGTGCAAGAAGCCCGAAGACTGAAGAAGGAAGAGGCGGCCATGAAGTCATCAAAAATCTGCCAAGTTTGGAGTCTAAAATTTGGGGCCCTAACTCCAGCTACCCCGGCGACAAGGCCAAAGTCCGCCGGCACCCCAACTCTAATTTCTACAGTGCCGAGGCCAAACTCTACAGGCGCCTAAACTCCAGTCTCCCCGGCGCTAAGGCCAAAGTCCGCAGGCGCCCTAGCTCAAGTTCCCCCGGTGCTGAGGCCACATTCGGCGTCCACATTCTAACTCCTGGCTAAGCTGGTTCTTGCTTCAACTAGCAAGCCAACAATCATGGAGCGCCTCGGCCCTTTGCAAGATGATCGAGGTAAAATTCTGATCAAAGAACGCCTGGGTCCACTGAGTAAATGACGGGTCACTACTAATGTAGGAGGTAGCACCCACCTCAATAAGAGCAGGAAGACCTCTGTAGCTTTACACACCGGACTGAGAATCGAAGTCCAAGAGTCCGTCGAGACTTCACACCCCCACAGGCGAACTTTGAGACGAGTCACTTTTGGCAGCTTTGATAAAGCAGTCTGTCCTCAAAAGGAGATGTTTTTGTCTGATGATGATGACATTATACCTGAGAAGTCGTGCCAACATACGATGGGCTGCTCCGGCATTCATGCCGATGAGTTGTACTATCGTGTTGGGGGTACGAGCAGATCCTTAAAGAAGAGTTCTTCTGAGAAGCCTGCGCATTGGCTTTGTTCTAAGTTGATCAAGACAGTGCTATCGGAGTGCAACTGTAGCAAAACAACTCCAGAGAGGGTGTCAGTCTTTGACAGACTTGGTGCCGAAATGCTGAAGCCCAGATCAAGACGCTTCCACAGGAAAAGATCAGTGTCTCAAGGTGATGAATTGTTGAGAGTCACCAATAACATGACAGGCAGAGGGACGTCGACTCGTGCTGGTCTTCGACCATCCAACCGAATAACTTGTCTGTAGAACAGAACTATTCGGCGATCCAATTAAAACAAGATCTTAAAGGGGTTGCCATCAGATGATGAAGTATCGAATGCTGGCTCCTCATTGGCCTCTGATACCATGGTTTCCAGCGAGGGACAACCTCGTGAAGAGCTCATGATCAAGTATTGAACAGGTGGCCAAAATGCTCGAAGAAGCGATGGCCAAGCAGAAAGAGAACTTTAAGTTCGAGATAGAGATGGCCATGCAGCAGATGAGAGAAATACATGACCAACAAATTTAATCATTGACAAACTGCCAGGGTGAATCCGGTCGTCGCAACAATGTCAATCAAGTTGATAGTGACACAGACGGGGAGGAAGACCATGGTGCTGGACACCCCCCTGATGAATGAAATGCTGGAGGTAGTCACGAGAACGCCAGTGGCAACGTCGTTGCCCCCGAAAATGAGAAGATAAAGGACCTCGAGAGTAAGATCAACACTTTGATCTCCACTTAAGAGGTGAAGAAAACTGAAATACAATGTTCGTACCCAAGGGAGTGCGAGTCGATCCCATATCCGTCGAAGTTCAGTTTGATTAACTTCACACCGTTTGACAGAAAGGGGTCCCCACCCAGCACCTGATCTACTTCAAATCCCACTTGGGGGTTATTTCTAGAAACGAGCCCTTAATGGTTCGGTTATTCATTGGCACCCTTCGAGGAGCTACCTTCAATTGGTACCGCCGTCTCAAACCAGGGGGTGTTACCAGCTGGGATGATATGGAGTCCATGTCCCTTGTGAACTTCTTTGATGACGACACCAAGATTTCCATTAGGACGTTGTTGGATGAGAAGCAAAAGGACGGGAAAACGGTTGATACCTTCTTCAAACGGTTCCAGAACAAGGCGATGAATTGCCAGGACCCAATAACTGAGGAATTCATCCTCTAAACTTGCCACAACAATCTCTCATTGGATGTTCTGGAAGCAATGGGAACAGCGCCCTCCAATACTTGGAAAGATCTAAAGGTGTGTGGGGAGCAAGTCGAACGGTTCCTCAAGAGGAAGAAGGCAGAAAGAGGCCAGCCAGTGGCTGAAGCTCCCAAAAGAAATTTCTCCCCACGTAGCAAAGGCAAGGAGCAAGTGAGAATGGTGGTTGAACCAAACGTTCTAGCTGCAACCGCAGCAACAGCCACAACAGCAAGCACCACAACAATTGCAGCCTCAATGGTAGCAGAGGCTACAGCAACAAAAGCCCCTCGACTCCAGATTCCCCAAAATATACTCCTTCAAGAATGATGAGGTTTCTGGGATCTTCAAATACCTCCTAGAGAACAATAAGATCCAATTGTCACCAATTGTGAATTGAGAGGAGGCCAACAAGGTCACGGATCCAAAGTACTGCACGGACCATAGGGTGGTGCACCACCCGGCGAAGGCGTGCTACCATCTCAAGGATAAACTCCAAGCCTTGATTGATGTGGGAGTCATTACTCCAAAGCCATCCAAAGAAACGAAGGTGGGGGCGAATGCGGTATCCATCAACTTCTGGTCTGCGCCTTTAACATGGTTTCAACCGAAGCCCATCATCAAAGTGGGAATGAATACAGTGAATGATGATCCTCATGGGCAGCATGAAAAGGGTCTTGTACCGCACACTATCTCGAATGGTGAGATTCTCTGGGTCCACCCTGACCTGCTGAAAGATGATCAATGGGCACCTTCTTCATCAGGGAAGAAATCGAAGGGGAAGGGGAAATTATGCCTGCTATTTTAGCAATCTTGGAGGAGGATGATGAACGGATGGTGACATTCCAACTCTCTGAAGAGCAACCAGAAGTCTTTGCCACTAGGAGTGGGTACGCGTACAGGTACAAGTATCCCGAAGTTCTTGACCCAAATGCCAAGACATTGACGGAGCTAGGAGTGGCAATAACTCCCCTTACCCATGTTGAAAAGGCACAGTAACAGGCGGCTACCAAGAAGGACGCGGCCAAATCAAAGGAGAAGCAACGTCAGGAGGTTCAGCTCCCGAAGCAGTCTCGACTCAATCGCCCAATTGGAAGAGACAAACCGGGAAGCTCGAACTCCCCATATCGCTTCGACGTCATGGCCCAACTAGCTAACATCCCAGCAAGGATAACATTTTATGAGCTGCTGTGGTTGTCCAAAGAGACCCGGGAAGCCTTATAAGAGGCCCTGGCTGACTCTGAGTTCTTCTTCACTTAGATCAAGCTAGCGCCTAAAGAGCCGAAATCGTCAGCGGCCAAACAGTGCAATCTCGCAGCTGAGCGCCTCCCCCGCATCACCTTCACCAAGAAGGACATGCAGATGAAGAACTCGAAGCATGACATGTTGCTTTATTTTACCGGGTACATTGGCTCTAGTGAAGTCAATCGATCCAAGTCGATCCGGGTTCCGCTGTGAGCATCATGCCCTTACACCTCATGTACAGCCTCGGGATTCCTGCCAGTAAACTGGCATCAACAGGCATCGTGATCTACAGATTTGACACCAGCGGGTCTCGGCCGCTTGGTAAAATCTGAGTGAAGTGCTAAATGGGAGATTTGAAGTCTGAAGTCACATGTTATGTGATTGACGCAGAGACTTCTTATAACCTATTGTTGGGTCACCCTTAGATCCATAATAATGTTATAGTTCCCTCCACTCTTTATCAGTGTTTGAAATATGTAGACATGAATAATGAAGTCAAGATGATGGTCGCGGATAAACGACCGTTTAAGGGGATGGAGAATTACTTTACTGACTCCTTCCTTTACGGTAATGAGTCCGATACTAAATCATCGGCCCAAGGCACGGATAGCGGCGAGGATGTTGACACCAAAGCCGGGCTTGATTATGATGGTAATTTTGTTATAAATGACATTATACCCGTTGTAATCAATCTTGACGATGAAGAATCATAGGATAATGGTTGTAATTGGTAACTTGCTGACGAATCAATAAAAGATGATTTAGAGTACTCATTGTCTTTTGCGGATGTCGTGACAGAATTATTTAACAACCCCAAGCTACACTTGCCAACTCGGTCATCCTGTATAACACAGAAGTAGTTCCGAGATTCTTTTGGGACAACACTCGTCATCCTAGGTAGAACAAGTAACAAAAAAGACTTGGCTTATAGTAAAGGAGATGTGGCTCCAACACCGAACAACATTTTGGGGGAGGACGTTGATGACAATATTTCTGGACTTCATCTATTCAGATATAGCCTAGAAACACTGGACCTCATGAAGAAGTGGGGATACGATTTTGCGCAAGGGGGAGGTCTTTGTTTCGGATCCTCAAATCCCGCCCAAAGCTGTGCATGTCCTAAGAGGGAAACCTGATAACTATTACGCATTCAGGAGAGGACTAGGATACGTATCCTCCTCGAAATATGAATGCTCTTGGTTGATTGACAACCAGTTACCCGATGCAGAAGATGAATATTCGTCTGACTCTTCTGCCTGGGATTC
>JBAKGM010000200.1:18707188-18728514 GCA_037177215.1 Asparagus racemosus
TCAGATCTCTATGGATTCAGGTATTGCTTCCGCTCATTTAATCCCTTTTAAGAATCACGGTATTATAATCTCCTACATGATGATATTATTTTGATGCGCCAACTGATGCCTAACATGGCATATGACCCAGGCACTAAATTGTGTTAGCATGCACTTTACGTTTAAATTTTGATTTAGTTGAGAAACCTCGTGATAGGGAACTATTTTAGATTTCTTGAGTGAAAAAATATCTAGGGGTTCTCAATGAGAGTGTGATTCCTATTAGAACGCCCCACACAATGAGGGGCATTCTAATCTAAGAATGAGAACCATAACAGTGGCATTTTGCTAATAATCATGTGCCCTACATTTTGGAGATATTCCCACATAGTGTGATAAGAATATTACTCCCTTTCAAATCATAAACTTAGTTGCCATCCAAACAAAAGAAAAAGCATAAATTTAGTGATCACAAAGAAGAAAATAAATTTGCATGAAATTTAGCTATCAAAACGATGAAGCTAGGATTAAGGGTAAACTATGGAAAACTCCCATCAAATTTTGGAGGACTACAGTAAAACCCCCATCAACTCTTTTTATTAGAGTAAACCCTCCTAAAATTTAGAAGTTATTGTACATAACAGTATTAACTGTTTTATTTCATTGAATCATATCTAAAAATTTATCTTTTAATCCATATATTACCACCATCAACTCTAACGTATCACTCCTAAACACAGCGCAGAGAAATATGACGAAAAATTCCTTCTTAGTCCCAAAAAGTACCCTTTTATTGAAAAGGAAAAACTAAAATATTTTTTGTGACTAAGGAATTATTTTCATCTTTTTCAGATACATACTTGTCGCATGAGATATTAGAATAGATTATGCTAATTTGAAGATAAATGAGAAATTTTAAAATAAATTTTAGTGAAATAAAACAGTTCCTGAGGGGGCCTTGTGCAACAACTCCTAAAATTGAGGAGAGTTTGGTGTATTAAAAAAAGGTTGATAGGGGTTTACTGCAAGTCCTTAGAAAAGGTCTTGGTGGTTTTCTGTAATTAACCCAAAAATTAAATAATCTACAAGGGTTTATAAAAAATTTCATAAAATGCAAATTAGCCATATTTCGTTGACGTGGATATATTGGAAACCACAGAAAAAGCACACTATACAAAGCAGTGTGTGTTTATCAACTTTAAAGAATTAGTTTTAATGGATAAAGTATAATCTAAATATTAGTTTTTAGTTTCACAAAACTTGTGCCACAAAATTTTAGCGAAATAAAACAGTTCCTGAGGGGGCCTTGTGCAACAACTCCTAAAATTGAGGAGAGTTTGGTGTTTTAAAAAAAGGTTGATAGGAGTTTATTGCAAGTCCTTAGAAAAGGTCATGGTGGTTTTCTATAATTAACCCCAAAAGTAAATAAGCTACAAGGGTTTAAAAAAAATCTCATAAAGTGCAAATTAACCATATTTTGTTGAAGTGGATATATTGGAAACCACAGAAAAAGCACACTATACAAATCAGGGTGTGTTTATTAACTCTAAAGAATTAGTTTTAACGGATAAAGTATAATCTAAATATTAGTTTTTAGTTTCCCAAAACTTGTGCCACAATTGAGCTGGTTTTTTTAAGTTCAAAATTTTAATCCTTAAGTTAATTTTCTTTTCAATCAATTCCTAAGTGGACCAGCTCTAGACTAGTTAACTAAGGAGGCGTTTGATAATCATTGTGTTTTGGTTGATTCCGTTTTTATTTTGTCAAAAATCGAACCGGACTTTGGATAACAAATGCTTTTGTTTTGGTCTCAACTTTGACGCAGCCCAAAATAAATGGGGTAAAGTTGACCCAGCCCAAAATTTACGGACGCTGCAAACACCAAAAAAATCTTTGTGAGTTCATAGGGTTTTCGTTTCAGAACCCAGGCTACTCTACTCCTCTCAAAACTTTTTCTTCACCTCATCGGAAGTCGTCACCGCCTCCGATAGTCGCCGCCAACCGCATCCGGTAATCGCCGCCGACCGCGTCCGGTAGTCGCCGCCACCTCCTCTGGTAAGCTTTTTCTTTTACTCAATCCTCTCATGTTTTCCTCTTCCCTTCACCTCCTCCACATGCGTTTTTTTCGTCAAAGATTCCCCTAATTTGTTTGTGTCTGCAGTCGGATTTGCTTTTTTTTTCTGCCGATTTTGTGCCAGTTTCATTTTGCCCTAATTTTTTATTTTTTCCAATTTCATTTTGCACAGTTTATACTCAGTTTTTAAAAAAATTTTTCCCTAACATGCATCTCCTCTGCATCATGCTTTTGCCCTGTCTAGACATGGTCTTGGGACCCTATACTAGAAGACTATGCATGCGTGAGAAATTTCTCTTCTATATTTTTCATGATTAAAAAGTACACGATTTATATAAGCCGAGCATCAAAATGAGATTGAAAATAATGTAGAAAAACATAACATGTGCTGGCGGCAAGGTTATTGTCAGTGGATAGCATTGCGTAGCTGTGAGATATCGCTAAGGCTATTTGGGGTTATTGTGGCAAAATAGCGGTAAAAAGTGCAAAGTCAAATAGCAGTCTAATTTAGATATGTATAAATATTTTAAAAAAAGAAAATTAAAAAATATCTAGAAAATCTAAAAATGCATATTTGATGATTTAAAGAGATCCTAAACATGAAATAGACATGTAACCGTCACATAATACTGAAGAAGACTGGAGAAGTCAAAGAGTCATCGTTTTCGAGAAGATGAGTTGAGCGGTGAGAGGACTGCACTAGAAGGAGCTCACAGTGAGAGGAGGTGAGAGGATGTGCTGAGGGAGGTGCCAAAGGCTATTGGAGGCGGCAAGAGAGTACGCTAGAAATCGCAGGAGGCGGTGGGATGCAGTGGTTGCGGATCGGTTTAATTTTTAAAAAAATAAATCTCAAACCGCTTTTAAATATCGATCAAAAAGCAGATTTTGCCCGCAATCGTCCGCTATTCACCGCTATGGCATGCTATTGACCGTTTTTACGAGCAGATTGTGCCTATTTCTCAATATGTCACCGCTATTGGGCAATAACGTAGCGTAAAGGGACCGCTAACTCTATTAGCGCCGCTATTGCAGGGCTATTTACCGCTATTTATAACAGTGGCTGACGGGGTCGGTGGGTGGGAGGGTGGGTGGCTGAACTGGCGGTGCAGTAGCAGGTGATGGCAGTGGTGGTTTGGGTGGAAGCATGGCGGGGGTTGATAGTGTTTGCCTTGTGCATAGGGTCAGACTAGTGTTGACCAAAACTCAGAAACGCTGGTTTTGGGAAAAAAACGCTACACCATGGTGTTTTTTTGGAAAAGCAAAACAAGAAAAACACAATAGTACCCAAACACACCCTAAAATACTAGTCCAAACCGAAACTTCTGAAATTGCCAAACACGGCCTTGGCCTTACTCCGACTAGGAATATAAAGTTGACTTTGGTTTTGATATTTTTAACTTCCCCAATACAATCTGATCGATACTTCAAAAAAATACAATCCGATCGATTATGGTTCAGGTCGCGAATCTAATTTTATACCTCAAAATCAAATTGGATTTTGGGTTTTTCACTTTTGCTAATCATTTAGAGCCCTAGAGGGTCAACACAAAGAGAAATAGAAAGAGGGGCGCTCAGTGACACGGCAACGATCTTACTGATGGCAGTGATACGATCTTGACTTGGAAAACGCTGCGAGATTCTCTTGAGGCAGGTGCTCGCTCTCTCAACTCTTTCTCCGTTTGTAATAGATAAAATTTTGATCTCTGGGTGTTCTGTGTTGCTATTTGTGAATTCTAGGGTTTAGTTTATGTGTACTTGCTAACATTTTGATCTTTGTTGCATTCTGACAGGATTTTAAATGAGAGGATGAAATGTAGTTTTACTTAAAATTTTGCTAAAGATATCTTGATTTCCCTTTAACGTCTAGTCTTCTAATGCCCAGTTTTGTTATTTGGATGAAAGTTTTGCAAAGTATACTTTGATGTGCTTATGTGTAATACTCTTGTCGATGTTGCAACCCTGATGAAGGGCTAGGGTTTCTTTAGGCGGCTGATGAGGAATAACCACACATTCTCAGAGTCCTGTGAAGTGAACTTTAGAAGATGCGGATGCCGTGATAACGGAGGTCAAATGACCCATAACCGAGCGAGTTAACCATAGGAAGCCGTACCTGAAAAGCTTTGTGATGTTTCTTTTTGACTTGTGAAAGGTATTGAGTCAGTGTGCCATCAGATCTAAAATCTGCAGATTTGAGAAGGTAGAAAGTGTGACTGTTTCTGCTCTAGAGTTCTTGTTGAAATAGTTAAATTCTTTAAGTGAATTCAGAATTCCTATTATAGTAGCAGTGAAGGAAGGAGGGTACTGTTGCAGCAGTGGGTTCTTGATACGGGAGATGTCAACACAAAGTAGAGCAGGAAGAACAAAACTGTATATAGAAGAGAATAATACATAGATTTAACGTGGTTCAGGCGATATGTTTGATCTGTGTCTAAAGGTGAACACAAAAAAGAAAAAAGAAATTCACTAATCAAAGAGGAGATTATAGCAGCGATAACTCTTTAATCTCACTCACCCAAGCCCACAAAATATACCCAATGATGAAGTAAAGAGAAGAACATATTAGAATCTGTCTTTCTTTTGCTCTTGTTTCCTCACTTACACCCCTCTTCATCATTCCTAACCATCCCTTTTATAGTGAATGAAGTCCTCATAGAACCTTTCATTTTTCACATGATTAGCTAACTAGCATTTGCTAGGTGTAATAGTTGGCTAAATGTGGCGTAATAGTAATCCAATTTAATTTCATACATGCTAAATGTGGTAAGAAGAGAAGTTCAGATTTGATTTTTTTTCCCCTTCACATTCAAGGAAATTAATAGGTCCAATTGTAACAATTCAAGGATTAGGAAAAATTATATTTAGGAACATCATCAGGTTAGGCCTGGAGATCTGTGTGGATTGAAAGTGTGTTTTACCTTCATCTTATGCATCCTTGTTAAGCTTGTAGAGATATTTGGGGATTCTTGGTTAAGAAACATGAAGTGTTCTACAATTTGGTTTGAAGAATGGGAGATTGCTATAGGTGATATTTTTCCTATTTTCTTTCAAGTTCTAAACTTTCTTGGATCAACTGGATTTTTCGTCATTTTTCTTCGATTATCATGAGCTTCCTCTTTCTGAGACTAGCCTATCATGAATTTTTTTTAATTACATCATACTACAATAGTGTTTAAACATTTTTTCAGTAATTGTTACCCTTGTACGTGATGTGTATGTGATGGAATCTGGTGGAGGTGTCCATAATGTAAGAGGATCTGAAGTTTGTGAGTCGATGAAACTTTCTTTTTTAGATTATGGGCGTGTTTATTCGTGTTAATGACATCAGAGAGTTTAATTGAGTCATGGTATTTTACTACTATCTAAAGAAGTTTATGATAGTTTAATAAAAATCAATAAATGATCGTGGTACTTCAATTAAATTTAGCCTTGAAATTTAACCTTTCTAATGATCAATAGCTGATATGACCATGTTTCAACCAGGTTAAACCTTAAAGCATATCATTTTTTATTTTCTTATATATATTGTTTTGCTCCCATTCTTTTTTATCTCTAGTAAAATGAGGGTTACTATACCTCTGGATGGATGGATATATGACCTGTTTTGTAATGAGCTTAGGAATAAAGCATCGTGTTTATTAATTTTTGCTAAAGGATAAACTGTTAAATAAATGAAACAAAGAACGTGTCCATTAACTGATAAAACAACCCCTGTTCCTATATCAAGATACTATCATCATCATTCAAAGCCAAGTTACCAACTTGGATTGGGTCAGATGTAGCAAGAAGGGTTTTGTTTAGTCAAGTTAAACGGGTTTGGTTTCTGACACAACCCATATATTGTATCAGTTAGGGGTCTAAACCTGAAGTCGTCTAAGACTCTAATGTCATATAAGAATCCCAGGCCAATGACTAAATATCTACCAGCTCCTACTTTGTATTTTGACTTTTGAGGTTGCAAATTTATATTAGACTTCAAAAACTTTAAAGCATGCAAGGCCTAACATGTACTATTATTTTGTTTTGTTAGATTTATGTTGAGGAATTAATAGAACTGAAATGGTTACTCTCCTTGTCCTATGTTGACAATGATTTGCTGTTGCAAGAATTTGTGCATAATAGAAACTTAATAAATATTTATATATCTTTTAATGACTAAAGCATACACTGTTGGCAAGCATTAAATTAAATTTCAAATAGTAGCAATAAAAATGTAAAACATAACAACTAATAATAAAATAGTTTAAATAATAGCTAAAGATATTTTTGAATTTATATTAAAACACTAAAAGGATCAATAGCTTTTACAAATAATGCATTGGATTTTTAAAATACTATAGAATTGTAGAGTATGGAACCTATACATTTTTTGAGGCGGTTGATGGAAAAATATAGAGAGAAGAGAAAAGATTTATATATGGCTTTCATTAACGTAGAAATAGCTTATAATAGAGTGCCTAGAGAGGTAATATGGTGAGTTTTAGAAATGAAAAATGTATCTAATATGTATATATATATATGTGTGTGTGTGTGTGAGATTAGAAATGTATGATAGAGTAACAACTAAAGTAAGAACTAATGAAGGATAGACTAAGTTGTTTTCTATTACCGTAGGTTTACATGAAGGGTTAGCATTAAGCCTTTTCTCTTTTTTGCTTTAGTTCTGGACCACCTTACTAGATATATTTAGGATGAAGTCCACTGTGTATATTATTTGCTACTGATATGATATTAATTGACGAGATTAAAAAATATATAATTTCTAAAGTAGAAAGGTAGAGACAAACTCTTGAAACTAAATATTTTAAATTAGTAGAACAAAAACAGAATACATGAAATGCATTTTTAGTAAAACTAAAAAGAGAAAAGAGCCTATAGTACATATTAATGGTCAACAAATATCTAAAAGTACTCACTTTCGCTATTTAGGATCAATTATTTGGCATGATAGTGAGATTGATGATGCTATTATTAGGGGTGCATTCGGTTCGGATACAGTTCAGATATGGCACTTATCATATCCATATCCACTTTCTAAAAACATATACGGATACTGATACGGATACGGATATTCATCGATAAGAAAAAAAATATAATCATATTCGCATTAAACGGATACGGATACGGTTCGAATATTAAATAAGCGGATACGGATACAATACAGATATTAATCGGATTTTTAGGAAACGGATATGAATCAGATATGACAAAAAAATACATACAATTATAATACTTCGCACACTAAATGTAACTAAAAAACATTCACCTATTGTACATAATCGAGATAAGTTTATTCAAGCATGTAGAAATTGTCACATCATAGACATAAATACAAGTCCTCATGTAATTCTCAAGTCTAATCCAAACAACAAAAAAAGTGCAGAAACCATATCCGCATATCCGAACTGTATCCGCATTTTTGACCCGAAATCCGTTTCTGGATGAAAATCAAATAACAAAAAAGTGTAAATACCTTATTTGGAAAAAGTGCAGAAATCGTATCCGGATATCCAAACTGTATTTGCAATTCCGACCCAAAAATCATATCCGAAATCGTATCCGGATAAAAAATCAAACACCAAAACCGTTTCCGAAACTGTATCTGGCCGGTTTTAATTTTTCCCTACCATATCCGCTTTCTAAACCGATACGATTGTGATCGGTCCGGATATATCTAGACCGTTTTGCACCCCTTGCTATTATCGATCAAATCAAATCATGATGGTTAAAATGGTGGAGTGCTTCAGGAGTATTGTGTGATCGTAGAATAACTATGAAACAAACAAAAATTTTATAGAATGGTTTTAAGACAAACAATGTTTTATGGATCAAAATATTAGGTAATTAAAAAATTTGTGCAAAAATAAGTGTAGCAAAAATGAAAACGTTGAGATGGTCTTGTGGGTATACACTAAAAATAAGATAAGAAATGAGCGCATCCCCAGTATATTAGAGGTTTCTCCTATTAAAGATAAAATGAGAGAGAATCAATTAAGGTGGCTTGGTTATGTACAACAGAGACCTCTTAGTGCACCAGTTAGGAAAAGTGCTAATATTATAGTTAATGGAGTAAAGATATCTAGAGATAGACCTAAAAGAAATTGATTGTAGACAATTACAAAGGATACGATTATGATTAACTTAATAGAGGAGATGACACATAACCTAACAGAATGGAAGAATATGATTCATGTAGTCGACCCCAAATATTTGGGATAAAGGTTTTATTGTTGTAGTAGTAGAATAGCAGAGCAATGACATGAAATTTATATAAATACCATTTAACGTATTATTTTTTAAAATGATGCAGCACCTACAACTATCATTTTTTTTCATAATTTCATTAAAGGCTAGTTCATATTTCATGTATTAAGAGAAATTGAGAAATTTTCCATTCAATAATTTAACTCTAGAAAAGTTCACCCAAAATAGTTAATTTTAATGTACTGATACAAAACATGCTCCCAATCTGAAATTGCCGAAACTTCCCGAACTATCAATGCCAATGCTTCATCTGATAATCATATTGACACTGATGCCACGATTCAAATATGCTACAAAATCATCAAAATGCAAGTAATACCCTGACTGCAATTTTCTATTCTACATCATATGTAAATTAGAACTAAAATTAGCGAAAGATAACCCCAAGAGTTTCTATATTCATATATGGACAAGTGTTAGGTTCGTGCTTGCATGGATTGATTTGGTTTATGAAAATTGGATCATACCTAAAAAATTTCTTTGGACTATTGCCCCTTTTTCAAAAGTAGATAACTTGCATTAGAGTTTTCTCTTTTTTATAAGCGGTTGTTTGGTTGGTTTACCAAAAAAGCTTGAAACCTATTTCATGATTTGAATCCCATTTCGAAGGTTTTAGGGTTGAAATGGGTTTCATGAAAAAACTAATGAGGCGGGGTTGTTCAAGACCTCTTTTACATAGGTTAATGTTTTTTGGACCCAAAATATGGGACAGGTGAAGAAATAGATGTTGTGGATAGTAATTTTCTGAATTTATTGCTTCCTTTTATTTTCTAGCTGGACACATGAAAACACTCCCGAAGGGCAGCTAGGGATTTCTTAAAAATGAAGCCAATGTTCTTCCTTCTCTCCATTTCTTGATCTTCTCTTGATATCATAAAACTAAAAGTCTTTCATTTGTCATTATGTTTTCGTATATGTTTCGATTCTTTTGGTTAGGGTGGTAATCATTATGCGCGGTGATAATCAAATATTGATATCTTTAACAATCCTCACCCTCAACCTATCCGGACCACCTCCTGCCTCCATTCCGATTCACTTTCGAACCCGTACAAATATGGGCTTGCCGGAGAGGATACCTTAGGACCTGGAGCCAATTTTTGTTAGCCATCAAGGATCGGAGCAATATGTGATGCTAGGATTCGTAGAGTTTGATCCTTTTTCTTGTTCCATATTTGAAAGGGTGGATGGTCGATTTTGGGATTTAGACTGTGTACTTCATGTTTAAAGCTTAGTGCTTCAGCCCTCGAGGGCGATGCTATTGTTCTCGAAGCTCCTGAATTTTCAATACAATGCCTATTTCTAGCTCCTGTTTGTCACTCCTTTCAACTTGGGACACAGAGTGGATTGAGGTACTCTGTATTGAAACTAGAGGATAATCAAAATTTTCATTTTAAAGATGTGTTTTTAATGAACGATTTTAATAAGAAAAGTATTTGGGGGGTTTTTTGTTCTATGGATCAATTATATATTAGGTAACAATCTATCTTTGATTTTAATACAATTCAAGATAGTGTAGAAAATTTTTTTTGCTGCCGTAATGAACACGAGCTGTAAAACTCGTCATTGGAGAAGAGGAACGGGTCGGCAATACACAAGCTTAGAAGAGTTTAATGGGAGATGAATTTAGCTAATCTTAAATTTAGAAGAGATGAAAGGCATATTTATTTGACAAAGATACCCGTACTTGCTATTAAAGAAGAAATTTAATGGGAGATGGGTCAGCATGCCACCTCACCTATCCCACAAACCTATCCTCTTTTTGGGTCTTAGCAACACTCCATAAGCTCAATAGATTACCAAATCAATCAAACTAATAAATGCGAACTTTTTCTAGCTTGATATTTCTAAAGGTGATGTGGCAAGCATGGAATCAATTTTATCCTTTTACGATGCAAACTAAACAGCCCCTAAAGGAAATACAAAATAAGAACATATATAATTTTTATATCAAAATTTAAAATTCAAATTAGATGGCTTAAGCACCAATCCCTCTTTTAAAATATCACTCTTTTTTATAATATTTCAAAATTAAAACAAAAGAAAATGCTACCTCAATAAGTATGTGGATAGTTTTTATTTTAAATTTTCAAATTCAAATTAGAAAGGGACACGTGGCATTGTTTTGAGATGTAATACTAATAATAAATCACAAATTTCTTTTTATATATAAAGAGAAATTTAAACCATTTCCTTCTCCGTATTTATCCTTTTATGTAGTTCAATTTATTCTTCCACTCATGGAGTAACAGATCCAGATTTTCATTATTTATGATGTCTCACTTGATTCTCTTGTCCATTTAGGATTTTACTTCTCATCTTAATTTGATAGCCAAGATATGATGTAACAATAGTAACCACTAATCTATTTTTCTATAAATATAAGATCTTCATGTATAGCCATTAATATCCATCCTCTCTATAAAAAGTGAAATATGGATAAATGCCACTAAACCCCCAATAAGATCGGTATTTGACACTAAACTCACAATACCTTTGAAACTCTCACTAAAAATTCACAAAAACTTTTGGTAGAAAGTTTCTAAAATTAAATTATTAGTTAAGTGTGCTCAAATGACAAAAATACCTCTTATAAGTTTTAAAAAAACACCTAATAAAATTTTATTTTTGTCACTTAACCCCCAATAACTTTTGGTAAAAATCCCTAATAATTGGTTATTTGTTATTTTTCAAGATTCTATGTAATTTTTGGAATTTTTAGGAGGTTGTTTGTAATTTTTGGATATTTTTGGAAAATTGATTTTAGGATTTGAAAGGGATTGTTTGTAATTTTCAATTTGTGATGAGTAATTTGTAATATTCAAAATTTGTTAGTAGTTCTTTGTATTTTTTGTTTTTTAGGTCTTTTTGCAATTTTTAGATTTTAAAGGCCTTGTTACAATTTTAGATTTTTCAAGGGATTGTTTATAATTTTCATATTTTAAGGGATCTATTTGTTGTTTTTGGATTTTTCAAGGAGTTATCTTTTTTTTTTAGAATTTAAAGTGCGTGGTTAGTAATTTTTAGATTAATTAGTGGTTTCTTTGTAAAGTTTAGAATTTAAAGGGTTTTTTTAGAATTTTCAAGTATTTCAGGAAGTTGTTTGTGGTTTAATATTTTTCAGAGGTCTATTTATAATTTTTTAGTTTCTATGAGGTTTTTGTAATTTTATATGCTAATCTGCAAATAGGAATGATTCGAGGGGTGTATATTGGCTTGAGGGATAACGTACGCCAGTGTATAAGTATGGGTAATGCTCTTATGGGTTAAGTGCAAAAAATAAAAATATTTTGGTAGTTTTCTGAAATTCCGAAATTAATCAGGAATTTCAAAAAAATTGCAGATTTAATGCTAAAGACTAAATTTATTAGATGTTTTATGAAATTTATCTTTTAAAAAGTTAAGGAGAGTCGTATGACGAATTTTTGAAATGTAAGGCTTAATAATAAACAACATATCCTTTCTTTATATATAAAAGAGAAGAGAATTTAAAATGTGATTATTAGATTTTTCTAATTATGGATAATTAAAGAAATTTAAAGATATGAATATTAGATTGTTTTAGTTACTAAAAATTTGACTGTAATTAGAATTCTCTAATTATAGATTGATTTAATTTAATGGGAATTCTAATTATGGATAGAAAATAAACCCATCATATAAGAATTCTAATTTAATATTAAAGTAACATATCACACGTGGCATTGTTTTGTGTTTATGTGTTGTTATTTTGTGCCTTTAGGAGTACCACCAATTTATCATTTGTGTGTGTGTATATATATGCACACACACACATGCGCGCGCGCATACACACAAGAAGGAGGAATATCCAACAAACAGTGTATTAATATACACTAGTCATTGTATAGAAGGAAGCACCTAAACTGGCCTCTTGTCCTGCCTCTGATGATGCCTGTGATAGGCCCGTACACCATTAGGCAATTATGACCTCTTCTACATCTATTGAATTTTATTGCATCTCTTCCCTTCATTTTTTTACTTTTACTTTCTCTATCACTCCACTTCGGATGTTCTCCTAGTCGATCAGTCTAAGAGACTCTACAAAATATGTTCACTCATAGGCAAACTGGTTTGACAAGCAACCTCAAGCAATAAATCTGTACAGAATTGGCAGTCAGGTTAAAAGGTCTGGTTGATCAGTCAAGCGACTCTACGAAATATGTTCACTCATAGGCAAATTGGTTTGACAAGCAACTTCAAGCAATGAATCTGAACAGAATTGGCAGTCCGGTTAAAAGTTGACTCGTCTTATGCAAAATTTTAGTGAAAATTTGCTTTATCTGTAGATCATTGGGATCACCATAGATGAGATGTCCATGAATAAAGTGGTTAATGGTCGGGTGTTGACAAAAACCTTTTGAAATGAGTGTGTATGACTCATGCAACCTCAGGGCGAGCAAAATTATCAAACACAACATGGCATGTTACCAAGTCTAAAACTTCACAAACACGCTTGATATCATCGTACATGAATTACTGGCACCGACCTTGGCAGTTAAGGATACCAGCTTATTAGATGTATTGAATGAGTTATTTGTAATACTTTTTCTCGTCTGAATTATGTATTAGGTCCACTGGCACAGGTCTAAAGCTTTTATACCACTGCCAACCATCATTTGCTGCTTCCTGTTCCATAGCCTTTCATCTTGATTTCAGATTTTCTCAATTTCTAATTGTTGTACTAAAACTTCGTTTAGATTACATATTCTATTAGAGGTATCTTTAACGGTACAGAGGCTTCTCACAACTAGATTGAAAGACACGTATTGGAGAGGGGATTCTGAGCAAACCGTGGGACCTAATAATTGTGCACTCATGACATAATTTATTAAGTTCCAATAATAATGGCCACTGTTCTATAACCATTACAGCAATGCTTTTTATGGACATAGCAATTGGGTCTAATCGAGTTGGAACTGGAGGTCTCGTAAAGATTTTTCCCTGAAGAGACCCTTATAAACCAATATAGTTCCAACTTATAAACTCTAAATACTATCGACAATACTTGACCAGTACTAAATTTACAACTGGAAACATTGTAAACTGTAATAAAATTGAATCTGGAATCAGATTGTCAACGTTTTGGATCTCACTGGAGAACTAACTAGCATGCAATTGTTACCAATAATGCAAGCAACAGACAAATTGTGGAGTTTTCTGCACTCAATAGAACAAGGAGGTAATGCAAATTGTCTGTTGCTTGCGATTGTAACTGAAACACCCAAATAGAATAAGGAGGTAATGCAAATTGGGGGTTCGAGATTGTAACTGAAACAAAACTCAAATCTGGAACAAGTGTAAATGGAAAAAAATTGAATTTGAAACCAAAGCTTTAGGTTTTGGAGCTCATGGGATGGCATTTGTTGTTGATGATGCTAGCAACAGACAAATGGTCGAGTTTTCTAATGTTAAAGCCGATGAAGAGGAAATCGGAATTGGGGGCATTCGAGATTGAAATGGCTGTTCGAAGTAAATTTATAGTGAAAGGTTTAAAGAAAACAAACACATTTTCCATCTCGATTAAAAAATGTATCAGGAACAAACTACAATGTTTAAGTTCTGTAGTTAATAGTTGTATATGTGCCGAAAAAGATTAAAAACATGAACCATAAATTATTCAGGAAGTTTCTTGAATAAACCAGAAGACCAATTAGTTGACCCAGACTAACTCTCAACTTGCATTTCTATCATCAACTAGATCATCTAGATAAATTCTTTTTCCGAATCCATCAATAAAATTAAGGAGTGTGCTGACCTGGAATGAATTATATTACGTGTATGTCTTCAGAGAAGTTCCAGTTATATACAGGATTTAGGTACAGTTTCAAAGTATATCTGAATGATCAAATGGTTGAACTCCTGAATGTTGTAAATTCATATGTAATTCACTTGACCTAGTGGATAAGTACAATTTAGTTAATGTTCTGTTAAATGTCATCACAGTAAAGATTCTTCTATTAATGACTGGGAAGAGTTGATGGATATATTGAAAACTTGATGCTCTCTTTTCCTGTCATAACATAATGTTTTCAACCGATCTGCTACAAGATTCAATGATACTGTTGCTTTTTTAAAATCCACATTACGTATAATCTCAAAACTTCTATTTGATTTCAGGACTATGGCAAGTAAAGCCAGCAGCGAAGGACCCATAAATGAGCAGGCAATCGCCAACATGTACGGTGTTCTGCGCTCTGAGATGAACCAACTCTACTCAAAAATCACAGAGCTGGAAATGGAAGTCAGCGAGCACACCCTTGTGATGGGAGCAATACAACCGCTCGATCCATCAAGGCGCTGCTACCGCATGATTGGAGGGGTGCTTGTCGAGCGAACAATAAAAGAGGTCCTGCCTGCAGTGCAACGCAACAAGGAAGGCCTTGAAGAGGTCATTGCTCGCTTAAACGAAGCGCTGGAGAAGAAGAAGAAGGAGATAGCAGATTTTGAGCTGAAGCACAAGATTAAGATAAGGAGGCAAGATGATACTAACGAAGGTGAGGGAGGGAAGAAGGAAGGAACGGCTCAGGGTGTGCTTGTTGGCCCCGCAGGCAATGAAGGGAAGTAGTTGCTGACTAAAGTTTCATTTGTTCACGAGCTAAAAATGTGGTTTTGATCTTTCAGTGTGGGCATTTGAGTTGTGAATTCGAATATATTATGTATTATTGTGGTCGCATTTGTGGATTTAGATCTTTGAGTTAGGGATGCTGAGGATATAACGTTATTGATTGAAAATTTTGAGTTGCAGTGTGGATGAGTTCCGTCATTGTTATTTGTCATTCACATTGTTTCGGCTTCTTGTTCAAGCGTTTGCTGAGGGGGTATTTTTTAATTGATTTCGGGAATTGTGCTGTATTTTTTTCAGCAATTTGATGTACGGGTCATTCCGAGGGCTGATTCAGCTTTTCTCTCATATGTTTTTTCCCATCAGAAATCTATAAACCCCAAATCTACTAGAGGCTTCATCAAAGGAAAATGCTTTATTTACTAGTATCGACGCTGGCATGAAACAAGTATGGATGGGCAAATGAGGTTTTCTTAACAAAGATTGTAATGTTCTGTAACAAAACATGATTACAATTGAATATGGGTAACGGTTTTTTAATTATCAGTACAAGTAGGACTCTAGTCTTTGTTCATATTGCAACTGAAATGCTGTTAGATGGAACACAACTGCACAGTAACATACCCAATTTAATTTTTATTTTTTTATTTTTTTTATTTTAACAACCCGAACCAATCTAAAAAAGAATATTTAAAATTGGTTCGGATAGATTAATGCTCAACTAATGAGATCTTAGATTAACAAAGTATGACAGAATGGGGGGAAAACAAAACTCAGTTTTGTGTAACTCCATGAGTGATTTATTCATTGACGTACAAAATGAAATTTTAATTATTCAAATGATAAGTTTCCTATGGCCATTGTCTTGGTTAAAGACTGCATTTAAAAAGCTTTTAAGTAACGAAGAATGTGAAAGTCCTCAAGTATGTGTCCTCATTTAAAAATCCTTCTATCTTTTCGAGACTGAAAATATGAGAAGTGTTTCAAAAATTTATGTCATTTTACATATATCATATTTAAAATTATGACTGATCCAAATTCTTTCTCTTAGTAATGCTCGAGTTGCTAACTTCAAAGAATTAAAATTCATATTTTAGGATGATTTTGTTGATTTGTGAAAGTGGCTTTGATACCACTTGTTTAATTATGAGACACTAAGAAATATTTTATTATCATTTTTTAGTAGTACAACACTCAATACTCTCTCTAATACAAACACTCACTCTGCTACAAACTACTACACTCTTTTGTAACATGCTACTTTTCCTCTTATTCTCTCTCCCTCTCTTTATTTCTTTCTTTATTTTTCTCTCTTGATATTGGGATGCAATCCACCGAATGCTTGGGGGGTTATTTATAGCCTAGGTCTTGTGGTTGGTAAGTACTGTAGCTGGGTAGGTGGTTACTGTTGAAATGGTGGCTGAGATAGGTAGCTGCTGACTTTAACATGCCCCCTCAGCAATGACTTCTCTATCCACAAGTCCAAGCTAACTTTGAAATTATGTAAACTTTGAAGAAATCAGTGCTTAGGTGAATATGTCAGCTATTTGTTCATTTGTCCCAATTGGCTTCATTATGATCTCCTCCTAAAAAACTTTCTCTCATAGAAAGTGATGATGTACTTCGATATGCTTCGTCCTAGCATGAAAAATTGGATTATGTGCGAATCGTATTATAGACTGATTATTGGAATGTAAAGCTACCGAGTAGTCTATGGACTGATGTAGATCCCTCATTAACTGAAAAAGGTACGTGCTTTTCTGAGCTGTCATTACTGCTGATCTGTACTCCACCTTTATAGTTGACAGTGACACCGTTGACTGTCTTTGCTACACCAAGATATAGTCGCTGAGCTGAGACTAAACACGTATCCAATAGTAGACCTTCAAATGTCGTATCTCTAGCATAGTCAGCATTACAATAGCCATAGACCTCACATTCTTCTCCTTTCTTAGTTAATTGTACTCTTGACGTACCTTAAGATCCTTCAGATTGCTTCTAAGTGAGACTTCTTTGGCTTATACATGTATCGGCTCATCATACCAACCGCAAATGAAATATGTGGTCTTATCATCGTCAGATAGATCAAGCTTCCAACTAGTTGTCAATACATAGTTGGATCCTCCAAATCTTTTCCTTCATGTGCAAACAACCTTAGGTTTGTCACCATCGGTGTTGAGATTGACTTGCATTTGAACATCCCGTACTTGAGCAACATATCCTTCGCATACTTTTACTAGCAAAGAAGCAATCCATCCATCCTTCAGTCAACCTCTAATCCGAGGAAATGCTTGATCTCCTCAAGCTCCTTCATTTGAAACCTGACCATAGATTTGTTCTTGTTCTCTAGATTTCTGCTCATCATCTCCAGTTAGGATTAAGTCATTCACATAGACCAATACAATTGCTAGCCTATTGCCAGTCCGTTTGACAAATAAACTAGAATCTACAAGAGCGAGAGAGTATCCACTTTGAATTAAGAACTCACCAATCTTTCCGTACTAAGCTTTCAGAGCTTGCTTCAGTCTGTAGAGAATCCTCGAGGCACCAAGCATGCTTTGTATCTCTCAATCGACCTATCTGATCGAGTCTTAACCTTGTAAACCCATTTGCAGGAGATAGGTTTGACATCCTTGTGCTTCGGCACCAACTCCCAAGTTTGGTTCTGCTGCAGAGCTAGAATTTCTTACTCCATTGTTTGTCTCCATGCAGTAGTTTCGTATGCTTTCTCGAAGGTAGATGGCTCCTTCACATATTTCATAATGGCAGCATTAGCATACTTAGGATTCGGCTTCCTAGGTTAGGTTGATCTTCGAAGTCGTTCTACTGGTTCTTCTTCAATATCTTCTATCTGGCTCGGGC
This sequence comes from Asparagus racemosus, assembly GCA_037177215.1. Classification (NCBI taxonomy): domain Eukaryota; kingdom Viridiplantae; phylum Streptophyta; class Magnoliopsida; order Asparagales; family Asparagaceae; genus Asparagus; species Asparagus racemosus. Next base: position 18,724,945 of record JBAKGM010000200.1, read on the forward strand.
GTACTTCTTTTGGTGTTGTCTGATAAATCCCAGTCTTTCATGGATTATTCGCCTTTGAGGATGTTGAAGAACTTGATTTTGTCTTCTTTGATTGATGTAAGTTTTCTTCTTAACTTTTCTCCCCCAGCTTTTCTTGTAACTGATCCTCCAGATCTTTAGAATCTGGTAGTTCAATTTCTTGTGAAGCCCACCTAGATGTGGCTTCGTCAAACACAACATTTATTGATATGTAGCACCATCCGATTGTGGGATCACAACATCTCTATTCTTTTCTTTCAGTATCATACCCCACAAAAATATACCTTACGGCCTTTTTGTCTAACTTGCTGCCTAAGTGATCAGGCACAAAGACATAACACACACAACCAAAAATTTTGAAATGGCTTACAGTTAGCTTAGTATTCCACAACTTCTAAAATTGTGACATGAACTCTAATTTTAGTTGTGGTAACCGATTGATTACGTGCACCATACTTTTTATACACTCCACCCAAAAACATCTTGGCATGAAGCATGCTTCAGCATATCTCTGCAGCATGATGATTCTTCCTTTTAGCAACCCTATTTTGTTGCAGAGTATTTGAGCATGTTAGCTGTCACCAAATCTTGAGCTGCTTCAGGTACTCATAGAACACATGTGATGTGTACTCTCCGCCGCTGTCTATGTGTAGGCAATGAATCATCTTGCCGAGTTCTCCTTCAACTTCTTCTCATAATTGCTTGATTGTGGAGAGTGCTTTAGACTTTTCTTCATAAAATAAACCCAGACATACCTTGAGTAATCATCGATGAAAGCGAATATGTACCACATCCCACCAATTGCTTATTGCTTCACTCGACCAAATACATCTGAGTGTACAAGCTCCAAAGGTTCCTTGGCTCTGAACTGTGACTCTTGGTATGGTAATTGATGCACCTTTCCATACTGATAACCTCCACATACGTCCCTCCTCGAATATCCAAGTATGGAAGACCCTTCAACATTGACTTCTCCATCATGATTTTGAGCTTGTGATAGCTCACATGGCCAAGCCGAGCATGCCACAAATCAGCCATCTCATTCTTCTTGGCTTTATCTATATATGTTGATTCCATCGACATCACATAGAAAGATTCTATCTTCTGTCCCTCCATAACAATTCTCCTGAGGGCTTCAAAAGACTGTAGATTTTGACATCTTGTGGCTCGAATACCACATAATTTTCGAAAGCCTTCAATTGGTAAACAGATAGAAGGTTTTTTTTCATGCTCGATACATGGTATACATCTTGCAGTTGCACCTGATTTGGGTTGTAATGTAGTGTAAATACAGTCTTTCTGATGTATGTGAAAGAAATCTTGAATTATTTACTATCACAATTTCTCTGCCTTCTCTATACTCCTTCATGTTGATGAGCTTTTCCTTGTCTCTCGTCATGTGATTGGAACGACTAGAATCAATGATCCGATCTTTACTGTAGCTGATTTCTTCTTGATCTGAAATCACTACAAGTGTGGACTCAGATTCCTCCACAATCGAGGTTAGTGCCATATCAACAACCTCTTCTTCATCAACTGATACATTTTCAATGATGGCCACAGATACTTGGGCATCCCATTCTTCTTCTTCTTCTTGACATCTATTCGATGTTGCAGTATTGCCCTTTGTCAGTCTTTTCCTGTAGCAGTAGTCTCTGGTGAAGTGGCCTTTCTCCCCGCAGTTATAGCAGCTACTATCAAGTCACATTGCTTGGCGATTACCTTGCTCCTCACTCTGATGTGCTTTTCTGGTGTATGGACTCATTGGCTACATATCTGAGTCAGCCTTTGCATACGGCTTGCTTCTTTCCTTGTTGCTGAACAGCGTCTCATCTTCACTTCTTATTAAAATGCCAACCATTTGTTTGGCTAAGGTCTCCTATGTAGCTAGCAACTCTCCAACTCTAATAGTGTTGGTTGAGTCGGCCAGCCGTGTGTAGCAGCAACGAGTCCGTGGTACTCCAATCTCAAACTGTGAATGATTATTCTTCACATTCTTGTATCGGACACTTTAGAATCTGGATCTAGTTGAGTAATATCTGAACGGAGTGTTGTAACTTGCTTGAAGTATTGACTAATTGTAAGATCCTGTTGTTGCAAGGTCATCAGTTGCTTCTCAAGGAGCTGAAGTCGAGCGTCGTTCTTCTTCGATAAGATAGTGGCGAGCGTATCCTATGCCTCCTTCAGAGTTCTGGCATCTTGCATTTAGTCTACGAGATCTTCTACTGTCGTCCTCAACACATACATAGCCTTGCAGGTTTTGATGTTCCACTTCCTTAGTGCTTCGCCATCTTCCCAAGGTGATGTAGTTTCGACACCCTCGATGACCTCCCAGAGGTCTTGTTCTTGCAAATAGGACTTCATACAAGTCTCCCAGTAGATGTAGTTATTGATGTTGAGTTTTTTAAGTGTAGCAGTAGTACTTGCCAGATCAGCCATCGTGACGTAGTATCGCTTTAGTATCTCCACACATACTAACTTTATAGTCCCGAACTGAGCATGAATTTTGGCCTTCAATAACACCGATAGGATCACCGTAGGAGAGAGTCGGTCCTTGACGGTCTGCTTTGATACTAATTGTTGATTTGTGAAAGTGGCTTTGATACCACTTGTTGATTTGTGAAAGTGACTCTAATACCATTTGTTGAATTATGAGAGTGGTGGACACTAAGAAATATTTTGTTATCATAGCATCCCTGAAGTGCTTGTAGGAAGGCAACAAAGAGCACAATAACAATAGGGCTTGATCTTTATCATCGATCTTAATGTCAATGTCAATCTATAATCACAAAATTAAAGTTACCAATATGAGATTTTATGGGTGCACCTTCAGGCATCCGAAGTGTGTACAAACGCTGCTTCAAGAGGAGGCGATTAGTGAGCGACTTCGTCAAATACAAATCCTTCAATTTAGACCACAAATCAGCGGTTGTCTTCTCCATTGAAATTTCTTGCAAAACTTCGTTTGTCAATGATAACCGGATCGCTGTGAGAGCTTTATCATCTAACCCGTTCCAATCTTCCCCCGTCATTGTAGTAGGCATCTTCGACATCCCAAATAAGGCCTTCTTCAATCTGCTCTTGTCAACGCAGCTGTTATGGTCATAACCACTAATAAGTGATTAAAGAGGGAAATAGAGCATTAGCTTGGATGAACATATTCGCTTGCCAACTTAGTGCGGTACAAACTCCCATGTCCAGCCTGCAAAACGACCTACGCTCAAGGCCCATCTCATGACATGTCGGACGACTGTCCCCGCGGGACGCGAGAGGCGGCGTAGGTCAGACCGTCAACCCCCTTTCAAACCATCAGCTCACAAGCCCCTCAGTTACCCACTGAGACATGAAAGAGCGACCAGTCGCCTTCCTCTAACCACGTGATCCTTGGACGACACGAAAGGCGGTGATGGTTGTTCGCGGGGAAAATAGTTGTAGGAGACATTCTCATTGATCTGTAAAATAAATCTGTTACAAGTTTATCTTTTGATAACAAATTACAAGATTACAGTTCGCCTTTTTATAAGGACTTTTACAACGAGAAATATCCAAAAA